>JABTTQ020000328.1:0-358082 GCA_016081115.2 Rehmannia glutinosa
CTCACTTCATAAATCACAACAATAAGATTCATATCGGATACCTCTTTCGAAATGTCATCAATCATGTTAACCTCTGCGGTTCCTCTTCGCTTCTAAGCTCAGACTTGTGCCGCCACAATTAAAGGAATTTTCTTCAAATTTCTTCTTGGAAACGCCTCATTTTGGTCCCATATTGTTGAACCTTTTACTAGTTTTTTCGAATTTCTTTTTGTCTTTGGAGCTTTGACCATGATCCACAACATTAGCTTTAGCAGCCACATGATTGAACAACTTTCTTTCATAACTTCTGTTATCTTCTTCTATGCGAAGCCTAACAACAAGTTCTTCAACGTTCATCTCCTTTCTTTTATCTTCAAATAGTTCTTGAAATCTTTCCAAGTCAAAAGGTGGCGGTTTTCAATTATTGTGGCCACTTGGAAAGTTTCACTCAATGCCATCCCTAGGCATGAATTTCATGTAAGATGATTACCAAGTTCTTGCATGACTTATCACATTTTGGAATAAATCTTATTAAAGTCGTGAAACGACCAACAATTAATTTTTTAGCCCTGCATCCTCGATTTATATTTGTGGTCAAGAGACTCCCATAATTCTTTAGCGATTCGTTTAGAGCTATACACATTGTACAACCGTCGCTAATCTATTCATGACATAATTCCTACAAAGGAAGTAGGCATGATTCCAAGCATCCACCGCATGAAGCGGCAGGCATCGCCTCACTCACTAAGTTGTGGAGGATCTTGATCAAGAACAGGACCAAGTTCAAGTTGGTCAAGTAGAAAACCATTTCTGTTGCCACCGCTTAAAATCCAAGCCGTTAAACTTTTCCGATTTTTCACCATGATTAACCAGCATATTAAGCGTGAGATTGGCTACAAAAGCCTGTGTTGACACAACAAGGTTAGACCACTAATGTTTGCTACAAAAGCCGTTAAACTTTTCCGGTTTTTCACCATGAATATCTTCTCAAACTAATTTATATTAGTTATCCAAATTGAGAATTGAGAAACAAAAATACTTGCCAACAACATGCAAGTTGTTATGCCAATGTACAATTACAATTGCCAAAAGTTTTGAAAACCAAATTTATGTTAACGCCAACCGCAAGAAAAAATTATTTTCAACTTGCTTCTATAAATTGTTGTTGATTACAACAAAACCTGATTATTAAGCTAATCCAAAATTGCAATTAAATTTGGAATAATCACAGATAATAGCTTAATCAATATAAATTGTATTAGAAGATTAAAAAAAAAAAAAAAGCTGTTTTGGTTTGTAGGAAAATAGTAATATCTTGTTACACGGTTTATTAGAATTGAAAAATTGAATCGGTAAAATTTGCAAAGTAAGAAAAATAAAAATTAGCTCAAATCGTGTGTTCAACACACTATCCTTAAAACATATTCGCCTCTCTGTTGTAGACGTCTGTTTCTCGGATAAGAAAACAGGATTACTTATTCCGCGAATCGAAAAATTATGGTGAAAATTATCCCACAAAAATTAAATTGCAAGAATTTTAGGAGATATATGGAAATTTTGTAAGTTTTTGTGTATTTATCAAATGTGAGAAACAAGTCTATTTATAGCATAAATATGACCTTTTATCAAATAAAATATTTGTCTTTTACAATCGAAAAAAGGTCAAAAATAAATTTGTCTTTACTTATTATTGAAAAGTCAAAAATAAATTTGCCTTTTACTATTGATAAGGTCAAAGATAAGTAATTTACTTCAAATTTTCCAACATATTTTTACCTAGTTAAAGAGAAATTAACAATATTATTTATAGTGAATGAATATTTTAAATTTTGAGGTGATATAGGATTGGTCCATCCATCATTGGAGTCGTATGAGCCGAGAAGTGGTTTATGGATCCAATACAGACTTGAGAATTAGTTTCGACTTTCAAGTTCAGTGTTCAGACCCAAAACATCCAGTAGAGTTACATATTGATTTTTATTTTAATACATATATTTATATAATTGGTTGCTTCCAAAATGCTCCGCTCCCGTGACCTTGCTTTCTGACCGAACTCCACCGTGAACCTGCACAAAAGGGGGGCGGGGCGGAGGGGTGCTCCGACGTGCCCTCTCCGATGCTTAAATCAGAAGAGTGTTGGACAAGAAAGAGGCAAAAATATAAAGAATACGAGAAAAATGTAATTAGGTTAAGAATGAACATGGACTTGGACTTTTATAGCTTAATCCCTATTAGGGTTTTCGTAAAATCCGGATTCTGTTCACGATTTTGCTTGCAAGAATCATGATTAAGATAGGATCGGATCCTCAAAACCCTAATTTTACCTTCCGAGAATCTCAGGTCCGAGCTGAACTCATACACCTCAGGTCAGTAGTTCGATTACTTTCCTATCAAACTCATCCCTTCGAATCATTATCACGTCGGATAATTGGGAGGACTTACCCTCGTAACCAAGTCGTTGACATTTGCCTATCCGCACAAAGCTTCGATGGGTCAATCCCTCTTTACTTGCGACATCTTCATCCAGCTCGGCTTCTTGAGCAAAGCTCAGCAGTTCTCCCATAAGAGCTAGGGCCACAGTTCAGCCCATCAAGTAAGGATTACATTTCATCCTTAATAAACAAGGGTCGTCAACTGAGCCCAACAAGATCCACCTAACTTAATACGAGAGCCGTTTCAGCTCAGCCCATTCCATATTAACCTTCCTCAGGAACTCATCAGTTCGGATCAATGACTATCATCAGTTCGGCCCATAGTTAATGCCCATATGACAGAGGCTCATCAGGTCAGCCCAATGACAAGTCAATAGGTCGGCCCAATGACAAGGGTTCAGAGCGGCCCAATCCACTATCCCTCATCAATAATATTATATTTTAAATACATGAGTGTTATTTTTGAATATTTTATTAAATATTTTTAAAATTATGCAATAAATTTAATAGGTTAAGTGGATTTATTCAACTCAGTGGGTCTGGGGTGGGTCGAGTCTCGAATTTATAAAATTATTGAGTTTTGACAATCTCACTTTGCTGCGTCTCTAATATTTTCATTCTACTTGAAAATAACCAGTACCATAATAAACATGCCATTAATACAAGCGTAATTATTGCTGCCGACCTACCATCCCTTGTTGGGATATTGGGGCACCAGTAAACTCAACATGACATGCTCCATTGCTCCTACAAATTCTTTGCATTCAGTTCATGATAGACTACTAACTCCACAGGTTTATTGGATTAGTATTAGACTATTAGTTACTGGGTTTTACTTACATGTAAATATATTAAACTTCATAATGTTATATTGAGAAATGAATTAATGATTTGAAATATTGTTCTCTAAAAAATTGGTTAATATTAAAATTTGGGAAGACAATTTTAATATTGATTTGACCAAGTAAATCTATGTACATGAAGTCACCACTTGAGACTTGGGTTCTAGGTCACTTCAGATACTTTTACGTGGATAACCTGAAACAAAACACACGTTAGGCTAGTTGTCCCTGGTTGCTTAAGTCAGTTCAGGTCGTAAGACAAATGAATAAGAATAGTGAAGTGATGAGTATGAATAGTAAATTTAACCTCTTGATAATTGTGTTTGACTTTTACAGTGGAGACTATGTATGAACATATTATCCACGTGACATCATTTGGAGACCCTTTTTGTCAGATGATCAAAGGTGGGGATGAGCTTGGGCCAAATCCGGCCCGAGTAAAAAGCACGTGGATACTTTTTAAGGTAAAGTGGTAAAAGTGGACTATTTTTAAGGTAAAGTGGTAAAATCACTTTATTGGTTTATCAAATATAATTGGCGAGGATAACAAATAGCACAACTATAAGAAAAAAGCAATTTTCCCACAGATATATACATAGGTAAGTATTAAGATAACTGTAAATTGTATGTAAAATCGTTGTAGATAAATATTTACCAAATAAATCGAAAACTGTTGGTAAATAACTACAATATTACTGTGGCTAAATTTTAAAAATATTGTTGATTTATCTGTAATTGATTTTTTTTGTTAATGACATGATCCACTTTTATATTAATAACTAATGTGGTAATAAGCCAAATTGACCACTTATTTTTTATGAAAACGAAAAATAGCCATATGTTTTCGAAAACATATTTTTTAGTCATTTTAACTAAAAGCTAACGATTATATCATTCATATATTCTCTATTAAGGTATTTTACCATTTTTCAAAAAAATGATGCGGTACATAACTCTGTATTGAGTTACATAACTTGGCATGACTCAGTACCGAGTTATCTACCGATCCCAAAAAATGCAAAAAGATAAAGTGGACACTTAAATTAAAAAATATCTAAAATACATGTTTTTGAAGAACAAAGCTAAAATACATTTTCACTACTATGGAGAAAAGATTAAAAACCCGACGAACTCTTACCTAGTTAGCCCATTATTCTTAACCTTTATTGATGATAATTCTTATTCTTTTCCCTTCCCCTTTCACTTTTTAGTTTATGGTTGGAAGCTCTATATCAATTGTTATGGTTTACAATTATACTTTCATAAAAAGTTTACACTATGCTACTTCACTGTCTCTTGCAAATCACTATGTTTTATTTTCTTTACTTTCACTTGAGCTAACTAAGCCTTTATTTATAATCATACATCGTCTTTCAAAACCAACGTTAAGCTTGTCGATATTAACAAGCTACAAACGGGTACTTAATTTACATGGCCGACCACCACAAGCGATTGTGGGATGGAGTCGAGGTTCAAATCCCCGCTCCATCAAATTGTTTGTGGGGTGGAGGTCGGGGTTCATATCCTTCTCCATCAAATGCTTCCCGGCAGGGCATATGCGGTACGTGAAGATTTGGTGGGAACTCATCTTGAATAAAGCATCGTGTGGGTTCGATTCGGGAGAGATCGTTATTAGTAGATTGGGGTCGAACATAATTGTTCTCTTTACAGGGAGGATCGGTTTGTACGTCAGATTCCCGCGAACAACGCTGCTACAGTGCGCACATCCCGGTTTACCTTGGTTTGGTGGGAACTCATCTTGAATAAGATCCGTGTGGGTTCGATTCGGGGGAGAGATCGTTATTAGTAGATTGGGGTCGAACATAATTGTTCTCTTTACGCAGGAGGATCGGTTGTACGTCGCCAGACCCGCGTGAAGAACATTTGGCGATCGCGTGCACATCCCGTGGTTTACCTTGGCGGCAAGAATGAGGAGGAAATGAGTCGTTGTCTCAAAAGATAACGACGCGCAGGCAGAGTTATCAAAAAAAAAAAAAAAAAAAAAAAGATATTAACAAGCTACATAGTAATATATAAAAAATTATTAATTATATTATAAAAAAAAAGATTAAATGAACAATTTAATAGGTGGTCCTAAGCAAGAAGTTCAAACTGAAATATTATTTTACTATCATCGTCCTGAATTAAATAATATTAAAGTACATCATCGTGGAATTGAATTAAAAACTTACAAAATACATGCATCATAATTTAATTTAAATAAAACAATAATCAAATCGAATTTCTCTCTCTAACTTGATGGAAAAAAGAGTAGAATATAGGAACCAAATAATAAAAAACAGAAAAAGTATTAATAATTCAAACATGGTCACACCGTCCAAAACTCTTTTTCTTTCCCCATGGGCCCACTATCGAACTTGACTCTCATTCCCACTGCATTTCTCGTGCATTTCAACGTCATTTTTCATTTACATTTGCATTTGCATTTGCATTTCATGTCCATTTCCATTCTCCATTTCAATTTCAAAACCGCTCCTCAACCTCGCTTTCTCCCTCTAGGGTACACCTAAAGCACTTTCTCTCACTACACACAGAACAAAACAAGCTTCCCCTCATTTCGCTTTCTCTCGAATTTTCTTCTCTCCTCCCCACCTATACATACACACTCCCACTGTATGTATTGCTAAGAACTTGGCGTTTTTATCTTGAATCGTTTTTTGTAACTCATAAAATTGTGCAATGAAGATCGCATTTTCTCTTCAGATTACGTTATTTGTTCTTTTTTGTTGTTCACTTAATTGATTAACGATCGAGTGGTATGATCCTCTTGCAGATCTTCGGTGAAAGATCCGGTTTTTGTGATTGTTGGTGAGTTCTTTTCTTTTCTTTCCTTTTCTTTCCAGTTTAGCAACTGGATTGAGTAGTCGTTGACTTCATTTTGAACTGATCTGCTTTGCTTTATGGTTTAGATTTGTTGATTTGGTTCAAATATTTTTTGATGCGTTCATACGATTTATTCTAAAGATTCGTGATAGGTTAGATATATAACGATATATTCCTTCGTGATTTGATGTTATTGTGCTTTTCTTATCTCTTTCTTTAAACGATCCTTATGCTATGTGTACGGTTTCATATACTTCAGGTTTTTGTGGATGATTAATATAGCTACAGTTGTGGATTTGGTGAATATATGCCTTTTGCACTTAAAGATTCGTTTTTCATGGTATATATTTTGAGCATGAAGGATTATTCGCCTTTTGAAATGGAGTGCAAAGTTAGATTCTATTTTTAATTTCCCCTTAAATATGTCCTTGGGAAATTAGTATTTTGGTGACTTAACTGAATAACTGTGGACGTCGCGCTTAATTCCTTACCTTGATGAGATTTTTTTATCCTGTTTCTTGGTAAAGATAAGAATGAAAATTTGTGGATTTTCTGTACCGGATGACATGCAGTAGAGTAGCTTTGTCTCATATATTGAGAAGGTTCGTTTTGTTCTTTATCTTAGTATAAGTTTAGGGTAGTAAAACATAAAACTCTATATACAGGTGTTGTATAAAATTGGTTCCCGGCAAATTTAAGATGATCATGGGTACGATTGTGTGTTTTTATAAGTATGTTGGTTTTGCCTTTGCAATATATGGAACCATGTGTGTAGTTTTGTGTTGAGTTTATAATTGGCTTCCCATGGTGGATTTGTGATTTTTTTAAAATATAAAGAAATGTTATAATCTCACTTCCTGGTCTTTATTTTTTTTTTTTCGTTTACCATTTTTCTTAGATGTAATTGTTACAGGGCATACAAAACATTAACAACTACTTGCTTGCAGTTGATTAGAGTATGTGCAGTGGGCCAGAGAAATCAAATTCAAATTCTTCTACTACTGAAGGGGCTGCTGTTAAAACATCTAACAGCATGAAGGACTTAAACAAATTATCTTCAGAGATGGGCGATTCCTTTTCCAATTTGCTTGAATTTGCTGCCAACAATGATATTGAAGCTTTCAAGAGATCCATTGAGCTTGATTTGTCTGGAGTCGATGAGGCTGGACCATGGTATGTTCGCAAGATGGGTTCAAAGCAGATCACACAGGAAGAGAGAACTCCATTGATGGTAGCTGCTACTTACGGTAGCGTTGACGTGTTGAAGTTGATAGTTGCTTTACCTGAAGTTGATTTGAACAGATCATGTGGCCAAGACAAGTGGACTGCTCTCCATTGTGCTGCTTTTGGAGGTTCAGTAAATGCATTTGATGTTGTAAAGCTGCTGTTATCAGCTGGTGCCGATCCTAATATTGTGGATGCTAGTGGCCGACGCCCGGTTGATGTGATTGTGGTTCCTCCAAAGCTTCCTGGTGGTAAAGCTGCCATTGAGGACTTGCTTATGAACAATATTTCTGATGGATCAGTTGGCGAGTGCAATTTACGGGTCTCCATATCTAGTTCCAATGTCTCTTCACCTGTATTATCATCATCACCAGAAAGTAGGTCTCCATTTTCACCATCTTATTCTGTATCTTCTCCTACAGCCCCTAAGTTTGGTGATGCCGCTGTTAATTCCGTGTCTGAGAAGAAACAATATCCAGTGGATCCATCTCTACCCGACATCAGAAATAGTATCTACTCGACCGATGAGTTCCGCATGTTTTCATTTAAGGTCAGGCCTTGTTCGAGGGCTTATTCTCACGATTGGACTGAGTGTCCTTTTGTTCACCCTGGAGAAAACGCTCGTAGAAGAGACCCGAGGAAGTTCCACTACAGCTGTGTCCCTTGTCCTGATTTCCGTAAGGGTGCTTGTAGGCGTGGGGACATGTGTGAGTATGCGCATGGGGTGTTTGAGTGCTGGTTACACCCTGCTCAGTATCGAACACGTCTGTGCAAAGACGGCACAAGCTGTGCAAGACAGGTGTGCTTTTTCGCGCACACCCAGGATGAGCTTCGCCCCTTGTACGTCTCCACTGGATCTGGTCTTCCTTCACCAAGATCATCGGCCAGTGCAGCTAGTTTCATGGATATGGCTTCAGCTCTAAGTCTTTTCCCTGGTTCCCCCACTTCACAATCTGTGATGTCTCCTTCGGCATTTAATCAAACCATGTCCCCTACAGCAAATGGAATGTCTCATTCATCTCCGGCTTGGCCTCAACCAAATGTTCCCACTCTTCATCTTCCTGGTAGCAACCTCCAGTCGAGTCGCCTGAGATCTTCCCTTAGTGCCCGTGACATTCCGCCGGAGGATCTGAATATGTTGCAGGACTATGAAAAGCAAATGGTTTTGAATGACTTGGCTTGTTTTTCACAGCCACGTCCCAATTCCGCCATGTTGGGAAGTTCTGGTCGGTCTAAGACGACGCTAACTCCTTCCAATCTCGAAGAGCTTTTTTCTGCCGAGATCGCCTCGTCTCCAAGATTTTCTGATCAGGCAGCGGCTTTTGGTGTTTTTTCTCCTTCGCACAAATCAGCCGTTCTTAACCAGTTTCAACAGCAGCAGAACATCTTATCACCCATTAATACTAACGTGTTTTCTCCTAGAAATGTCGAACACCCATTATTGCAGGGTTCTTTTGCTGTCTCGTCTCCACGTATGTCATCACCGAGAAGCTTGGAGCCAGGGTCCCCAATGAGTGCTCGTCTCTCTGCTTTTGCCCAGCGTGAGAGGCAGATGCGTAGCCTCTGCTCCCGGGATCTTGGGTCCCACCGTGCCCCTGTTGTTGGATCTCCCACCACTGCTGCTGCTTGGTCCAAGTGGGGATCGCCCAATGGGAAAGCTGATTGGTCTGTTAACGGGGATGATCAAGTTCGTATGAAAAGATCGTCCTCGTTTGAGCTCAAAAACGATGGAGAAGAACCAGACTTGTCATGGGTGCAATCTCTTGTGAAAGAATCACCACCTGAGATGATGGACAAGCCAGCAGGCCCCGTTTCTGGTGCTGCGCCGTCCGGTGAGTGTTTGAATTCGAATCCTCAAGTTGACTCGTCCATGGATCACTCTGTTTTAGGAGCTTGGCTCGATCAGATGCGACTCGATCAGCTCGTAGTCTAGCAAAACAGACGAGACTGATTTATTAGGAAGTACATAAAATTTCTTTTGCTGGTGGAAATGGTTCAAAGTCGAAAAGGTTGCAGCAATGCTGGAGCTTGGAAGTTTTATGGATACAATGAATTTAATATTTTTTTTAAAAAATGTAATCAATTTTTAATCATTTTATTGATTATTACAACATGAGATTTCATTTTTTTTTTAATCTGGGCTGTACCAAAGAAACCCAGCCCAGTTTGGGCAATGTTCTTTTGTACTTTGATAATCTTAAGGTCATCTTTTGTTATCCTTTTGTATCAGCCGAGCATGATTAATATGTTTCGTTTATCTTTTGATAATTTTGTATCACCGTGGCCTATTTTGAAGCGCGGAGCATTTTTTCATTCATTGATACTTTGATAGTGTACTCTTGGTCTTGTGTTTTTTGTTTTTGTTTGAGTATATATTTTGGGAGGGGAAAATTGAAAAAGTCTGGGCCTGTTTGTTTATGTTTCTATGGTCCATTTCCAATTTCTGGAGTTGGAAATAGAATTTTGAGAATTTATTGGTTTTCGTGTGGAAATTGGGATTGTGTTTGGATGAATGAATTGAAATGTGTTTTATGTAGGGTTGGAAATGAGATTGTGTTTGGTTTGAGTAGTTTTGAAATATTATTTTATGTATATAATAATTGAAAAGTTGGTAGTGGTGGGGTCCACTTCAATATTTTAATTTGAATATATAATATTATATTTGTAAGATTATAGTTGGTGGGTCCCATTAGATAGTTATAATTTAAAAATAGTAATATTTTAAGTAGATAAAGTTGATAATGGTGGGTCTCACATATATAATTGTGTTAAAATATGAGATAGTGATTGATAAGTAATGATGAGTGATGTAGGGTAGTGTATAAGTTTGAGAATAGAAATTATAGGTTTGAGATGTTTTATGTGAAAAATAGAAAATGAAAATGATGATTTCCATTGGAAATTTTATGAACAAACATGATTCCACTTTTATGTATAGTTGGAAACTGGAAAGAGGCCATTGGAAACATAAACAAACAAGGCCAGAGGTTTGAGAGAATCTTAGGCTGTAATTGGATGTGGAAGAGATCTTATTTTCGTTCCATTGGAGAATTTTTTTTGACCAAACATGCGATTGTTTAGGAAAAATTTCAAAAAATATACTATTCTCTCTCTTTTACTTTTTCTCATTTTTTATCTTACCTCTCACATATACATATTTTTCACAAAAAACTAATAATTATTACATATTCTCCCATAAATTTCACTATTCACTTACTCACATTTCTAACTACCAATCATATCTAGGGATGGCAATTGGGGCGGGTCTGGGACGGGTTTGGCCAAACCCAAGACCTGCCCCGTGAAGAAAATCATGGACCAGGGCGCCCATTAGTTTTTAATTCATTCTAACAGATGACTTTGTTGATTAATCTAATCTACAATTTAAAATTCTTTATAATTAATTTATCAATCAAAATTCAATGCTGTGTATATTGGTGGCGCCGTGGCGCCCATTAGTTGATTAAATTGATAATTTTTTTTCAATTCTCTGAAATATTCTGCAAACATAAATATAGACTCACAAAAAAGCCACAAAGCAAGCTTAAGAAATAAGTAGCACTGTACAGTAGATGTCAAACTTGACTTAAAAATTAATATAAAATTTGACTAAGTTTGGGGTGGGTCTATAAGGACCCGGCCTCGGACCCGACGGGTTCTTAAAACGGGCCCAAGACCCGCCCAGGGACCCGTTTGATCGGGCTTGAACCCGCCCCAGACGGGGTGGGTTTAATGCGGAGCCGGGTTTTGATCCGCTCCATTGCCTTCCCTAATCATATCAAATCATTATTTTACTATTTTTAAATTAAATCAACTTTTATAAGATAATATATACATCCATCGAGGTATGCATTTGTTATTTAAAGGCCTCTCAGTAGGTGTGATTATGTTTGACAGAAAAAAAGATGGGTATTTGTAATTTTAGAAGATAAATGAGTTTATATTTGGATTGAACCTCAAGATGTTTTCTTTGTAATTAATCTTATTGTTATAAGGTGGTAAGAAGAACTTGTGCAACTGATCGTTCAAAATTTCAGAAACGATGCAAGAAAAAAAGGTGGTAATTACAAAAAAGGCTTTTGGCTAATTACAAAAAAAAAATACAAGAGTTTTTTGAAAATTGCCGAAAACCCCTTGACGTTTGATTACATCTTACATTTTTTGCCTTTATATGCAAGAAAAAATATTTCAAAATCTTCCTGATATTTATAGAAATATTACAATTTACAATTACCCTTAAATTTACCAGATAAACAAGAGGGAATTTTTTATAATTTTGAAACATATTTGGTGTTTTTTTGCAATTAGCCCAAACCTGAGGGACTTTTTGTAATTATTCCAAACAAATGGTGAAACAATTGAGTCATGGGGGGGCCCTCATGCTGATGCTGATTGGTTTCATAGGATAATGTATGAAGGGATTTGTAGTGAGTTTAGGTTAGAACTTAGAAGAGATTCAAGAGATGATGGTGATGGACACTAGACAATGAACAGGGACATAAGGTAAGGGAGTGGATATTTTATTATTTTTTCACACCAATTTTTCTTGAGTTGGAAAAATGGGATCCAACTTTATAAAGTAGGTGGTGGGGCTCTGATAATTTGGTAAACTGATGGATGATGCATTGTCCTTGGGTTTTATTGATGGTGATTTGTGGGGACTGAATAATTTTAATTAAATGAATATCGATTATGTGTCTAAATTCATGCATATCAGCATCAAGTGGGGTTCTACTTGTCCTAAAATGGGGACAAATTCAACTGGATTCTTGCGGATAAAACTAGGAAATTCCATTATCGCCTTTTAAATTATTGCTCCACGTGTTATAGCATAAACAACTAAACAACTCAAGTTTGAGATAATATTCTTTCTTATATTTTTGGTCACAAAATTGTTAGTCTGATTTTTTTCCTTCCTTTTGGGCCATTCCATCTGAACATTTTTTTTATTAATTTTCTTATTTAATATCATGTCTTTTTATTATTATATATATAAAAGTTGAATGTGTATACGTATATATGTTACAAAGTTTTAAATGGATATTTCATGAAATAAAATAATTATTGTAAATGGAATAACCAGTAATATCCAAGCTAAGGGATGTTTTTTTATAAATATTTTTTTATTCTAATTAACTAAACATAAAAATACAAATTAGATATGTAATTATATAGATTAATATATTAACAAAATTATAAGCATATATTCAGATGGGAAAAAAATGTTGTAAATGAAATCACAAGAATTATTCAGGAATGTTTTAGGTTAAAATTTAAAGTAGATGTTATGGAGATGAAGTTACAATCAAGGTTACCGAAATCATTAGTCTTTAGTTAAGCAAGAATGATCCCTAACGCTAGGGCGTCAAGGCGGGCGCCTAGAAATAGCATTATTTTTCTCTATTTTTTCATTTTTTTTCTAAATTTTACCCATTTTTGGCCGACTTTTGCTGCCTAGGCGGGTGACTAGGCTCGATTTGTTGGCCGCTTAGACAGCCGCTTAGGCCCAATCTTTGGCTGTCTAAGCAGGCACCTAAGCCGATTTTTGCCTAAATGATTTTTTGCCCCGATTTTGGTAAAATCGGATCGGCCTAGAGGCGCCTAGGCGGCCGCCTAGACCGATTTTTACAACACTGGTAAAATGCAAAAACTGCACTACAATAGAGTTATGAGTTAGAAATGACTTTAGTAGAAAGCCTCAAAGTATTTTTAAATTATATAAGTTTTTTTTTTTGAAACCTTAAATTATATAAGTTAGAAATGATTCAATTGTTAAAAAAAAGGGTTAGAAATGACATTATTAGAAAGGCTCAACAAGCAATGTATTATTTAAATTACTAGTCAAGAAGGATTTCCTCATTTAGTTAGCAAAGTGTTGTGTGCGCATAGTTTAGAGTTTTAATGAAAAATAATGCATTAGCTGGTTGCCTGGTTTATGAATATTACTCAATTTTAAAAGGCTTAGGCCTCGTTTGTTTTTCTTTTCAAATGCTTCTTTTCAATTTTACACTATTCCAAAATCTAAATATGCTTATTTTACTTTTACCTAATTTTCACTAACAAATTTTACATCTATAATTTTCAAAATTTACAAATCAATACATAATTATTACACCTGATTACCTAAAACCTAACTCTACAAAATCATTGTCTAAAAAAAAAAAAAAACTCTACAAAATCATTACACATAATTCAAAAAGATGTGGATCACACACCATCTATTTCACTACATAATGTGTAGTTTACATCACCATCTCGCATTTAAATATTTGATCATACGTCCACCACTATCAAATATAAATAATATAATAATCTAAACTCTTTAAAATAACATATTTTCAACATAAAATAAAAGACATGCAAATTATACATCCAAGCAAATCCTCTTTTCACACAAAAACCTATAAGCTACATTGTGAAAGCAAAACACAAATAACAAACGAGGCTTTACATTTGTTAACTTTGATTTATCCTCAGTTTTTTTCTTTACAACTTCCCTTTTTTTTGTCCTTCAAGATTTTGACGAGCTAGAAATATGGAATTATATATATTCTCAATCAAGATTTTATTAATTTTCCGTGTGGACTTACATATGTATTTACAATTATATCACGAGCTATCTAATTTAATAGAGTCAATTAAGTGGTATGAGTTTTGCAATTTATAGAGACCAAATACTAGTCAATTAAGATTGATGAGCTCCTAATAACCCAAATAAGGATTCACACGCGTCAATGATCTGTGCAATATCAATTGTCGTATATCACATATAAGGTACGCTTTCGATTTAAATTCGATTTTCTATTTAATTCTTCATAATTCACGTGAGAATTCAGCGGTCAATTTATTTCTTGATAATTCACGTGAAATTTAATGAATTAATTCTAACAAGTGGTATCAGGGTTGAATTATCAAGAACAATTTATTGTTGTTCTTTTTCTGATTGTATTCAGATTTGTTATCTGATCTTGGATGAATTGGCATGTTTCGGAAATCAAATTCTGATTCTGATTATGTGAGAAATTAAAAGTTTCCCGAAATCTCGAATCATGTTGAAATTCCGATGTTAGTATTCCAATTAGTTATGGAATTTTTGTTGTAAAACTATCTTGAGATTTCATTTTCTCTCATGGTTATCCGAATCCCTTTTGGCTTGTTTAAGTTGCTAGACTTTAAGAATAGAGATATGAAGCAATTGTTTGGGGAAGCCAATTTTCGGTCCAGTGGTAGGAATTCGATCGATTTGACTTCAGTATAAACCACCAACAACATTGCTCACGATCCCCTCAAAAAAATCATTAGCAAATGCATTTTAGTTCATCAGCATCATCTAGGGGCGCCACTCACATTAAATTAAAAAAAATAAAAAGAGTTCCCGATCAGGTTCGACCGTGCCACCGCCCAAGGGCCAAATCGACAACCAAGGAGGTGTAGGCGGCAGATACATCAGGTTTCGAGGCAGCGAGACTCTATTTGGTGGCTGGGGGCAACAATTTTCCGAGGGATTGATCAGGAAAAAGGTTTCTAGGGATTTTTGAGAGAAAAGACTTGGTTTTGGGCCAAAATTTGATATTAAGATTATTGTGCTTGATTGTAAATAATCAAGTTTTATATGGGCTAAATTGATATAAGGAATTTGGATCAATTTTGGGTCTGATTATATTGCGCTTACGTTTGAGTTATGGGCCTAATTGTTAATCCAATCTAAGGTTCGATTTGGGGCTAAATTGCATTTTGGGTTAAGTGTAAATAAAGTTTGAATCATGGGCTTGAATTAGTGAACCCAATTCAAGTAACTAGAATTTTGGATTATAATTTTAGGCATTTTGAGTCATTAAAATTTGATTAATTCAACAATAAAGATTGGATTTGAATTTAATTAAATAAAACCCACAAGGAATTTGACCCAAATTCGGAATTGGTTTCCAGGCTTTAAATAAAAATAAGGAATTAAGTTTTTTTTTGAGCTTAATTAATTTAGAGCTCAAATTTATATGGTTTAATTTTAGGTCTAAAAATTTTGGATAATGACTTGATTCATTATAGATTCAAAGATTTATTGCTCAATTCGGTTATCTGAGTTTTAAATCAAAATAGAGTTGGATTTAAAGTCTTATTTAGTTTCCTTGGACTTTAAATTGAAATAAGTTAATTTTGAATCAAGTTCACACAAAATTGAATTTAGGCCTAATTTAGAATTTTGGGCTTAAATTCAGAGTAAAGATAGATTTTGAGCTTATGGTTAGGGATTGATTTATCCATACCGTAAGAATTGAATCATATTTAAATATGGGTTGGATTTAAATTTAATCTACTGAGAATACGACCTAAATTAAGGTATAATCCTGAAATATTAAATTTTTATTTGGTTAGCGAATCTTATTTTTATATTTCAAGATAAACTAAAATAACATGTCGCCAAAGTGACCTCTTTTACTAAAGTTATTTTGAAAATTAGATTCGGGTAAAGATTTGTAATTTGTCTATATCTATGCAGATAATAATCGGTCCAAAGAAAGATTATTATACGGCGGATGATAGACATATGAGGCAAATCAGGATAATATTATATTTTATGTCTTGATACGTCTTAGATTTGCCATATTAAATAGGATCAATATAATTTGGGAGGTGTGCGGCCCCAAATGAATAATTAACCTAAGCCCATGTGTTAGCTAGGGTTTTAGCTTGGCTTGGTAAACACACAACCCTAACTGCCAACCTATAAATAGCTCACAAAAAGGGTAGACTCAGGTTAGAATTCCAATACACATATTTGATATACTGTTCTATTTTACATGTATTATCTCTCTAGAGCGATCGACTTGAGCGTCGGAGGAGTCTTTCGTAGCGATTACCAATTGGTTTTACGTAATTTATATATAATTATTATGGTGTAATTGTTTGTATATCGAACACCGTAAATGGAGATAGAAATGGGAGAAATGTAGAAGAAGATAGAGAAGGAAATTGAGGGATATACTCTGTAAAAACTGATATTGATTGTTACATTCCTCCATTTTTAACGTTCTCTTAGGTGGGGACCAGTCTAATCATAATTACTCTAGCTAATATATAAAACAGGAATTAAAACAGAAATTAAAATAGATAATGTTAAAAATATCAGCAACTCAAATGACGCCACGTGTACGGTTGGATCTTCACACTTTCAACGGTCAAATTTAACTCCAGCAATTTCCACTTCCCAAGCAACTTTTACCTTTTCCACTTCTTCGCTCTCTCTGATACTGTCATTTATCCCTGAAACCCTCTTCTTCCTTTTCTCCTTCTTCCTTATCTTTGAAACCACCATATCCAACTAATTTTTTGAGCTCATGTTCACGACAATACCCCCAAGAGAACTAGATCCTTGTCTCCAAGGATCAAACTCAGGAAATTTACCCTCAATAAACTTCTGATCTTCTCAAGTAGCATGCTCCGACCCTGAATTAACCCATTCCACCAAAACCTGAGGAACTACTTCTTGCTTTCTGGTGATGGTACGCTGGTCCAAGATTCGGAAAGGTTGAATCTTGAAGTTCCCTTCCTAGTCAATCGATGGAAGCTCAAGGGAAGGTATGTGTTTGTCACTGATTCGCTTATTCAAAAGTGACACATGGAAAACTGGATGAATGCGTGAATCCTGAGGTAGATCTAAACGATAGGCTACCTCACCCACTTTCTCCAAAATTGTATATGGACCATAATATTTCGATGTAGAAACCTATGTTCAGGTTTCATAAGTATCTGAAAATACCCTGACCTCAAATCTATCTTTGAAAAGAACTGTGCCCCAAATAATTCATCTAACAACTCATCAAGGAATGGTATGGGGTAGTCATGCTTAATAGTAAGCTCATTTAGGTATCTGTAGTCCACACAAAGCCTCCAAGTTGAATCTTTCTTTTTTACAAGATTGACGGGGGAGAAGCAAAAAGGCTCTTCTTGTCTGAATAATCCCAGCATCCAACATTTCTTTAACAATCTTCTCTATTTCATTTTTTTGATCATGAGAAGTTCTATAAGGATATTAGTGTTTAGGGTAACTCCCAGGCTTGAGCAATATCTGGTGTTCCACTACCCTACTTGGTGGTAACCCTGTTGGCTCATCAAACACATCCTAAAATTGAGCTAGAAGAACTTGCAACTGTGGGTTATCTTCATAATTGGAACCCTCTGCCTTAACCCAATACATTTCCTCAATCTGTGATTCACAACCCATATGTATCATTTTAAATAATGTAGGGCCAGATATGAACTTGCATTTGCATTCCTGTAGGGAAGTGAGAGCCTGGATCTTAACCCTCTTTCCCAACAAGGTGACTGTGAAGGTCATCTTGTCATAGTCTAGCTCAATTGGGGTACAATATTTTAGCCAATCTCCCCCCAAAATCAGATCACATCCTTCATTCTGTAACAATCTCAATGGATAACTGAAGGCATGGCCTTGCATAGTCCATTTGAAGCCTTCAGCCCTATGAGAACTCACCATCTTCTGTCCATTAGCTACCTTGACCAGTATAGGTTTTACTGGTTGTAGCTGACACCCCAATTTCTTAGCTGTAGTTTCTTGAATGAAACTTAGAGTGCTACCTGAATCAATGAGAATATGCAATTAATGTTCCCCAGACTGCCCAAACAACCTCATAGTGGTTATTCCATCCTCTCCAATTAATGCATTCAGTGACATCTGTACTTCCTCCATGCTATCTGGGGAAAAGTTCATAGTTTCATCATTAATAGGAGTTGACTGAATGTATGCCAACTCCTCCTCTTCAGTCATAATTATATAGGTGACCCTGTTCTTGCACCTATGCCCATAAGTGAACCTCTCATCACAATTATAACACAAACCTTTCTCTCTTGCTGCCATCTCAGTGGCAATCAACAACTTAACATGTGGATTTTGGGAAACCATGGGTGTGGGTTTGGAAACAGGAATGGGTGGCCCTTCAGGCTTCTTGGCCATTTGGTAGGTGTTGGCAAATTTTTTCACAGGGTTTCTCAACTTTCTAGTTATTGCCTCTAATGTGTGCAATTGCTTTCTTCCCAGGTTAATAGTTTGATGTAAGGTGCTTGGCTCAAACATGGTAATGAAAGCTTGAGCCTCTTTGCATGACCCACTAATGAAGCTGGCAATAAAGTATTCTTCAGAATACTCCCCATTCAACAACAACATACATGCTCTCAGCTCCTCAAACCTGTCTACATATTCAGAGTAAGATCCCACATGTCTAAGCTTGTTAAATTCAACAATAATTTTTGCCTCTTTCAACTCTTCAAACCTGTAAGTCCAAGTGGCTACGATAATCTAGAGGGGGGTGAATAGATTATGCCAATTTTCTTGATTATGCCCTCTTTTTCAAATGTAATAAACCAAGACAAGAATGGAAGTACGGGAAGTAAACAACAAGCGTCAATTTAAAGAGGTTCAAACCACCTAGGGCCTAATCCTCTACCACCACAGTATCTCTGGGATAGATTTCGAAAAAGAAAAAGAAGTTTTATTATTACCAAAATTAATACAACATCACCTTATAACACCTCTTTGGAGATTACCACAATCTCCCTTGAAGATTACCACAATATTCTTGCAACGGCACCTTCTGAAGATCACCACAATCTTCCGACTTGAAAAACACCAAATTCTTCAACACCTCAAAGAGCACCAAACTCTTCAACAAGAAGATTACCACAATCTTCTTACACCTAACACCTAGATCACCCAAGTGTGTTCTTACCACAAGAACACTGACAAGGATATCTTGTGTTGAATGATGAACCCAAATTCAAGATTACAACTCGATAACGAAATATACAATTTTGAGTGCAAGTGTAATCAAGAATAAAGCCTAGATCTCAAAATGTGAAAGTGAAAGACCATAGGCTAATACAACAAGAATATTGAAATTGAACAACAAAAGTGTTTGCTTGAATGTATCTTGTTGTGTTGTAGTATTCTCTCTTTTTGTGTTGCTTCAATTCTTCATCTATTTATAGAAGATGATTGATCAAGGATAGGCTCCTCTTGGGGACCGATTTCTACAAAAAGAATTTAATTAAAATCAAGATTATAGCTGTTAGAAATCAACCCCACAATTTAAGGAAAAACTGTCTCCAAACTCAACGGATAGTTTGCTGTCAAAAGCCTATAGCGATCGGTCGAATAGAAACAAGGGTTTGAAAGTTTTTTCACGAAAATACACAGGGGGACCGGTCACCATGGGGTTGGACCGGTCGACACCCCTGTGGACCGGTTGCCCTCTTCAAAAATGCAATACAGAGATGTTTGCAAAATTTGAACCAAACTCAGACACCGGTCGCCCTATAGGGTGACCGGTCCACCTCCCTTTTTTCAGCAAACAGGTTGTTCTCTGTTTTGCACAACTTTCAGATACGAGTTGCCCTATAGGGCGACCGGTTGACCTCAAAACAGAGGAGTTGTCCAATTTTTGTCAAAAATGAACTTCAAGAAATACTCCGAAAAATTAGTAAAAACATTTTATATCGATCGGGAGTATTTGGACAACATTTAGAAGCATTGTTTTGGTGTAAAAACACATTAACACAAAATCGTCAAAAGTGTTGTCCAATTTTTGTCGAAAATAAACTTGAAGAAATACTCCGAAAAATTAGTAAAAACATTTTAAATCATTTAGGAGTATTTGGACAACATTTAAAAACATTATTTTGGTGTAAAAATAAAATCATCAAAATCATGAAAAAAATATTTATCTAACAAACTCCTCCTTTTTGATGATTACAAACCAAAACAATTTAAAGAGGTCGATTTTGAAAACAAAACAATTTTACTGGTTAAAAATAAACTATCCGTTGAGAGCGACAACATTCCACGCATAATAATCACAAGGATGGGAGTAGAGATTTTCAAAAAAATATTTTTGCAAAAGCTCCCCTTATCAACATGCACAACAAGAGTAATATAGAAGCAATCAACCAAAAACTAAAAGCTCAGCTTTTACATATTGAGCTTAAGTATCAAGAGCTTATAAGCTCCCCCTGTCAACGAAACATCATTAGACATGAATATAAGTCCATAACACATCCAATGGACTAAGTGTGAGCGACAACATTCCATGCATAATAATCACATGGATGGGAGTAGAGATTTTCAAATTTTTTTTTTTGCAAAAGCTCCCCCTATCAACATGCACAATAAGAGTAATATAGAAGCAATCAACCAAAAGCTAAAAGCTCAGCTTTTACATATTGAGCTTAAGTATCAAGAGCTTATAAGCTCCCCCTGTCAACGAAACATCATTAGACATGAATATAAGTCCATAACACATCCAATGGACTAAGTGTGATCTACAACTTTTGGCTTTTAATAGCCACAACTTATAGCTTCTTTCGCGAGCTTATTTTAGCTTCTTTGAGCTAAAGAGCTTATATCCTATTTCTCCCCCTTTGGAATCATCAAAAAGAATGTTAGCACGATAAAAATATCATATATCCATATCAAAGTGCGGAATTTAACCGATTTTTCGAGCTAGGATCATTAAGCTTAAAATTCCAAAAGCTAAGGAAAAAGTCGATCATATGACTTGTAAAAGCCCATTTGATTGGCAAAACATGATCTTTATAAATATATAAGACTTTTGAAATCGAGAGAATCATGTAGGTGAATTTTTCATTGAAACGTTTTATCGAAGACTTGACGGACGTCAAATAATAAAGAAGATGTATATAGCCCTTGTAAGAATAACCAAGCCAAATTTTTCATCACCAAAAGCAATTTATAAATATCATCCAACAACAATCATCATACCCAACACAAGTATATAAGAATTCCAACAAAATATCAAATATGAATTACATTCTCAAGGGTTCAACCCAATTGAGATAAAGAAGAAGAATTCTTACCAATTAATCGGAGAAGTCGGGTAACAATGATGAACTACAAGTAATATACACTCAAAAATATATAATTTACAAGAAAAAAATCATTTTGAGTAAATTGTGTGTGAAATTTGCAAAGGAGTTCGAGTTTGAAAGAAAAAGACCAAAAATGACATTTTTAAGGACATAAGCATTTTTAACCCGAAACCACTTAGGCGGCCGTCGATGGGTAGGCGACCGGTCCTCGCACTGGTCGACCGGTCAACACGAACACGATCCGGTTTAAATCAAGAAATTTGAACAAAAATCCAATTTTTCACCCCTAAGTTTTAAAAATGTACGAAATGCAAACATAGACCTCATTCAATATACGTTATGCCTAAACAAGCTCGAAATAAGGTAAAAGACTTGGCGGTTAACAGCTAAAAATAAATGTCCGCGAGTTATCCTTGAGACGGATTTAAACACATCTCAATTTTTCGTTTTAGGAAACACAATCCCTAAGAAAAAATATAGAATCTCAATATGTTTAGTTCGATTATGACGAAACGTATTTTGAGAAATTATAATCACTGGACTTGTTATCCCGAAAAATATGAACATTTTAAAACTTTGGATACACAAGTCATAAGAAGAAGTGCTTACAAATATTTGAAAATTTCTTTTAACGGTACTTTAATGAGATTCGTTGGGATTGGGATTGTATTGAAGTCGAGCATATACACATAAGGCATAAAAAATGTCAAGTCTATGGGAATAATAGACGTTAATGAACATACCTCGAATTTGTTTGTCAACCAAAATGCTTTTCTCAAACTTTGTCAATCTTGATATTGGTTGCCATAGGGGTAGAGATGGTTCTTCCTTCTTCAATGCCTAACTTCTTCAAAAGTTCTTTTGTATACTTTGATTGTGAAATATAGATACATTCTTGGCATTGCTTAATTTGAAATGGAAGAAATATAGCTCCCCCATCATGTTCATCTTGCATTCACCTTGCATTAACTTAGAGAATTTCTTCTTCTTGACAATACTAACCTTGACTTGTTTCGAACAATATTGCCTTGATCATCAAGCTTGTTCCGAAATATCGAAGAAATATTCCTGCAAAATCTTAACAAGATATCTTGCACAAGAGCATAGTGATATCGAATAATATAGACACTATAACAAGTAACACATATTATGCCTTAAAAAAATCATCAAGACTTTAATGAACCATGTAAGTTCAAATAGGCTTATTCTTCAATGCCTAACTTCTTCAAAAGTTCTTTTGTATACTTTGATTGTGAAATATAGATACCTTCTTGGCATTGCTTAATTTGAAGTGGAACAAATATAGCTCCACCATCATGCTCATCTTGCATTCACCTTGCATTAACTTAGATAATTTCTTCTTCTTGACAATACCCTTGAACTACTAACCTTGACTTGTTTCGAACAATATTGCCTTGATCATCAAGCTTGTTCCGAAATATCGAAAAAAAATTCCTGCAAAATCTTAACAAGATATCTTGCACAAGAGCATAGTGATATCGAATAATATAGACACTATAACAAGTAACACATACTATGCCTTAAAAAAATCATCAAGACTTTAATGAACCATGTAAGTTCAAATAGGCTTATAGGAAGCAATATAAGGTCTCTTGTGAAATTTGAAAATCCGAGAGCATATAGTTGAGACCTCATTTATAAGAAGTATTTTGAAGAAGAGCTTTGACAAAGCAACCAAGAATAAAGACATGAATATGTGCAATAGAATGCATAATTTAAGAGAAGGATAAAAATTAAATGTTCTATCAAAACAAAATATAATCATTTACAAATCTCGGATAAAACAAGATTTATCGAATAGTGCCTTAAAAAAATCGAAAAATCCTTTTAATGGCACTTGTATGAGATTCTTTGAAATAGATTGGAAAGCAAACCCATATGCATATGGCAAAAAATATATCGAGTCTACGAGATGAATAACAAAGGTGAACGTACCTCGATAATTTATGGCACTCTTGACACATTATGAGTAGATAGCCATTGAATAATATATATATATATATATATATATATATATATATATCCTACACAATTCTTAAACAAATCTTGCACAAAGCATAATAATAAAAGTGTAGGCTAAAACAATAAAAGATGTCACAAATATACTTATGCTATATAAATCCATAAGAGATAATGAACATAAAAGTTGTTGTAAATACACAAGAGTTTAGACAAACAATATACAAGGTCTTCTTTTCAAAAGAGTTAAGAAAATAAGAGTATTTAGTGAAGATCTCAAATTTTAAAAAACATATTTGAAAAAAATCATTATGACAATTAAAGCAAGAATACAAGCATACATAGTAATAAAACATTATGCGTATTTAAATAAGGAGATACGGTTTGCCAATTTCGCCATTTCCACGGATTATGTCTTTCCCTTTGTTGGTAGTATCTTCCTTTTGGGAAATTATCTTCTTGATGATGTCTTCTCCAATTTTGCCAATTCCAAGGATTGTGTCCTTCCCCTTTTTGATCATAGTTTCTTCTTGGAATTTGACTTTGTTGATAATATCTTCTTCCTTGATCAAGTGGCGCAAACGTTTGTTGTCGATTTGACAATTTGAATTTTCTTTGATTTTTGTTGCGCCAAGTACATATCATAAAATTTTCTTGTGGTACCCTTAAGTGTTTGGGTCCTTTGGGTTTAATATTGAGACTTTTAGGTCTCCAATAATAATTAGAGCTATTTCTAGCCCGACAAGAATTTACCGTATGACCCTTTTTACCACAATAGAAACATGTAATAATTTTAGAAGTATAATGACCAATATGCTTAGTGACTTGGTTCTTTTTCATATCATTGATAACATTAGGCTTATAACCAAGTTCTAGTTTGTCATGATCACAACGATGAACATCAAGAGTCTTATCGGTACTCAAGTTGAATTTTAATAAATCTTTTTTCATGCAATCAATATTCTCAACAAGAGAACTATTTTCTTTTTCAAGGTTTCTAACCTTATCAAGTGTGGTGGTGTGAGCACATGAAAGTGATTCATAGGAAGTGAATAAGCTATCCTTATCATTTTTCAAAACATTGAATTCCTTTTTCAAATTTTCGTATTTAACAAGCAAGCTTTGGAATTCATTTTGAAGTTCATCGAAATCATTTTCCAAATCATCATAATCATCATGTATTTCATTACTAAAAGAAATATAAGAGTTAGAGCGTACCTCATTGTCTTCGTCGATGCCCATTAAACATTGTTCGGCTACTTCATCATTGGAAGTTGTAAGAAGCTTATCCCATATTGTTGGATTTGATGTTGCATCCATTTGAGAGGTAGATGCTTTTGAATTGCTCCTTTCATTTGCATATACTACATAGATAGCTTCTAATTTTTCCCATTCTTTATGTGCCGATCGTATTCCTCGAATATGACCGTATTCCGAAGAGGTAAGAGAACAATGAAGAATATTTAGAGCTTTACCATTTAAGGAGAGAATTTCCTTGTCTTCATCATTGAGCTACTTGAGGACTTTGGAGATGTGTGGTCCGTCTTTCATTGGGATGGATTCTCCATTAATGATCGTGTTCCAAATATCGAACCTGCAACTTTGTAAATAACATTACATTCTTTATTTCCAAAATGTATAATTTTTAGAATCAAATAGTGGTGGCTTGTTGGTGGAGGCGCCGGTAAGGTAGACTTCATTCGTAGCCATTGATCGTTCCTCTTTACTCGCGATATGGAACGAGCTTGCCAAAGAGTTTGGCTTTAATACCACTTGTAAGTCCAAGTGGCTACGATAATCTAGAGGGGGTGAATAGATTATGCCCATTTTCTTGATTATGCCCTTTTTTTCGAATGTAATAAGCTAAGACAATAATGGAAGTGCGGAAAGTAAACAACACGCGTCGCTTTAAAGAGGTTCAACCCACCTAGGGCCTAATCCTCTACCACCCCAGTATCTCCGGGATGGATTTCGAAAAAGAAAAAGAAGTTTTATTAATGACCACAATTAATACAACATCACCATACAACACCTCTTTGGAGATTACCACAATCTCCCTTGAAGATTACCACAATCTTCTTGCAACGACACCTTGTGAAGATTACCACAATCTTCCGACTTGAAGAACACCAAATTCTTCAACACCTCAAAGAGCACCATACTCTTCAACAAGAAGATTGCCACAATCTTCTTACACCTAACACCTAAATCACCCAAGTGTGTTCTTACCACAAGAACACTCACAAGGATATCTTGTGTTGAATGATGAACCCAAATTCAAGTTTACAGCTCGATAATGAAACACACAATTTTGAATGCAAGTGTAATCAAGAATAAAGCCTAGACCTCAAGATGTGAAAGTGAAAGACCTTAGGCTAATACAACAAGAATATTGAAATTGAAGAACAAAAGTGATTACTTGAATGTATCTTGTTGTGTTGTAGTATTCTCTCTTTTTGTGTTGCTTCATTCTTCATCTATTTATAGAAGATGATTGATCAAGGATAGACTCCTCTTGGGGACTGATTTCTACAAAAAAGAATGCAATTAAAATCAAGATTATAGCTGTTAGAAATCAACCCCACAATTTAAGGAAGAGCTGTCTGCAAACTCAATGGATAGTTTGCTGTCAAAAACCTATAGCGACCGGTCGAATAGAAACAAGGGTTTGAAAGTTTTCTCACGAAAATACATAGGGGGACCGGTCACCATGGGGTTGGACCGGTCGACACCCATGTGGACCGGTTGCCCTCTTCAAAAATGCGATACAGAAAAGTTTGCAAAATTTGAACCAAACTCGACATCTTTGGTCGCCTATATGGCGACGGTCCACGCCACCGGTCGCCCTATAGGGTGACCAGTCCACCTTGTTTTTTTAGCAAACATGTTGTTCTATGTTTTGCACAACTTTCAGATTCGGGTTGCCCTATAGGGCGACCGGTTGACCTCAAAACAGAGGAGTTTTTCAATTTTTGTCGAAAATGAACTTCAAGAAATACTCCGAAAAATTAGTAAAATATTTTATATCGATCGGGAGTATTTGAACAACATTTAGAAGCATTGTTTTGGTATAAAAACACATTAACACAAAATCATTAAAAGTGTTGTCCAATTTTTGTCGAAAATAAACTTGAAGAAATACTCCGAAAAATTAGTAAAAACATTTTAGATCATTTAGGAGTATTTGAACAACATTTAAAAACATTGTTTTGGTGTAAAAACAAAATCATCAAAATCATGATAAAAATATTTATCTAACAAAACCTTGCTGAAACCACTTCTATAAAATTTTGCCAAGTAAGATCCTGTTGTTTAGTATTGAAATTTTGATACCATTGTGCTGCCTTCCCATCAAAATGCATTGAAGCAAGTGTAACCTTTTGTGAATATGGAATGTTTGGAATTAGTTTGAAATACCCATCACATTTTAGTATCCAAGGCCTAGGAGAGGTACCATCAAAACGAGGGAAATCAACTTTAGGTAGCGGGCTAATACCCTGTATACCTGAATGTTCATTTGGTGTTCTGGTTCTAAAAGACTGCTGCTGCCTTGGAGGTAAACCTTTAGCAGTTGACCCTTGGTAAGGAGCACCCAATATGGACTCCTCTTCCATCTGGCTCTTACCCCTGCTCATATTCAATAGTTGCAGCTGAATAGCAGCTAGGGTGTTTGTTAAATGGTCATATTTACCATTCAATCCCATCAATTGATCCTGCATTTCTGTGTTGATTCCTGATATTTGTTCTTGTAGTTTCAACTCACTAGCTTCCCTTTTCATTGCTTTAGTCTGTAATATCTGATCAATCTTCTATTGTGCCTCCTGCAGGTCTTTTAATCGAGTGCCCTCAGCCATGTTTTCCAAGGATCGTAGGCTCTGGATACCAATTGTAGCGATTACCAATTGGTTTCTGTAATTTATATATAATTATTATGGTGTAATTGTTTGTATATTTGAACACTGTAAATGGAGATAGAAAAAGGAGAAATGTAGAAGAAGATAGAGAAGGAAATTGAGGAATATACTCTGCAAAAACTGATATTGTTTGTTACATTCCTCCTTTTTTAACGTTCTCCTTGGTGGGGACCAGTCTAATCATAATTACTCCAGCTAATATATAAAACAGGAATTAAAACAGAAATTAAAATCGATAATGTTAAGAATATCAGCAACTCAAATGATGCCACGTGTACGGTTGGATCTTCACACTTTCAACGGTCAGATTTAACTCCAACAATTTCCACTTCCCAAGCAACTTTTGCCTTTTCCACTTCTCCACTCTCTCTGATACTGTCATTTATCCCTGAAACCATCTTCTTCCTTTTCTTCTTCTTCCTTATCTTCGAAACCACCATATCCAACTGATCTTCTGAGCTCATGTTCACGATGTTTGATACATGTTTTTATCTTAATTTTGATGATTTCATTTTATCACCAAAACAATGTTTTTAAAGGTTGTCCAAATACTCCTAAATGATTTAAAATGATTTTTAATATTTTCCGGAGTATTTTCTCTAAGATTATTTTCGTTTAAATTGGACAACGCTTTTAATGATTTTATGTTATTGGGTTTTCTCTCTCAAACGATGTTTCTCAATGTTGTCCTAATACTTCCGATCGGTTTAAAATGTTTTTACTAAATTTTCGGAGTATTTTCTGAGTTTTATTTTCGACAAAAATTGGACAATATTTCTGTCTCGTGGTCGACCGGTCGCCCTATAGGGCAACCCATACCTGAAGATGTTTTTAGAAACAGAAAATGAGACGGAAGGTAAAACAAGCAGGTCGACCGGTCGCCCTGGGCGTCGACCGGTCCGGTCGACCGGTCGCCCAGGGGTCGACCGGTACCTGCAAGTTTCGTTTTTGAAACAGAACACAACCTTGCATTTTTGAAACGAGAGGGACCGGTTGGGGTGATGGTCGACCGGTCGAGGTAGACGTCGACCGGTCGCCCTGTTGTATTTTTCAAAGTGTTCTCTTTAACTCTTTACTCTTATCTCGTGCGACCGGTCGCTCTATGCATTAATGACAAAAATATGACCATTTGACAGCAGACACATTTCCTTAAATTGTGGGATTGATTTCTAACAGCTATATTCTTGATTTTAATTGTATTTTTCTGTAGATTTTCAATCCCCAAGAGGAGCCTATGCTTGATCAATCATCTCCTATAAATAGAGGAAGTTTTGGAGCAACCAATACAACAATTGAGATACAACACAACAAGATACACTTCAAGCAAACACTTGGTCTTTCATTGTCATTATTCTTGTTGTAAAATTGCCTAGCTTATCACTTTCACATCTTTGAGGTCTAGGCTATTCTTGATTACACTTGCACTCTATTGTATTATCAATTATCGAGTTGTAATCTTGAATTTGTGGTCGTCATTCAAACACAAGATATCCTTGTGAGTGTTCTTGTGGTAAGAACACACTTGGGTGAACTAGGTGTTAGGTGTGAGAAGATTGTGGTAATCTTCTTGTTGAGGTGTTGAAGAGTGTGGTGCTCTTCTTCAGGTGAAGATTGTGGTAATCTTCACAAGGTGCCGTTGAAGGAAGATTGTGGTAATCTTCAAAGGAGATTGTGGTAATCTCCATAGGTGGTGTTGAAGAAGAGTGTGGTGCTCTTCAAGGTGTTGTAAGTTGAATTTGTATTAATTTTGGTAATTAATAAAATTCTTTTTCTTTTCGAAATCCATCCCGGATATACTGGGGTGGTAGAGGATTAGGCCCTAGGTGGGTTGAACCTCTTTAAATCGACGTGTGTTGTTTACATTCCGCACCTTATTATTGTGTTTGAGCATTCGGTTTGAAAAAGAGGGCGAAAACGAAAAGATGGAGATAATCTATTCACCCCCCCTCTAGATTATCGTAGCCGCTGGACTTACAAGTGGTATCAGAGCCAAACTCTTTGGCAAGCTCGTTTCACATCGCGAGTGAAGAGAAACGATCGTCGGCTACGAACGAAGCTCACCTTTCCGGCACCTCCACCACCAAGCCACCTCGGTTTGATTCCAAAAATTTTATATTTTGGAAAGAAAGAATGGAATGCTACTTACAAGGTTGCGGGTTCGACATTTGGAACACCGTCATTAATGGAGAATCCATTCCAACGAAAGATATACCATACACCTCAAAAGGCTTCAAAGAGCTCAATGATGAAGAGAAGAAAATCATCTCCTTAAACGGTAAGGCTTTAAATATTTTATATTGTTCATTTACTAATTTAGAATATGAACATATTGTAGGAATAAAGTCGGCACATGGAGTATGGCAAAAATTAGAAGCCATCTATGGAGTATTTGCAAATGAAAGGAGTCAAACAAAAGCATCTACTTCTCAAGATCATACAAGCTCAAATCTAAGGAATAAGCCTCCTACAACTTCCAATTATGAAGAAGTTGAATATTGTTTTATGGGCATCAATGAAGAAAATGAGGTATGTCTTAAGCCCTCTACTTCTTATGATATTGTTATTCAAAATGATTATAGTGATTTGCAAAATGATTTTGATGAGCTACAAGATGAATTCCAAAACTTACTTGTTAAATACAAAAATTTGAAAAAGGAATTCATTGTTTTGAAAAATGATAAGGATAGTTTATTTACTTCCTATGAATCACTATCATGTGCTCACACCACCACACTTGACAAGGTTAGAAACCTTGAAAAAGAAAATAGTACTCTTGTTGAGAATATTGATTGCATGAAAAAGGATTTATTAAAATCCAACTTGAGTACCAATAAAATGTCCAATATTGTTGATATTCATAATTGTGATAAAGGACTTGATCATAAGCCTAATGTTGTTAATCATATGAAAAAGGATCAAGTCAATATGCATGTTGGTCATTATGCTCCTAGAATTATTACTTGTTTTTATTGTGGCAAAAAGGGTCATACGGCTAATTCTTGTCGGGCTAGAAATAACTCTAAATATTGTTGGAGACCTAAAAGTCTCAAAGCTAATCTTAAAGGACCCAAACACATGAGGGTACCACAAAACAATGTGCTATTAGGTACCGGCAAAGCAAAAATCGGAGAAAATTCATGCCACCAAGAAAACATCAAATGAACGTTTCATTTGATCAAAAAGGGAGAAACTACTCTCAACAAAGCCAATTTCCAAGAAGAGCGTATAATCAAAAATGGGAAGAACACAATCCTTGGAAATGGCAAAGACATCATCAACAAGGTGATTTTCAAAGAAGAAGAAACCATCAACCATGGGAAGGTAACCAAACTTGGAAATGGAGAAGTCATCATCAACAAAGTGACTTCTCAATGGGAAGATATCATCATCAACAATGGGAAAGACACAACCCATGGAAACGGCGAAATTGGTAAACCGTATCTCCCCATTTGTATATGCATTTTATTTCTTTTAATTATATGCATGTTTTTAATTGTGTCTTAATTGCAAAATGATTTTTCAAGTATTAAATAGGTCTCTTATATGTTTATGAGTTTCAATATTTTTAAAAGAGATCTTGCATGTTTTTCTAAAAACTCTTGAGCTTTTCATTAGACTTATGTGGCTTATTATCTCTTATGAAATCTTATAGCATAAGCTCTTTTTGTTATCTCATATTATTTGCCTACACTTGAATTTTCTATGCATATATTGTCTAAGAATTGTGAAGGATACACACTTCATACTCATTGGCTATTACGTCATCAAGTTTCTTAAACCATCGAGGTATGTCTACTCGTATTTTTCTTTAAACTCGATATTATGCACATATCTTTCAAGATATTTCATTTTGACCCCTTAAGTGCCCCAAATTGAACTTGCACATATTTTCTTTTAAAAGGCACTACGTGTTTAGTCTCGATTTTATCATTTATATGTTTTCCTAAAACCCATGTTTGTTGGATATAGTCCAAACTTATTTTTTTGAAAAGTTTTAAAACTTTTGGGGTGAAAAATCGAATTTTGGAAAACCCCTGTGAAAGAAAAAAATTGCCTTTTGGGACGGTCAAAGCAGGGCGACGGCCGCCCGCACACTCGGCCGGTCGCACCCTACCTCGGCCGGCCGCCCGATCTGCAAAATCATCGATTAAATATGTTCTGTTCTTCGTTTCAAACAGAAAAGAATATTTTCTCTCAAACCCTTAACAGCGATAATATCACCCCCTTTTCTCTAGAATCTTCAATTCTTCATCATTTTTCACGATTCTTGTTGCTAATCTTCTTATTTTCTCAAGAATCTTTCATATATGGCTCCTCCAAAGAATTCCACCGGTCGTAATCCCATCTCCAAGCGTAGAAGGGGCGGAGAGGGTTCGTCAAGAGATCGGCAAGAGGAAGCCGAACAAAGGGATATTCGAGCCGCTCAAAGAAATGTGGCTCAAGAAGGTGATGATGTTCAAAATCCCATTCTCTCTCGGGCCCAAATCACCGAGCTCCGCGGAACAATTTCGCTCGAAAATTGCCGTTGGGCGAAAGGTAAAAAATCTTTTGTTACTCAAGCTCCTAATTCCCGCAATGCTATTAATTTCATCAATAAGTATGCGGAATGGTACTATGAGGATTCGGGGATGAAAGGTAAATCTATTGCTCGGACTAAAATGTGTCGTTTTAGTTCATTTACGAATGAGTATCCTACGATTAGAGGATTTTTTGAGGAGCAAGGTTGGATGTATTTATGGGAGCATGCTTATGTGTTGTATGATGATGATATTATCCAACACTTTTATGCTAATATGTGGGTGCAATATGATAATGAAAGAAAGCCGATTGCCGTTAATTCACTTATAAAGGGTCGTCATTTTAGATGGACTCCCAATGATATTTGCCGGCTTTTACATGTTAGAGAAGGTGATTGGGATTATTTCTCTTGTGGGACTTGGAATGATGAAATGTTGGGGGTATCAATGAAAGAAGTCAAGACGTATTTGGGAGTATGGCCTAAGTATTCTTTGTTGGCAATGACACTTGAGCATCGCATTTTATCGGTCATTGTCGCATATTGCATTTGTGGTAAGTCGGGAAAGATGCCTAGCAATATGGATTACTTTTTGACTTATAAGATTGCTAGGAGGGAACCACTTAACTTTGGTGCCATACTCATTCAATGTCTAATCGAGTCCATTACTCAAGGTAATAAGAAGTTGGTTATGGGAAATTGGATTTGTAAACTTCTTATTCAATCGGGACTTCCTTCGTCGGAGTTTAACTCGGAAGTTTTTCAAAATGACTTCGACATTGACAATATCTCCCAAATAGTCACGATCGCAAGAATATGGACATCCGACCAACCAAAATGGCGAGAGGAAGAGGTCAAGAGTCTCCGATCCTAATGACATCTTTGATGACGCCGGGGCCGCAAGATTGGTGGAAGAAGGCGAACCGAGCAATCCGGAGGGTATACCGGTGCTCAACCGCCAGGAGGTATACTCAAGCCGAATTTGATGAGATGAGGGCTTTTCATGAGACGAGGTATGAGGCTTTGGAGCAAAAGACCTCTAAAATGCAAAAGTCTATCGGCAAGTTAAAGAAATTCATCAAGGACTTTATTCCGGATCTTGCTTCTCCTCGGATGAGGAATGATGTTACCCACCCACCCCCTTTACTTTCTAGCATTTTCATTAATGATGTTTTGTATTGTGATGAATTTTTGTAAAACTCATTTGTACTAATGATATTTGCTTGTTTTTCTTAAAAGGGTTAATATTGCAAGTTGATAATGACTTGTGGATGATCATGATTTTTGATGGAGTATTTGATGGTAAAAATACTCTAAAGCATTGTTTGATCATTGATATGAAGTACTTGATGGTAAAAGTGCTTCTTTTATTGCTTTGTTATGCTTAGTTGAATATGTTGGGGCATTTGATACATGTATTGTTGAAAGCATGACTTATTACTTGATGGTTGCTCTAATTTTTGGCATTTGTAATGCCTTGATCATTCTTAGCTTATCTCAATTGGGTTGAACCCTTGAGAATCTACTTTGAGCTTCTTAATTGATGAACAATTTATTGCATATGGTGCATATGATTGAGCTTTGAAATGAGGTTGATTGATGATATGAAATTTTTTTGGCTTGAACCATTTACAAAGGTTATATACAACCTCTTCTATTTTTCACACACACAAGGTGTTTGTTAAAATGTCGCTATGAAAATTTCAACTTCTACATGATTCTCTCGCTTCCAAAAGTCTTCTATACTCATTGAGATCATGTTTTGGGTAATAAAACGAGCGTATGAACTCTTCATGATACATTTCTCCCATTTTCCTTGGTTTTTAAGCCTAAATTGCTCAATGGTTGATAAACCATTTCTTTGGCGCACTTTGATATTCTTCTATGATGTTTCTATCTTCCTAACATTCTTTTTGATGATTCCAAAGGGGGAGAAACAGGAAATTGGCTCGTTAGCTCAAAGAAGCTAATAAAAGCTTGTCATAAAAGCTATAAGCTATGGCTCATAAAAGCCATAAGTTGTGATTTATTCTTAGTCCAACTGTTGCTTGATGGACTTATATTATTGTTTAATGTTGTTTTGTGACAGGGGGAGCTTATAAGCTCTTGAACAAATTGTAAAAGCTAAAGCTTTTAGCTTATGGATTATTGCTCTTACATTATTCTTGATGTGCTTGTGGATAGGGGAGCTTGAGCTTATTTTTGAAAATATTTACTCCTACTTGGTTGCTTTAATATTTTTGGAAATTTTGGTTGCTTCCAAACGGTCAAATGTTTTTACCGGAAAATCATTTCTAAAATTGCTCTCTTAGTTTGTGTAAAAATTGTTTTGGTTTGTAATCATCAAAAAGGGGGAGATTGTTTGATACATGTTTTTATCTTAATTTTGATGATTTCATTTTATCACCAAAACAATGTTTTTAAAGGTTGTCCAAATACTCCTAAATGATTTAAAATGATTTTTAATATTTTCCGGAGTATTTTCTCTAAGATTATTTTCGTTTAAATTGGACAACGCTTTTAATGATTTTATGTTATTGGGTTTTCTCTCTCAAACGATGTTTCTCAATGTTGTCCTAATACTTCCGATCGGTTTAAAATGTTTTTACTAAATTTTCGGAGTATTTTAAGTTTTATTTTCGACAAAAATTGGACAATATTTTGTCTCGTGGTCGCCAGGGTCGCCCTATAGGGCAACCCATACCAAGATGTTTTAGAAGCAGAAAATGAGACGGAAGGTAAAACAAGCGGTCGCCGCCAAGGTGCGAGGCGTCGGCCGGTCCGGTCGGCCCAGGGTCGAGTCGGCAAGACTGCAAGTTTCGTTTTGAAAGCAGAACACAACCTTGCATTTTTGAAACGAGAGGACGGTTGGGTGTGATGGCCGTCGGTCGAGGTAGACGTCGGCCGGTCGCCTGTTGTATTTTTCAAAGTGTTCTCTTTAACTCTTATCTCTCGTGCGGCCGTCGCATCTATGCATTGGACAAACAAAAATATGACCGTTTGACAGCAGACACATTTCCTTAAATTGTGGGATTGATTTCTAACAGCTATATTCTTGATTTTAATTGTATTTTTCTGTAGATTTTCAATCCCCAAGAGGAGCCTATGCTTGATCAATCATCTCCTATAAATAGAGGAAGTTTTGGAGCAACCAATACAACAATTGAGATACAACACAACAAGATACACTTCAAGCAAACACTTGGTCTTTCATTGTCATTATTCTTGTTGTAAAATTGCCTAGCTTATCACTTTCACATCTTTGAGGTCTAGGCTATTCTTGATTACACTTGCACTCTATTGTATTATCAATTATCGAGTTGTAATCTTGAATTTGTGGTCGTCATTCAAACACAAGATATCCTTGTGAGTGTTCTTGTGGTAAGAACACACTTGGGTGAACTAGGTGTTAGGTGTGAGAAGATTGTGGTAATCTTCTTGTTGAGGTGTTGAAGAGTGTGGTGCTCTTCAAGGGTGAAGATTGTGGTAATCTTCACAAGGTGCCGTTGAAGGAAGATTGTGGTAATCTTCAAAGGGAGATTGTGGTAATCTCCATAGGTGGTGTTGAAGAAGAGTGTGGTGCTCTTCAAGGTGTTGTAAGTTGAATTTGTATTAATTTTGGTAATTAATAAAATTCTTTTTCTTTTCGAAATCCATCCCGGATATCTTTGGGGTGGTAGAGGATTAGGCCCTAGGTGGGTTGAACCTCTTTAAATCGTCGGCGTGTGTTGTTTACATTCGCACCTTATTATTGTGTTTGAGCATTCGGTTTGAAAAAGAGGGCGAAAACGAAAGATGGAGATAATCTATTCACCCCCTCTAGATTATCGTAGCAGCTTGGACTTACAAGTGGTATCGAGAGCCAAACTCTTTGGCAAGCTCGTTTCACATCGCGAGTGAAGAGAAACGATCGTCGGCTCTGACGAAGCTCACCTTTCCGGCACCTCCACCACCAAGCCACTCGGTTTGATTCCAAAAATTTTATATTTTGGAAAGAAAGAATGGAATGCTACTTACAAGGTTGCGGGTCGACATTTGGAACACCGTCATTAATGGAGAATCCATTCCAACGAAAGATATACCATACACCTCAAAAGGCTTCAAAGAGCTCAATGATGAAGAGAAGAAAATCATCTCCTTAAACGGTAAGGCTTTAAATATTTTATATTGTTCATTTACTAATTTAGAATATGAACATATTGTAGGAATAAAGTCGGCACATGGAGTATGGCAAAAATTAGAAGCCATCTATGGAGTATTTGCAAATGAAAGAGTCAAACAAAAGCATCTACTTCTCAAGATCATACAAGCTCAAATCTAAGGAATAAGCCTCCTACAACTTCCAATTATGAAGAAGTTGAATATTGTTTTATGGGCATCAATGAAGAAAATGAGGTATGTCTTAAGCCCTCTACTTCTTATGATATTGTTATTCAAAATGATTATAGTGATTTGCAAAATGATTTTGATGAGCTACAAGATGAATTCCAAAACTTACTTGTTAAATACAAAAATTTGAAAAAGGAATTCATTGTTTTGAAAAATGATAAGGATAGTTTATTTACTTCCTATGAATCACTATCATGTGCTCACACCACCACACTTGACAAGGTTAGAAACCTTGAAAAAGAAAATAGTACTCTTGTTGAGAATATTGATTGCATGAAAAAGGATTTATTAAAATCCAACTTGAGTACCAATAAAATGTCCAATATTGTTGATATTCATAATTGTGATAAAGGACTTGATCATAAGCCTAATGTTGTTAATCATATGAAAAAGGATCAAGTCAATATGCATGTTGGTCATTATGCTCCTAGAATTATTACTTGTTTTTATTGTGGCAAAAAGGGTCATACGGCTAATTCTTGTCGGGCTAGAAATAACTCTAAATATTGTTGGAGACCTAAAAGTCTCAAAGCTAATCTTAAAGGACCCAAACACATGAGGGTACCACAAAACAATGTGCTATTAGGTACCCGGCAAAGCAAAAATCGGAGAAAATTCATGCCACCAAGAAAACATCAAATGAACGTTTCATTTGATCAAAAAGGGAGAAACTACTCTCAACAAAGCCAATTTCCAAGAAGAGCGTATAATCAAAAATGGGAAGAACACAATCCTTGGAAATGGCAAAGACATCATCAACAAGGTGATTTTCAAAGAAGAAGAAACCATCAACCATGGGAAGGTAACCAAACTTGGAAATGGAGAAGTCATCATCAACAAAGTGACTTCTCAATGGGAAGATATCATCATCAACAATGGGAAAGACACAACCCATGGAAACGGCGAAATTGGTAAACCGTATCTCCCCATTTGTATATGCATTTTATTTCTTTTAATTATATGCATGTTTTTAATTGTGTCTTAATTGCAAAATGATTTTTCAAGTATTAAATAGGTCTCTTATATGTTTATGAGTTTCAATATTTTTAAAAGAGATCTTGCATGTTTTTCTAAAAACTCTTGAGCTTTTCATTAGACTTATGTGGCTTATTATCTCTTATGAAATCTTATAGCATAAGCTCTTTTTGTTATCTCATATTATTTGCCTACACTTGAATTTTCTATGCATATATTGTCTAAGAATTGTGAAGGATACACACTTCATACTCATTGGCTATTACGTCATCAAGTTTCTTAAACCATCGAGGTATGTCTACTCGTATTTTTCTTTAAACTCGATATTATGCACATATCTTTCAAGATATTTCATTTTGACCCCTTAAGTGCCCCAAATTGAACTTGCACATATTTTCTTTTAAAAGGCACTACGTGTTTAGTCTCGATTTTATCATTTATATGTTTTCCTAAAACCCATGTTTGTTGGATATAGTCCAAACTTATTTTTTTGAAAAGTTTTAAAACTTTTGGGGTGAAAAATCGAATTTTGGAAAACCCTGTGAAAGAAAAATTGCCTTTGGGACGGCCAAAGCGGGCGACGGCCGCCCGCACTCGACCGGTCGCACCCTACCTCGGCCGGCCGCCGGTGCAAAATCATCGATTAAATATGTTCTGTTCTTCGTTTCAAAAGCGAGAAAAGAATATTTTCTCTCAAACCCTTAACAATTATATAATATCACCCCCTTTTCTCTAGAATCTTCAATTCTTCATCATTTTCACGATTCTTGTTGCTAATCTTCTTATTTTCTCAAGAATCTTTCATATATGGCTCCTCCAAAGAATTCCACGGTCGTAATCCCATCTCCAAGCGTAGAAGGGGCGGAGAGGGTTCGTCAAGAGATCGGCAAGAGGAAGCCGAACAAAGGGATATTCGAGCCGCTCAAAGAAATGTGGCTCAAGAAGGTGATGATGTTCAAAATCCCATTCTCTCTCGGGCCCAAATCACCGAGCTCCGCGGAACAATTTCGCTCGAAAATTGCCGTTGGGCTTAAAGGTAAAAAATCTTTTGTTACTCAAGCTCCTAATTCCCTTTAATGCTATTAATTTCATCAATAAGTATGCGGAATGGTACTATGAGGATTCGGGGATGAAAGGTAAATCTATTGCTCGGACTAAAATGTGTCGTTTTAGTTCATTTACGAATGAGTATCCTACGATTAGAGGATTTTTTGAGGAGCAAGGTTGGATGTATTTATGGGAGCATGCTTATGTGTTGTATGATGATGATATTATCCAACACTTTTATGCTAATATGTGGGTGCAATATGATAATGAAAGAAAGCCGATTGCCGTTAATTCACTTATAAAGGGTCGTCATTTTAGATGGACTCCCAATGATATTTGCCGGCTTTTACATGTTAGAGAAGGTGATTGGGATTATTTCTCTTGTGGGACTTGGAATGATGAAATGTTGGGGGTATCAATGAAAGAAGTCAAGACGTATTTGGGAGTATGGCCTAAGTATTCTTTGTTGGCAATGACACTTGAGCATCGCATTTTATCGGTCATTGTCGCATATTGCATTTGTGGTAAGTCGGGAAAGATGCCTAGCAATATGGATTACTTTTGACTTATAAGATTCTAGGAGGAACCACTTAACTTTGGTGCCATACTCATTCAATGTCTAATCGAGTCCATTACTCAAGGTAATAAGAAGTTGGTTATGGGAAATTGGATTTGTAAACTTCTTATTCAATCGGGACTTCCTTCGTCGGAGTTTAACTCGGAAGTTTTTCAAAATGACTTCGACATTGACAATATCTCCCAAATAGTCACGATGCGCAAGAATATGGACATCCACCAACCAAAATGGCGAGAGGAAGAGGTCAAGAGTCTCCGATCCTAATGACATCTTTGATGACGCCTTGGGCCGCAAGATTGGTGGAAGAAGGCGAACCGAGCAATCCCGGAGGGTAATCGGTGCTCAACCGCTGGGAGGTATACTCAAGCCGAATTTGATGAGATGAGGGCTTTTCATGAGACGAGGTATGAGGCTTTGGAGCAAAAGACCTCTAAAATGCAAAAGTCTATCGGCAAGTTAAAGAAATTCATCAAGGACTTTATTCCCGGATCTTGCTTCTCCTCGGATGAGGAATGATGTTACCCCACCCACCCCCTTTACTTTCTAGCATTTTCATTAATGATGTTTTGTATTGTGATGAATTTTTGTAAAACTCATTTGTACTAATGATATTTGCTTGTTTTTCTTAAAAGGGTTAATATTGCAAGTTGATAATGACTTGTGGATGATCATGATTTTTGATGGAGTATTTGATGGTAAAAATACTCTAAAGCATTGTTTGATCATTGATATGAAGTACTTGATGGTAAAAGTGCTTCTTTTATTGCTTTGTTATGCTTAGTTGAATATGTTGGGGCATTTGATACATGTATTGTTGAAAGCATGACTTATTACTTGATGGTTGCTCTAATTTTTGGCATTTGTAATGCCTTGATCATTCTTAGCTTATCTCAATTGGGTTGAACCCTTGAGAATCTACTTTGAGCTTCTTAATTGATGAACAATTTATTGCATATGGTGCATATGATTGAGCTTTGAAATGAGGTTGATTGATGATATGAAATTTTTTTGGCTTGAACCATTTACAAAGGTTATATACAACCTCTTCTATTTTTCACACACACAAGGTGTTTGTTAAAATGTCGCTATGAAAATTTCAACTTCTACATGATTCTCTCGCTTCCAAAAGTCTTCTATACTCATTGAGATCATGTTTTGGGTAATAAAACGAGCGTATGAACTCTTCATGATACATTTCTCCCATTTTCCTTGGTTTTTAAGCCTAAATTGCTCAATGGTTGATAAACCATTTCTTTGCGCACTTTGATATTCTTCTATGATGTTTCTATCTTCCTAACATTCTTTTGATGATTCCAAAGGGGAGAAACAGAAATTGGCTCGTTAGCTCAAAGAAGCTAATAAAAGCTTGTCATAAAAGCTATAAGCTATGGCTCATAAAAGCCATAAGTTGTGATTTATTCTTAGTCCAACTGTTGCTTGATGGACTTATATTATTGTTTAATGTTGTTTTTTGAGGGGAGCTTATAAGCTCTTGAACAAATTGTAAAAGCTAAAGCTTTTAGCTTATGGATTATTGCTCTTACATTATTCTTGATGTGCTTGTGGATAGGGGAGCTTGAGCTTATTTTTGAAAATATTTACTCCCTACTTGGTTGCTTTAATATTTTTGGAAATTTTGGTTGCTTCCAAACGGTCAAATGTTTTTCTTAGGAAAATCATTTCTAAAATTGCTCTCTTAGTTTGTGTAAAAATTGTTTTGGTTTGTAATCATCAAAAAAGGGGAGATTGTTTGATACATGTTTTTATCTTAATTTTGATGATTTCATTTTATCACCAAAACAATGTTTTTTTAAAGGTTGTCCAAATACTCCTAAATGATTTAAAATGATTTTTAATATTTTTAGGAGTATTTTCTCTAAGATTATTTTCGTTTAAATTGGATAACGCTTTTAATGATTTTATGTTATTGGGTTTTCTCTCTCAAACGATGTTTCTCAATGTTGTCCTAATACTTCCGATCGGTTTAAAATGTTTTTACTAAATTTTCGGAGTATTTTCTCGAGTTTTATTTTCGACAAAAATTGGACAATATTTAATGTCTCGTCGGTCGACCGGCCGCCTCTATAGGGCAACCCCATACGAAGATGTTTTTAGAAACAGAAAATGAGACGGAAGGTAAAACAAGCGGTCGCGGTCGCCAGGCGTCGGCCGTCCTCGGCCGTCGGCCGCCCGCGAGTGGGTCGGTACACTGCAAGTTTCGTTTTTTGAAAGCGAACACAACCTTGCATTTTTGAAACGAGAGGGACCGGTTGGGGTGATGGTCGACCGGTCGAGGTAGACGTCGACCGGTCGCCCTGTTGTATTTTTCAAAGTGTTCTCTTTAACTCTTATCTCTGTGCGCCGGTCACTTCTATGCATTGAATGAAAAAAATATGACCGTTTTGACAGACACATTTCCTTAAATTGTGGGATTGATTTCTAATGACTATATTCTTGATTTTAATTGTATTTTTCTGTAGATTTTCAATCCCCAAGAGGAGCCTATGCTTGATCAATCATCTCCTATAAATAGAGGAAGTTTTGGAGCAACCAATACAACAATTGAGATACAACACAACAAGATACACTTCAAGCAAACACTTGGTCTTTCATTGTCATTATTCTTGTTGTAAAATTGCCTAGCTTATCACTTTCACATCTTTGAGGTCTAGGCTATTCTTGATTACACTTGCACTCTATTGTATTATCAATTATCGAGTTGTAATCTTGAATTTGTGGTCGCGTCATTCAAACACAAGATATCCTTGTGAGTGTTCTTGTGGTAAGAACACACTTGGGTGAACTAGGTGTTAGGTGTGAGAAGATTGTGGTAATCTTCTTGTTGAGGTGTTGAAGAGTGTGGTGCTCTTCAAGGGTGAAGATTGTGGTAATCTTCACAAGGTGCCGTTGAAGGAAGATTGTGGTAATCTTCAAAGGGAGATTGTGGTAATCTCCATAGGTGGTGTTGAAGAAGAGTGTGGTGCTCTTCAAGGTGTTGTAAGTTGAATTTGTATTAATTTTGGTAATTAATAAAATTCTTTTCTTTTCAAATCCATCCCGGATATCTTGGGGTGGTAGAGGATTAGGCCCTAGGTGGGTTGAACCTCTTTAAATCGACGTGTGTTGTTTACATTCCGCACCTTATTATTGTGTTTGAGCATTCGGTTTGAAAAAGAGGGCAAAAACGAAAAGATGGAGATAATCTATTCACCCCCCCCTCTAGATTATCGTAGCCGCTTGGACTTACACACGACAGGTACGCCGGAAAAACCCTCCGGCCCCCTTCTCACTGTTGTTTTGCAGGCATCAAGGCGGAACGAACATTGGATATCGGGTTTTCTCGGTGGGGTAAATTTCTCGCCCCAACAATTGGCGCCGCATGTGGGAAACAATGAGCTGAGATGTGAGAAAACATTCGAGAGAGGCGATTGCTTATCGCATGCGGTAAATTATACTTGTTTGGATTTAGCTTGAACATATTTTGATGTTTCTTAATCATTAAGGAGAAAAGATTACAGAAATATATACATGCTTAGGCAGTAAAACTACTGCCATAAATCTTGGTAATAACAACCAAAATTACCCAAACTTATTCCTGTCCTAAACTAGGAAATAAATCAGAGGGAATTGGTAATATGTTTCCATAATCTCATTATTGGTAATTATTAGATAACTAAATAAGGAAACAACCAAATAGAATTCCTTGAGCCTAGGACTAATCAATTATGAATTTCTACTGTGTCATATGCTTTAGTGAGGAAATGTTGTGTTGAAACGTCACAGATGCATATAGTGTAAATCGAGATGGGATTGTGTTGCTTATAGCATTGAGATATGCCAGCAGATAAACTTTGTGATGATCTCGCTGGGGAAGGATTAGAAAATTTGCGACATGATCAAAGGATAAATATGGACATTATGAAGCCTGTGCATAATATCTTGTGACAACTATGGACTTCCAATGGCTTTTCTGCTTTTTATTTTTGGTAGCTTTAATTGTTAGATAATTTATAATTGTCTTAAAGCTTTATTTCATTCATGATCCTTCTAATATTTCTTGAATTACTTGATTGTGATTGAAAACCAAAATACTAAGTCTTGATGAGTGAGAGATTTTCTTGTAAGATGCTTGACATCGTGATGTAGTGGTTGACTATGTGCAAGCGAATGGTTCATGGGTTTTGAATTGATGATAGAGATTTCCTCAAAAATTTGAATTAGACATGAGAACACCCATAGAACATTGTTTAGTATGGCATCCGATTTTTTAACCAAAGAAAAATGATTTTGGTGATGGAGTGTCGAATTCTTTGTGAGCACATAACTCATTTCCTCTTATATTATCAATTTGCTTGAATATTGTTGCCGTGAAAATTGATAGCAACTCTCATAGTTGTAAACTTCTCAATCATTGTGCCCTGTTTCTTGAGTATTTTTTCACAAAAAATAAAATAAAAAATCTTGAGCTTGGATGCTTGATTGCTTTTTCCTTGATATGGATTATTCAATTGCTTTTAGAAAGTTTAAATCCGCGATTACTTGAGTTGGGCAACTCACGATATGATATCGTTATCCACTTGCTTTTGTATCATAATATTATATTTTGGTTGAAATTTCTTGCTACTTATCAATGATGATATGATGTGCTATATATGCATATGTTATTTTCTTCCCTTTGTCTTAAACTTTGATGGAAAATTAGATTGTTGAAAAGTCTCGACGAGAACCATTATTTCTCTTATGTCTCTTGTTTATGGAAGTGAATATGCAATTGTTTTCTGATTATCTTACATTGAACTGTTTTAGCTTAAACAAAAAAAAAAGAAAAAAGAAAAAAAATCAATTGAGTAATTGCATTGAATATGCACTAAATAGTTATCATTCCACAAGATTCTATTAATTTATTGGAACCCACCTCAACATAAATTATATTTATGCACTAAATCATAATCACATCTTGCTGGTGAGAAGGTTATTAGATGTAACATCTATTTTGGCAACTGTACCTAATCGTGTTCGCCAATTCGCTGGAGGAAAATATTTGCATTGAGGCAGATTCGGAAGAGTTGGTGAACGAGCTTATTCTTGATTATTCCCCAATCGATTAAGTGCAGACATTGTTTATGATAATATTGGAGATGAAGTGGATTTCTTGATGAGCTCATTGATCGATGTAGTTTTCTTGACATATTCGTGATTGAAGCAAATTCACTTATTAGCTCGATTATGCCTTAGATTTCTTGAGTCTATTATGAGAAGACGTTATTTATGAGCTTATGGAGATGAACTGGATCTCATTGTTAGTCCAAGTGGCTACACTAATCTAGAGAGGGGAATAAATAGATTATGCCGATTTTCCGAGTTTCGCCCTCTTTTTCGAATGTAATAAGCAATGACAAGAATGGAAATGTGGGAAGTAAACAACAAGCGTCGATTTATAAAGGTTCAACCCACCTAGGGCCTAATCTTCTACCACCCCAGTATCTCCGGGACGGATTTCAAAAAGAAAAAAGATTTTATTAATAATTACCAAAATTATTAAACCTTCACCTTGAAGAGTACCGCACTCTTCTTACAACACCTCTTTGAAGATTACCACAATTTTCCTAGAAGATTACCACAATCTTCTAGCTACGGTACCTTGTGAAGATTACCACAATCTTCCAACTTGAAGAGCACCAAACTCTCCAACACCTCGAAGAGAACCAAACTCTTCCTCAAGAAGATTACCACAATCTTCTTACACCTATCACCTAAGATCACCCAAGTGTGCTCTTACCACAAGAACACTCACAAGGATATCTTGTGTTTGAATGACGAACACAAATTCAAGATTACAACTCGATAAGGAAGTATACAACTTTGAAGTGCAAGTGTAATCAAGAATCAAGCCTAGACATCAAGATGTGAAAGTGAAATACTTAGGCTATTGCAACAAGAATATTGAAAGTGAAGAACAAAATATTTGATTGATATATCTCTTGTTGTGTTGTAGTGTTTTCTCTCTTGTTGTGTTGCTTCAAATATTCCTCTATTTATAGGAGAGGTCTTGGATATGATTTCCAGACACAGGCTCCTTCTTGGAGATTGATTTCTATATAAAAAATGCAATTAAAATCAAGATTATAGCTATTAGAAATCAATACCACAAAATCAGGAAAAGCTGTCTGCTGTTCAACGGTTAGAATCTGCTGTCAAAACGGTAGGGCGACCGGTCGACCTCTAATACAAAAAACATTTTAACAAAGAAAAAAACAAGCCTTGACTGGTCCGGGGGGGTTGGACTGGTCGACCTAGGGTCCGATCGGTCGCCCCCCATGTGGACCGGTCACCCTGCAAGTTTTTTGAGAGACAGAGTTTCTGTTCTTTCTCCAGGCACCGGTCGACCTCCAGGGTTTTTTCAAACGTCTCGTTTCTGTTTCAAAACTCAACTTCATACACGGGTTGCCCTATAGGGCGACCGTTCAAACACGAGACAGAAGTGTTGTCCAATTTTGTCGAAAATAAATTTCAAGAAATACTCCAAAAAAAAGTAAAAACATTTTAAATCGTTTGGGAGTATCTGGACAACATTTAGAAACATTGTTTGGTGTAAAAACACTGTTAAACAAAATCATAGAAATCATGATAAAAATATTTATCTAACAAACTCCCCATTTTTGATGATTACAAACAAAATAATTCAAGGAGGTCGATTTTGAAAACAAAACAAATTTTCCAGTCAAAAGTAACTAACCATTTTAAGCAACAACTTTCCATGCATAATAGACACAAGGATAGGAGTAAAGATTTTCAAAAATATTTTGCAAAAACTCCCCCTTTGAACATGCACAACAAGAGTAGTATAGATGCAATCAAACAAAAGCTAAAAGCTCAGCTTTAACATTATAAACTTGAATATCATGAGCTTAGAAGCTCCCCCTGTCAAAGAAACATCATTATACATGTATATAAGTCCATAATACATTCAATGGACTAAGTATCATTCACAGCTTTTGGCTTTTAAGAGCCATAGATTATAGCTTTTTTCGTGGGCTTATTTTAGCTTCTTTGAGCTAAAGAGCTTATTGTTTCTTCCCCTTTTGAATCATCAAAAAGAATGTTATCATGATAAAAAACATCATATAATCATATCAAAGTGCGCAATTGAACCGATTTATCGAGCTTATGATCATGAAGCTTAAAATTCCAAAAGCTGAGGCAAAAGTCGAGAATATGACTTGTAAAAGCTCATTTGAGTTGAAAAACATGATCTCTATAAACTTATAAGACTTTTAAAATCGAGAGAATCATGTAAGTGAATAATTTTTTATTAAAATATTTTGTCGAACACTTGACGTGCGTCGAATAAAAGAAAAGATGTATATAGCCTTAGTAATTGTAATCAAGCCAAAAAATTTCATCACCAAATACAATTTTACAACATACAACCAACAATAATCAATATGCTCATCACAAATATATATGAATTATATCAAGACATTAACATTAAACCAAGTTCTCAAGGGTTCAACCCAATTGAGATTAAGGAGAAGAATTCTTACCAATTGATCGGTAAAGATGAGCAAAAATGATGATAAACGAACAATATGAAGTCCAAGATATAGAAATTATACAATAAAATTTATTTTGAGTGAATTGTGTGTGAAATTTGCAATGGGGTCGAAAAATGAAAAAAAAACCGTTCAGAAACCAAGTCTGTGACAGAAACTGATTTTAACCAAAAATTTGCTCAGGTCGATCGGTCCAGGGGGGTCCGACCGGTCTAGGTGATGTTCGACCGGTCCCCCTCCTTTCATCCGGTCCCTGGAGCTTGTTTTCAGTTTCTGTCCGAATTTTGATCCAAAAATCCGATTTTTCACCCCTAAGTTTAAAAAAAAGCACAAAATGCAAACATAGACCTCATTCAATATGCATTATGCCTTAAACAATCTCAAAATAAGGTAAAAGACTCGGCGGTTAACGGTTAAAAAAAATATTCGCGAGTTAATCTTGAGATGGAATTAAGCACATCTCAATTTTTCGTTAAGAAGCACAATCCCTTAGAAAATGATGTCGAATCTCAATATGTTTAATTTGGTTATGAAGAACCGCATTTTGAGAAATTATTTATACCGGACTTGTTATCCCTAAAATATGAACGTTTTAAAATTTTGGATAAAACAAGCCATAAGAAGAAGTGCTTTTCAAATATTGAAAATTTCTTTTAACAACACTTTAATGAGATTCTTTGGGATTGTTTTGAGATCGAGCACATAGGTATACGTCATGAAGAATATTGAGTTTATGAGAGTAGTGGAAGTTGATAAACATATCTCGAATTTGTTTGTCAAACAATATGCCTTTCTCAATCTTGACAAATCATGATGTAGATAGCCATGGATAAGTCTATGATCATATGTTCCTTAGTACCAAAATATTTCCTGCAAAATCTTTACAAAACATCTTGCACAAGAGCATAGTAATATCGAATAATATACACAATATTGATATAACCAATCATAGAATTTGGATAAGTAACACATATTATGCTTATGTAAAAATCATCAAGAGTAAAACATGAAGTTTTAATATGCTTATAGGAAGCTATATAAGGTTTCTTTTGAATTTTGAAAATCCGAGAGCATATAGTTGAAACCTCATTTATAAGAAACATTTTGAGAAAGGATTTTGACAATCAAATCAAGAATAACGACATGAATATGTGCAATACTTATAAAAGACAAAATAAAATACATAATTCAAGAAGAGAATATGAGTTACCAATTTCGCCATTTCCAAGGATTGTATCTTTCCCATTGTTGATTATACCTTCTTCTTGAAAAGTGATTTTGTTGATGGTGTCTCTTTCGATCAAATGACGTGAACATTTATTGTCTATTTGACGAGTTGAATTTCCTTTGGCTTTTGTTGCGCCAAGTACCTAACATGAAATTTTCTTGTGGTACCTCATGTGTTTAGGTCCTTTGGGATTAGTATTGAGACTTTTAGGTCTCCATTAATAATTTGAGCTATTTCTAGCCCGACAAATATTTGCCGTATGACCATTTTTACCACAATAAAAACATGTAATAGTTCTAGGAGCATAATGATTAACATGCATAGGTACTTGGTTCTTTTTCATATCATTAATAACATTTGGCTTATAACCAAGTCCTAGTTTCAAAATCATCACAATGTTGAACATCAAGAATTTTAATTATTTTATTGATGCTCAAATTAAACTTTAATATATCATTTTTCATACAATCAATATCTTTAACAAGAGTACTATTTTCTTTTTCAAGATTTCTAACTTTATCAAGTGTGATAGTGTGAGCACAAGTAAGAGATTCAAAAGAAGCATGTAAACTATCCTTTTTATTTTTCAAGGTGTTGAATACCTTTTTCAAATTTTTGTATTTAAAGAGCAAACTTTGAAATTCATTTTGAAGCTCATCAAAATTATTTTGCAATTCATCATAATCATCATGCAGTTCATTACTAAAAAAAATAGAAGAGTTAGAGTGTACCTCATTGTCTTCTTTGATGCCCATTAGACATTGCTCGGGTTCTTCATCATCGGATGTAAGAAGTTCATCCCATGTTGTTGGTTCGGCTTTGGCCTTCAAGGCTTTGTGAAAGTGTTTTTTCTTTCTTTGTTCTTCTTTCTCTTTTGGACAATTTGTAATATGGTGTCCGGGTTTTCCGCATCTAAAACAAGAATTGTCTCTTGTTTTTCTTTCCTTGTTTTTATTCACAAATTTTGTAAATTTTCTAATAAGTTCCTCATCTCCATCTTCATCTTCATCTTCCTCATCACTAGAATAATAATTTTTCGATTTTGAGGCAAGACCTTTTGGAGTTGATCCCATACCCAATTGATGCCTTTGAGTTACTCCTTTCATTGATATAAACTTCATAGATGAGAATATTGTCAATAAGCTCATCAAAATTTAGATTTCCATATTTTGAGCTTAAAGTAATAACGGTAACCTTTTTCGGACCAAGAGGCGGGAAGAGCATTAAGAACTTTTGTAACCTTGTCCTCTTGGAAATAATTTTTCCAAGTGCAACTAGAGGATTTACAATATTGTCAAGCCTTTCAATCATTTTAGAAATATTTTCACCAATATTCATAGTGAAATTTTGAACTCTTTGACCAACATAATCTTACGAGCTTGTTTCACTTTATTTGTGCCTTCATAGATAACTTCCAATTTTCTGAACATCATGAGCGGATCGAATACCTCTAATACGATTATATTAGTGGCGGTAAAAGAGAACAATGAAGAATGTTAAGAGCTTTACCATTTAAGGAGAATATTTTCTTGTCTTCATCATCAAACTCCTTGAGGGCTTTGGGGATTTGAGTTCCGTCTTCCTTTTTCTTCATCGGGATGGATACTCTGTTTATAACCGTGTTCCAAATATTGGACCCACAACCTTGTAAGAAGCATTCCATTCGATCCTTCCAAAATGCATAATTGTTGGAGTCAAAGAGAGGCGGTTTATTGAATGAAGCACCGGTTGGTAGATAGCTCTCGTTCGTAGCCATGGATCTTTTCTCTTTATTCGCAATATGGAACGAGCTTGCCAAAGAGTTTGTCTCTGATACCACTTGTTAGTCTAAGTGACAACGATAATCTAGAGGAGGGGTGAATAGAGTTATGCCGATTTTCTGAGTTTCGCCCTCTTTTTCGAATGTAATAAGCAATGACAAGAATGGAAGTGTGGGAAGTAAATAATATGCGTCGATTTATAGAGGTTCAACCCACCTAGGGCCTAATCCTCTACCACCCAGTATCTCCGGGATGGATTTCAAAAAGAAAAAAAGATTTAATTAATAATTACCAAAATTATTTCAACTTCACCTTGAAGAGTACCACACTGTTCTTACAACACCTCTTTGAAGATTACCACTATCTTCCTAGAAGATTACCACAATCTTCTAGCTACGGCACCTTGTGAAGATTACCATAATCTTCCAACTTGAAGAGCACCAAACTCTCCAACGCCTTGAAGAGCACCAAACTATTCCTCAAGAAGATTACCACAATCTTCTTACACCTAACACCTAAGATCACCCAAGTGTGCTCTTACCACAAGAACACTCACAAGGATATCTTGTGTTTGAATGACGAACACAAATTCAAGATTACAACTCGATAAGGAAGTATACAACTTTGAAGTGCAAGTATAATCAATAATCAAGCCTAGACCTCAAGATGTGAAAGGGAAATACTTAGGCTATTACAACAAGAATATTGAAAGTGAAGAACAAAATATTTGCTTGATATATCTCTTGTTGTGTTGTAGTGTTTTCTCTCTTGTTGTGTTGCTTCAAATCTTCCTCTATTTATAAGAGAGGTCTTGGATATGATTCAGACATAGGCTCCTTCTTGGAGATTGATTTCTACAAAATAATGCAATTAAAATCAAGATTATAGCTGTTAGAAATCAATACCACAAAATCAGGAAAAGATGTCTGCTGTTCAACGGTTAGAATCTACTGTCAAAATGGTAGGGCGATCGGTCGACTTCTAATACAGAAAACATTTTGACAAAGAAAAAAACAAGCCTTGAACCGGTCCAGGGGGGTTGGACCGGTCGACCTAGGGTCCAACCGGTCGCCCCCCATGTGGACTGGTCACCCTGCAGGTTTTTTGAGAGACATAGTTTCTGTTCTTTCTCCAGGCACCGGTCGACCTCTAGGGGTTTTTCAAACATCTCGTTTATGTTTCAAAACTCAACTTTAGACACAGGTTGCCCTATAGGACGACCGGTCGAACACGAGACAAAAGTGTTGTCCAATTTTTATCAAAAATAAACTTCAATAAATACTCCGAAAAATAAGTAAAAACATTTTAAATCGTTTGGGAGTATTTGGACAACATTTATAAACATTGTTTTGGTGTAATAACATAATTAAACAAAAGTATCAAAATCATGATAGAAACATTTATCTAACACTCCTTACCAATTTATGAACACGGTTGATATTATAATCCCATTGATCATGGGATGGATTTCTTGAAGACCTCGTTGATTATAAGTAGTTATCATCTTTCAGCACCATTTAGATTTTTTAAAAGCTCATGATTGCAACTATATCATTTATCACTGATTGATTATGGCCTGGATTTCTTGAATCTAATAAAAGACTATGATTTATGAGTTTGTTCGATTTCTTTATATATATTTAATAATGATCGGGATTATCTGAGGTCATTGAACATTTCTTGGACATCTTTACACTTATGGATTTCTTGAAGAACTCAAATGCTGGTTTGAACGGCTTCCGAAGTGGACCAGGCGAGCCATTTCTGGTTTGAGCGAGCTTTCGGCTGGGCGGAAGAACTTATTTACGGGCGATGGGCGTCTCCGAACTTGTCGGTTTGAGCGGCCGAAGCTGGGCGGACAAGCTATTTCTGGTTTGAACGACTTTTGAGCTGGTCCGAAAAAACTTATTTATGGGCGATAGAACTATCCCGAACTCGTCTGGTTTGAATGGATTCGAAGCTGGGCTAGACGAGCCATTTTCTGATTTGAACAAATTCAGTGGACTAGATGAACTTTGATGGCGGATGCCTGACGAAAAAGTACTCAACTCGAGCGACCTTCAAACATTGATGGGTGGATGCCCTTGGTTCATTTTATGGGCGGCTGCCCTTGACAAATTTGATGACAAATGATTGCTTATTAACCAACCATTAAATGTTAGGAACTTCAATCGAGATAGGTCATGATTTGGAAAAGATGAGAATGACTCTACTCTTATAGTTCATGATATTATAAACTACAAGAGTTGGGGGACTAATTGATAAGGCTAGATTTTCCATATTAAATAGGATCAATATAATTTGGGAGGTGTGCGATCCAAAATGAATAATTAAACTAAGCTCATGTGTTAGCTAGGGTTTTAGCTTGGCTTGGTAAACAAGCAACCCTAATTGCCAACCTATAAATAGCTCACAAAAAGGGTGCCTCAGGTTAGAATTCCAATACACACATTTGATATACTATTCTATTTTACATGTATTCTCTCTCTAGAGTGATCCTGACTTGAGTGTCGGAGAGGGTACGCCGGAAAACCCTCTGCCCCCTTCTCACTGTTGTTTTGCAGGCATCAAGGCGGAGCGAACATTGGAGATCGGGTTTTCTCGGTGGGGTAAATTTCTCGCCCCAACATGTCTGATATTCCAAAACAAATTAATTGAAACTATATGTTGCCAAAGTAACATATATTGTCTAAATTTGTTTATTTTGAGATATTTAGATGGTATGTCTATTATTTATGTGAATAATAATCGTCCCAAAGAATGGTCATTACTTAGCCGAATAATAGACACACATGTGGTAATAAATACGTGATGATTATTAGATTATCCATGTAAAAAATAATCGATCCAAAGGAAGATTATTGTTTGACGGGACTTATTGTCAGTATTTGATTACTACATTTGAAAGTATCACTTACAATTGATGTTCTTATCCAAAGACTGAACATCAATGTTATTCTAGGTATCTCAAGATGGGCCCACTATTATTTTCTAATATCATGCACAAATTTGAATTTCTTGTTATTATGTTATGACATGATTAAGTGTGAGCATTTTTAATTTTATTCTCTGAGTTAAGTTTCTGCTTGTATTTGCAAGTATACATCTATATGGATTTTATTTAAGGTTATTTCATGGTTTCAAATATTTTGGGGAATTATGTTTGAGAAGGTTAGTGTGAAGGAGTTCCTTAAAGAAATTGACTGAAATAAGTATTATCTTGACTAATCTTATTTCAATAAGGCAGTAAACAAATATGGAATACAATGGAGTACATTAGGAGGTGTCGTTCTTGCATCGAAGTAAAGTTAATAATTATAATTTTGTATGGTCTTATTCAGTTTCTTGTGTTTGATAAATGGTTTTATCATAATTTTGATGATTTTGTTTTTATACCAAAACAATGGTTTTAAAGGTTGTCCAAATACTCCTAAATGATTTAAAATGATTTTAATATTTTTCGGAGTAATTCTTCAAGATTTATTTTCGACAAATTGGACAACACATTTAATGATTTTGTATCAATGGGTTTTTACATCCAAACTATGTTTCTAAATATTGTCCTAATACTCCCGATTGGTCTAAAATGTTTTTACTATTTTTCGAAGTATTTGTTGGAGTTCATATCGGACAACACTTTTGATGATTTTGTGTTAATGTGTTATTTCATCAAAACTATATTTCTAATATTGTCCTAAATACTCCCGATTGGTTTAAAATGTTTTTACGAATTTTTCGGAGTATTTCTTGAGGTTTATTTTCGACAAAAATTGGACAACATTTCATTTAGGAGGTCGACCGGTACCTGGGAACGCATTTCACGAAACAGAACTCCCAGAACTCCTAAAAATGGTCAGGGTGATCGGTCACTATGGTGGGCGACCGGTCGCACCCTAGGGCGACGGTCGACCCCCTTAGACCGGTCACCCTGTTGAAATTTTCTTTGCGTTCTTTTCAAATCTTATTAGTGCGTGACGGTCGCCATCTAAGTTTGATGACAAAATTCTAATCGTTGTGCAAAGATACAACTTTTCCTTAATTTGTGGGATTGATTTCTACAGCTATAATCTTGATTTTAATTGCAATTTTTTTGTAGATATCAGATTCCAAGAGGAGCCTATCAAGTATCAATCATCTCCTATAAATAGAGGAAGATTTGAAGCACAACAATAAGAGAGAACAACACAACACAACAAGATATACTCAAGCAAACACTTGGTCTTATATTGTCATTATTGTTGTTGTAATTTGCCTAGCTTATCACTTTCACATTCTTGAGGTCTAGGCTATTCTTGATTACACTTGCACTCAATTGTATAATTCATTATCGAGTTGTAATCTTGAATTTTTGGGTAATCATTCAACACAAGATATCCTTGTGAGTGTTCTTGTGGTAAGAACACACTTGGGTGATCTAGGTGTTAGGTGTGAGAAGATTGTGGTAATCTTCTTGTTGAGGTGTTGAAGAATTTGGTATTCTTCAAGGTTGAAGATTGTGGTAATCTTCACAAGGTGCCGTTGGAGATTGTGGTAATCTTCAAGAGAGATTGTGGTAATCTCAAAAGTGGTGTTGAAGAAGAGTGTGGTGCTCTTCAAGGTGTTGTTGTAAGTTGTATTAATTTTGGTAATTAATAAAATCTTTTTTCTTTTTGAAATCCATCCCGGATATACTGGGGTGGTAGAGGATTAGGCCCTAGGTGGGTTGAACCTCTATAAATCGACGTGTGTTGTTTACATTCCGCACCTTAATTATTGTCTTTGAGCTTTCGGTTTGAAAAAGAGGGTAAAATCGAAAAGATGGATATAATCTATTCACCCCCTCTAGATTATCGTAGCCACTTGGACTTATAAGTGGTATCAGAGCCAAACTCTTTGGCAAGCTCGTTTCACTTCGCGAGTGAAGAGGAACGATCGTCAGCTACGAATGAAGCTCACCTTTCCGGCACCTCCACCACCAAGCCACCTCGGTTTGATTACAAAAATTTTACATTTTGGAAAGAAAGAATGGAATGTTATTTACAAGGTTGCGGGTTCGATATTTGGAACATCGTCATAAATGGAGAATCCATTCCGATTATAGACACACCATACACCTCCAAAGCTTTCAAAGAGCTCAATGATGAAGAGAAGAAAATCATCTCCTTAAATGGTAAAGCTCTCAATATTTTGTATTGTTCACTTACTAATTTGGAATATGAACATATTGTAGGAATTCGATCGGCACATGAAGTATGGCAAAAATTAGAAGCCATCTATGGAGTATGTGAAAATGAAAGGAGTCAAACAAAAGCATCTACTTCTCAAAAGGATACAAGTTCAAATCTAAGGAACAAGCCTTTTACAACTTCCAACTATGAAGTAGTCGAACAATGTTTTATGGGCATCGAAGAAGAAAACGAGGTATGTCTTAAACCCTCTACTTCCTATGATATTGTCATTCAAAATGATTATAGTGATTTGCAAAATGATTTTGATGATCTTCAAAATGAATTCCAAAATTTACTAGTTAAGTACAAAAATTTGAAAAAGGAATTCAATGTTTTGAAAAATGAAAAGGATAATTTATTTACTTCCTATGAATCACTATCATGTGCTCACACCACCACACTTGACAAGGTTAGAAACCTTGAAAAACAAAATAGTACTCTTGTTGAGGATATGAATTGCATGAAAAATGATTTATCAAAATCAAACTTGAGTACCAATAAATTGCCCAATATTGTGAATGTTAATGGTTGTGATAATTTGAATAGTGAACTTGATCATGAGCCTAATATTGTCAAGCATATGAAAAAGAATCGAGTTCCTATGCATGTTAGTAATATTACTTACTTTTATTGCGGTAAAAAGGGTCATACGGTAAATACTTGTCGGGCTAGAAATAGCTCTAATTATTTTTGGAGACCTAAAAGTCTCAAGACTAATCCCAAAGGACCCAAGCACTTGAGGGTACCACAAAACAATGTTATATTAGGTACCCGGCGAAATAATAATCGAAGAAAATTCATACCGCCAAGAAGACATCAAATGACCATTTCATTTGATCAAAGGAGAAAACATTTTCAACAAAGTCACTCTCCAAGAAGAGGAAATAATCAAAAATGGGATGAACAAAATCCTTGAAAATGGCAAAGACATCATCAACAAGATGATTTTCCAAGAGAAAGACACTCTCAAAAATGGGAAGGACACAATGCTTGGAGATGGAGTAATTGGAGAGATTACCATCAACATGAAGATTTTCAAAAGGGAAGATATCATCAACAATGGGAACGGCACAACCCATGGAAATGGCGAAATTGGTAAACCGTATCTCTCTATTTAAATATGCATTTTATTTTCTTACATATTTTTATTTGTGTCTAAATTGCAAAATGATCTTTCAAAATGAGTTTAAAAATTTTATTTTTAAAATTTAGGTCTTCAATATATTTGTAAGTTTCAAAATATTTTTTAAAGAAGACCTTGCATGACGTTTCTAAAACTCTTGTGCATTTACTTAGACTTATGTGGCTTATTATCTCCTATGTAGTTATATGGCACAAACATGCTTAAGATATCTCTTATTGCTTAGCCTACACATGTATTATTATGTTTGTGCAATATTTGGTTTAAGAATTGTGTAGGATTTACATATCTCTTTCAATGGTTATCCACTCGTAATATATCAAGAGAGATATGAACTATCGAGGTACGCTCATTATTGTTATTCATCTCATACACTCGATACATGTTGTGCCATATGCCTATGTGCTTATTTTATACTAGTGCCATTAAGAGGATGTTTTGATTTTTGAGAAGGCATTATTTAACATAGCTTGTTTTATCCAAGATTTTTTAAAGGATTATATTTTGTTTTGATAAAAAAAATTGATCTTCTAATTATGCATTTTATTGCACATATAAATGCCATTATTTTTGGATGCTTATGTCAAAGCTCTTGTTCATATGATTCTTGTGATTGAGGTCTCAACTATGTGCTCTCGTATTTTCATATTTCAAAAGAGACCTTATATAGCTTTCTTAAGCTTATTTGAACTTGAATGATTTATTAGACTCTTGATGATGCATAGTATGTGGTGCTTAAAAAGGTGTATCTATTATTCGATATTACTATGCTCGTGTGCAAAATATCTTGTTAAGATTTTGCAGAAATTTGTGATATTTCGCAACAAGTTTGATGAACAAGACAAGGTTAGTAGCTCAATGATATTGTCAAAGGTAATGATTTTGATGTAATATTTGCACTCATAGCACATTTAGAAGTTATTTGCACTTTACTTGCCCATTCTTGTTTTGAGAAAATTTCAAGCTTTACCAAATGGGTGTTAAATCCAATTTTCTAAATGGTTTTATTCAAATAGAAGTCTATCGGAGTTTAAAATTTTAGGCCAAATGATTTCTATAAAAAGGCCTTGTACGGTTGATACAAGTACTCCGTATATGGTTTGATAGACTTAGCTATTTTTGCAAAATGATTTTACAAGAGGTAAAGTTGATACTACACTCCTTGTTTTTTTGAAAAAGGGCAAGATTGTTTACTTGTGCAAATTTATGTTGTTAATATTTTTGGTGCTACTAATGAATATTTGTGCAAGATATTTTTCTAAGTTAATGCAAGGAGAACCTAAGATGATCATGATAATGGGAGCTCAAATTTGATCATTGGGATTCAAAATGCCAAGAAGGTGATTATATTCCACACTCAAAAGAAGAAGTGAGGTATTAAAGAAGAAAGAACCATTTCAACCTATATGGCTACAAATGCGAAAATTGACAAAAGGTTGAAGTAGGCATTGATAAACGAATTCGAGGTATGTTCATTCGTTCATTACTCCTTAGACTCGACATTCTATATGCCTTATGTCTATATGCTTGACTTAAAACAATCCCAACGAATCTCTTTAAAGTGCCGTTAAAAGAAATTTTTTAAATATTTGTAAGGCACCTCTTCATATGACTTGTTGTATCCAATATCTTAAAATGTTCTTATTTTTGGGATAACAAGTCCGGTGATAATAATTTTCTCTCAAAATATGGTTCGTCATAATCGAACTAAACATATTGAGATTCGATATTGTTTTTGGGATTGCATGTTTTAACAAAAACTTGAGATGTGTTTAATTCCGTCTCAAGGATAACTCGCGGACTTTTTAATCGTACACCGCCGAGTATTTTAATACATTTCGAGCGTGATTATGACATAATGTATATTGAATAAAGTCTACGTTTGCATTTTGCACGTTTCTAAAACTTAGGGGCGAAAAATTGGATCTTTGGATCAAAATTCGAATTTTCAAAACAAAAGTGAACCAGTGGGCTGCCAGGGCAGGGGTCGACTGGTCGCCCACCTGCTCGACCGGTCGCCCTAGCCCATGACCGGTCGCCCACTGCTTAAGTTTGGTTAAAACCGTCTTTGTTCTTGTATTTTGGCAGTTTAAGGTTTTTCCTCTCTATTTCATCCCCTTTGCAAATTTCACACACATTTCACTTCAAATGTGTTTTATTGCATACATTTCATGTCTTGGATGTATTTAGGCTCGGTTATCATCATCATTGCTCGTCTTTACCGATTAAATGGTAAGAATTCTACTTTCTTATCTCAATTGGGTTGAACCCTTGAGAACTTGGCCTATATGTATTTTCTTGATGAAATTTGTATATGTTTCTGATGAGATTGTTATTTATGATATATTGTATTGTGTTTAAACTGATTTGGTGATGAAAAACTTGGCTTGATTGCATTTACAATGGCTATATATATCTTCTTCAATTTTTGACACCCGCCAAGCGTTCGATAAAATGTCTAAATGAAAAATCCATCACCTACATGATTCTCTCAATTTCAAAAGCCTTGTATATTTATAAAGATCATGTTTTGCAAATCAAATGAGTTTTCATAAGCTTCTACAAGTCGTATGATCGACTCTTTCCTCCTATTTGGTCTATAAGCTTCAATGTTCAAATAGCTCGATACATCAGTTTAGTTACGCACTTTGATATGATTATATGATGTTTTTATCGTGCTAACATTCTTTTTGATGATTCCAAAGGGGAGAAACATGTAATAAGCTTATTAGCTCATAGAAGCTAAGTTAAGCAAAACAAAAGAAGCTATAAGCTATGACATCTTAAAAGCCATAAGTTGTGCATTATACTTAGTCCAATTGTTGTATGATGGACTTATATACTTGTCTAATGATTGTTGTTGACAGGGGGAGCTTATAAGCTCTTGTACTTAAGACCAATATGTAAAAGCTAAACTTTTAGCTTGTGGATGACTGCTTTTACATTACTCTTGTTGTGCATAATGATAGGGGAGCTTTTGCTATATATGTTTAATATCTCTACTCCCATCCTTGTGATTATATTGCGTGGAATGTTGTCGTTCACAACGGATAGTTCCTTTTAACCGGTAAAATTGTTTTGTTTTCTAAATCGACCTCGTTAAAATTGTTTTGGTTTGTAATCATCAAAAAGGGGGAGATTATTTGATAAATGGTTTTATCATAATTTTGATGATTTTGTTTTTATACCAAAACAATGGTTTTAAAGGTTGTCCAAATACTCCTAAATAATTTAAAATGGTTTTAATATTTTCCGGAGTAATTCTTCAAGTTTTATTTTCGACAAATTGGACAACACATTTAATGATTTTGTATCAATGGGTTTTTACATCCAACCTATGTTTCTAAATGTTGTCCTAATACTCCCGATTGGTCTAAAATGTTTTTACTATTTTTCGAAGTATTTATTGGAGTTTATATCGGACAACACTTTTGTTGATTTTGTGTTAATGTGTTATTTCATCAAAACTATATTTCTAATGTTGTCCTAAATACTCCCGATTGGTTTAAAATATTTTTACAAATTTTTTGGAGTATTTCTTGAGGTTTATTTCCGACAAAAATAGGACAACATTTCATTTAGGAGGTCGACCGGTCGACCAAAGAGGCGACCGGTACCTGGGAACGCATTTCACGAAACAGAACTCCCAGAAATGGTCGGGGTGACCGGTCGACCCCCCTTAGGACCGGTCACCCTGTTGAAATTTTGCTGCGTTCTTTTCAAATCTTATTAGTGCGCAACCGGTCGCCCTAAGTTTGACAACAAAATTCTAACCGTTGTGCAACAAACAACTTTTTCTTAATTTGTGGGATTGATTTCTAACAGCTATAATCTTGATTTTAATTGCAATTGTTTTGTAGATATCAGATTCCAAGAGGAGCCTATCAAGTATCAATCATCTCCTATAAATAGAGGAAGATTTGAAGCACAACAATAAAAGAGAACAACACAACACAACAAGATATACTCAAGCAAACACTTGGTCTTATATTGTCATTATTCTTGTTGTAATTTGCCTAGCTTATCACTTTCACATTCTTGAGGTCTAGACTATTCTTGATTACATTTGCACTCAATTGTATAATTCATTATCGAGTTGTAATCTTGAATTTTTGGGTTATCATTCAACACAAGATATCCTTGTGAGTGTTCTTGTGGTAAGAACACACTTGGGTGATCTAGGTGTTAGGTATGAGAAGATTGTGGTAATCTTCTTGTTGAGGTGTTGAAGATTGTGGTAATCTTCACAAGGTGCCGTTGGAGATTGTGGTAATCTTCAAGAGAGATTATGGTAATCTCAAAGGTGGTGTTGAAGAAGAGTGTGGTGCTCTTCAAGGTGTTGTTGTAAGTTGTATTAATTTTGGTAATTAATAAAATCTTTTTTCTTTTTGAAATCCATCCCGGATATACTGGGGTGGTAGAGTATTAGGCCCTATGTGGGTTGAACCTCTATAAATCGACGTGTGTTGTTTACATTCCGCACCTTAATTATTGTCTTTGAGCTTTCGGTTTGAAAAAGAGAGTAAAATCGAAAAGATCGAGGTAATCTATTCACCCCCCCTCCAGATTATCGTAGCCGCTTGGACTTACATCTTGTACAATAAAGTTTTTAAGGTTAGTAACAACACCCTAAAGATTAAAATGACTCTTCAAGGATCATTTCTCATTGTGCGAGAAAAGAAAGTTTGAGCGATATAGCACTAAAAATACTCACTTAACATCTTTTTCCTCAGTGTATATATATATATATATATAGGTTGTATATATAGGTTGTAGTTGAGACACCACAAATAAAATCCAAAAGAATCAGGATGAGGAATTTACTGTTATTTCTGCAAGAATGGTGGATACATGAAAGAAATGTCCCAAGTAACCATGTCATGTTAAAGTGTATTTCTTATCCTTTAGCTTAAGTTTCGGCACACTTGCTTTGTACCTAGACATGTGTTCGCCTATATTTTTAGCTTCACCGCAAGTGTACGGTGTACGTTATCGAATAGGGTAGCAAGGTCGTATCCACGGAGACTAATAAATTAATATGCTAAGTATTGATCCAAGATAGTCTTATTTTTATTTAGACGATCGAAATTAGATGATTGTTGTATTGAGATTAAGACAATTTAAATCACTAAAACACAAGCTTAAGATAACGCAAATGAAAGAAGTATCAAGATAATGAAATGGATTTCCGAGTTAAGGTTTCGATTAATAATCCTCTTGTTGTCCGGTTTAATCAAGCCACGTTATTATCAATATTCCTATAAGACGATCACAAAACTATTTTATCCTCCCTCTCGAGATGCATATAAAACGTAGATCGAAATACTTATGCTAGTATCTCTACTCAACATGAAGCATTCAACTCCCAAAAGCACAAAAGATCAAATATCCTCACAAATAATTACAAACCTCTCGATTCATGCAAATATTTGTGTCGAGTATTCAAGATCTAATATTGAAACTCATCTCTCGAATTATGAATCAATATATCAAACAAGTTAAATCATTGATCAAGTGATAAAACAAGAATAAGCTCAAAATACTCAAATAGGCTTCAAGATAATAACTTCAACTAAGATTAAAACATCCAACAAGAGTTCGTTAATCTACTTCCAAAACCCAGAAATTACAAGATGTTTAGCTACACATGATTAAACAACTTATACACAAAGTGTTCAAAGTCATTACAAATGAAAATGAAAGATTGAAACTAAAAGAGAAGCAAGAAAACTTAGGAACGTCGACAATCTCTCGATATATCTCAGATTCTTCAAGCTCCGATGCAACCCGATTATCTCCTTGATATCCTCCTACAAGAGTTGACTCTTGTCTTGTGTTGTAGATCCCCAAAATGCCGAATGTCCTTGTGTGCGCGCCAAAAAGCCTTTTTATACCCACCATCAAGTTTAGGGCTTAATGTCTGCAGTTATGGGATTCGGCCAGACAAGACGCCGGGTGGTGCGCCCACGCACGGGTTACCCATGCGCCACCCTTTGGAATAACCCAACTCTCGTAGGGCGCACGAGTGGTGCGTCGAGCACGGCTACCCGTGCGCCACTCCGGTGAAATAATCCGATCCTCTCGTAGACGCACGGGTGGTGCGCCCATGCATGGGCTACCGTGCGCCATGCTGCAGCTCCAATAATCCTTATACGAGGGGTGCACGGGTGGTGTCTTGAGGCACGCCAACCCGTGTGCCCCTGTCTTTTCCGTAAACGCTCAACTTTCGCTCTTTTAGGCTTCACTTTTCGTATATCCACTCAATTCTCCGTGTTTCCACTTTGCTTTCCTCGTATTCGTATTCAATTAGCTTCAAATATCATGAAATTCCTACAAAATAAGCAAAGTGTAATATCTTTTTCACAAGGAGTGAATATGTAACATTTAACGCGAGTATATGCATGTTTACTCATCATTATAGCTCGAAATATGCCTCAAAATACATACAAAACTCACGCCTATCAAAATCCCCAAACTTAAGCGTTGACCGTCCGATCAACAATATTTAGAACATGATAAAGCATAACAGGGAGATAAAGATAACATCGCACACAAAGAATCCACAAGAAAATCCATATTGTTCGTCATGAATGTTGAGTACAACTCAATCAAGCCTCAAATATCTAATCAAAGAACATGCCTCAAATAAAACAAAGTGAAATGCTCTGAATTCCAACTCTCGAAGTTAAGTGTATACTCTCATCTCACGAGGATATAGGACGTGTTTACGCTCAAATCAATTCGATGTCGCAAAATTGCCATAGGCTTGCAATTTGTCTCATATCTCCGCCACTAAAGTGTATGCAATTTGTGAATCAGAAAGGACTTTCTCATTTGGTTGTAATGAAGGTTCTTTGGTTTGGGTAGGAAATTTTGGATAAAGTGACTCAAACTCGAGTATCAATCATTTTCATTACAATCCCATATGCTCTCCAATCATCCCTCATTTTTATCAACTTCATTTATCTCCATTTCCTTTCTTTCTTTTGAGAATCACCTCCATTCACAATCCTTCGCCCCCCAAGTTTATCAACTTCATTTTTTTTTCATTTGTTCAACTCCTTTCCTTTCTTTTTTTGTTCCATTTAACCAAGTACACCCAAGTATCTTATTTTTCAATTTCCACTCATTCAACCTCGTTCATTTCCTTTTACTCAACGTTATACACTCGAGTTTAAAGTGATGGATATATATTAAGATCAAGGGTTAAATTTTGTGGTTATCAAAGAAATAGGCTATAGGCTCAACTTGGCTAACTAGGAGTTTTCAACATTTTTAGGTAGCAAAAAGGCTTGAAAGGCTAGCAAAGATGGCCTTTAATCACATTCACAATTCACATACACATGTGGCTTGACAGAGATACCCAAGCAAGTTCTAGAATTCGACAACACGAATGATACCCTCAATCACAACAAGATCGCACAAGATATAAGGAGTAAAGGCTCAAAGCTCTGTGCTTGTCAAAATGTAATTCAAAGCATCACACCAAGTTTTTCTTATTAACATGCTCAAAGTTATCTATTCAAGGCTCAATCAATTCATAACCAACATCCAATTCTCACAATAAGAATTTTCAATCAACACACAACAACAAGTTGCAACATGCTTGGTCAACTCACTCTCTAACCACGACGAAAGCAATAGACGTGCTAAAGCTATAAACGTGCTCTAATGCAAATGCAACCTAGAATGCTCTAATGCAACTATATGAAAACACAAAATGCATGAATTGTTTTTTTTTTTTTATATGTATCCACACTTTTCATGTATTAAAATGCTATCTCTCCCCCAAACTTGAATGAAATTATAGTGTCCTAAGAGGAAAAATAGAATTTCAATAACAAAAAGTGGGGATATACGGATGCTGGCGGTGGTGGGAAGTGGCCTTGAGAAATATGCCACATTTGTAGCTGTTGGAGCACTTGCCACGTCTCCTCGGAACGCCGCTCAGATCGCTCGCTGAACGCGAGAAAATCAGCCCCTATGTTGAAACACACAAAAAATACAACAGAAACACACAAATCACACTCATTAATAAAAACACGCATGTCAAATCACTCAAATCACACAACTTTGAAACCGAACACACACAAAGATGAAAGTCACACGAAAAAGCGTTGGGTTGCCTCCCAACAAGCGCTATATTTAACATCTTTAGCTTGGCCTGTTTTGTTAAATTACGGGTCGCGCAAGGTGGTGGATGTCACCTCCTCTTGATTCCCGGTGGAAATAGTGCTTAATCCGTTGGTACATTTTACCATGAAAGTCTCGCCTTCTTTTGTTAACAATTCTACAATCCCAGGTGGATTCAACACTTTCTTTATCACGAATGGCCCCGACCACTTAGACTTGAGTTTTCCAGGGAAAAATTTAAGGCATGAATTGTATAGAGCAGGTTCTCCGGTAAAAACTCTCTTTTCTTGATCATCTTATCATGCCACCTTTTGGTTCTTTCCTTGTAAATTCGGGAATTTTCGTAACCTTCATCCCGAATTCTTCCATCCGATTCAAATGGAGTAACCTTTCCTCACCTGCGGCTTTACGAAAATCCAGTTCGGTTTCTTAACCGCCCAAAATGCTTTGTGCTCCAATTCTACTGGCAAATGGCACGACTTACCAAAGACAAGTTGATATGGAGATGTGCCCAACGGTGTCTTATATGCGAGTCCGGTATGCCCACGAAAGAGCATCATCCAATTTTAACGCCTAATCCTTTCGGTTGATGTTCACCGTCTTTTCAAGGATTTTTGATCTCCTGTTAGCCATACGCTTGTCCATTGGCTTGTGGATGATATGCCAATGCAACTTGATGTTTGACTCCATATTTTGCCAACAAGTTGCTCATCAATTTGTTTACAAAAATGCGACCTCCATCACTAATTAAAGCTCTTGGAGTCCGAATCTAGTAAAGATGTTTTTCTTAAGGAAGCGCATTACAACTTGAGCATCATTTGTTTTGGAAGGAATCGCCTCTACCCAACGGGATACATACTCCACCGCAATTAGAATATATTGATATCCCGAAGATGATTGAAATGGGCCCATAAAATCAATCCCCCACACATCAAACAACTCCACTTCAATTACATTGGTCATTGGCATCTCGTGCTTCCTTGAAATGTTTCCCATTCGCCGACACTGTCACATTGTTGCACAAACAAATACTTGATCATTAAATAAAGTGGGCCAATATAGCCCACTTTGCAATACCTTCACATTTGCGGTGCGCGTGGGACCAAAATGTCCGCCGGATGGTGAAGAGTGACACTTTGTTGTAGGACTCCCTTCCATTCTTCTTGAGGTATGCATCTCCTTATGATTTTATCCGCGCACCTCTTAAACAGTAGGGGGTCATCCCACATGTACAACTTTACATCATGTAAGAATTTCTTCTTTTGATATGGTGATAGATCCGGAGGTAAAACTCCGGCAGCCAAGTAGTTTACAAAGTCATAAGGAGATGCATAGTAGATGGATCGGAACGTGGTATAATTCTAGTTGTGGTATAATGCATTTGGGGCAATCGGCCCAACGCTCGACTTGCATAGTAGATGGATCGGAACAATTTTTCCCTCTTTTGACCGAGAACATTTGACCCCAACCGCATAGTCGCTTGCATCACACATTAGCTCAAATGGTTGACTCCAATGCGGGCGGCAGTATAGGTGCGGTCACCAATCTTTGTCTTCAACGTTTAACGCCCGCAAACATTCATTGGAAAAAATGAAAGCAGACATCTTTTTCTAGCAATTGGCTCAAGGGCTTAGAAATTTTAGAAAAGTCACGGATAAACCTTCAGAAAATCGGCATGGCCTAAGAAGCTCGAATGGCTTTCTCATTTGTAGGAGGTGGTAACTTCTCAATTACTACAATCTTTGCCCGATCAACTTCCAAACCCGAGGAAGAGACTCGATGACCAAGTACAATGCCATCACGTATCATAAAATGACACTTTTCCCAATTTAGTACTAGATTGGTCTCTTCACATCATTTTGCAAAACTAGGGAAAGATTGTGAAGACAATTATCAAAAGAATCACCAAACACAGAAGAGAAATCGTCCATAAACACCTCCATAAATTTTTCAATAAGATCGTGAAATATAGCCATCATACAACGTTGGAAAGTAGCGGTGCATTACATAAACCAAATGGCATGCATTTAAATGCAAATGTGCCATATAGACATGTAAATGTTGTTTTCTCTGGTCTTCCCGCAATCATGATTTGATTGTACCGGAATAACCATCTAAAAAGCAATAATAATCATAACTGCAAGACGATCCAACATCATATCGATAAAGGGGAGGGGAAGTGATCTTTTTCGAGTGGCATCATTAAGTTTTCTATAATCAATACATATTCGCCACTTAGGGTAACAATTCTAGTAGCAATTTGTTCCTCATTTTCATTTTTTTCATCACATACCCCCTTTTTTTCGGTACCACTTGTACCGGACTCACCCATGAACTATCGATATCGCATAAATGATACCGAGCATCCAACCATTTCAACACTTCTTTCCTAACCACATCTTGCATAATAGGGTTTAGTCGTCTTTGGTTTTACCGATGGTTTATAAACATCTTCCATCCGAATTTTATGCATCACAATGGATGGACTTATGCCTTTTAAATCAGTTATAGACCATCCTAGTGCCGACTTATGTTTTCGTAAAACCCTTAATGGTTTATCAAGTTGAGTAGGAGTGAGAAGAGATGAAACGATTACGATTTGCGTTATTTGCCCCAAGGAATGCATATTTGAGGTGTTGGTAATTGCTTGAGTTCGGAGTTGGTGTTGTTATTTCAAGTATCACGCACGGGCTGCCCATGCGCCGGCGCAAGACGGCCCGTGCGCTTCTTCAGAGAGCTCAGCCGTCTTCTTCGCATCACGCACGGGCTGCCCGTGCGTGGACGCATGGGTGGTGCGTTTCGAAAGTTCGTCTCCTTTATTTCGCCCTTGCGTTTCGCCTCTTGCGCTATTAGGTAGTTCTCGTGCATATGATCTAAGGCACAAACATAGTCGTACAAATCTTGGTTATCAAAATCAAGTACAACACTCGACATTGAGCACGAGTGGGTTGACCAAATTCCAAATCATCGTAGACAATGTATGATCCACATAATCCTCAATGCATGAACTAACTATATCCAAAAATTACAATTCTCTACCGAATCATGAAATTTCATTGCCTTATTTATAGAGAATAAAACATGCTCATCATTAACACGTAATGTGAGCTCACCTTTTTGCACGTCTATTAAGGCCTTACCTATTGCTAAGGAAAGACGTCCAAGTATCAGTGGAACATCTCGATCTTCTTCCATATCCAATACCAAGAAATCCACGAGGAATATAAATTTATCAACTTTTACCAAGACGTCTTCAATAATTCCCTTGGATACGTAAGTGATCGGCCCGCAAGTTGCAATGTCACCGTAGTTGGTTTCACGCCGCCTAATCCAAGTTTCCTGAAAATGGACAAAGGCATCAAATTAATACTTGCCCCTAAATCACATAACACTTTATTAAAGAAATTACCACCAATAGCACAAGGGATAGTGAAACTCCCCGGATCTTTCGATTTTTGTGGTAGCTTCCTTGGATAATGCACTACATTCTTCCGTCAAATTCACCGTTTCAAAGCTTGTCATCTTCCGCTTTTTTGACATAACATCCTTAAGAAATTTCGCATAGTTCGCATCCTGTTCTAGTGCGTCCGCAAAAGGAATGGTAATGTGCAATTTCTTAAATATATCATGAATTTGGCAAATTGATCATCAAGCTTTTCTTTTGAAATCTTTGAGGAAAGGGAAGAGATATAGGCAACTTAGATATGTTCGAGCTAGATGATGATTTTTGCTTTTACTCGTTTGTTCCGCCTCTTTGTTCTTTTCTTTCCTATTTTCTTCAATATCATCCTTCATCACGGATTCTCGCTTTCGGCCTAGATGCTTCATCCGACGTTTCGGACTCCCATTTTTCTTTAGGCCCCTCATATCTTTATCGCTTCGTAAATGAATTGCTTTGTATTGTTCCTTAGATTCATTTCCGTATTACTCGGAAATTGACCCTTTTGATGTTGACCACCCACAATTGTAGCCAATTGACCCATTTGATTCTCCAGATTCTTTATCGAGCTTGTCACTTGTTGTTCTAACTTATCCATCCGAAGATCTTGCTTAGCGAGGCGGCTCCTCGTGTCATTCATGAAAGCATTAGATTGATTTATGAAAGAGGTGAGTGCATCTTCCAACGACGATTTGCCTTCCCATTACCGCCTCCACTTGAAGCATTAAATCCCGTGCGGAGGTTGTAACACATTCTTTGTATTTGCATAGGAAATATTTTCATGATTTCTCAACCCTGGATGGTAGTGTGTTGGGTTTGAATTATTAAATTGCCGAAATTCCGATTATTCACATAATTTACCTCTTCCATCGGATATAGAAGAGCTTCACTACCCGTGCTCGTGCCGCTTCTCGTCCCTTCGTAAATACACTCAATTGAGTTGTCAAAGCCGCTTACTTATGCCGTCAATGTTTTAATTGGGTCCGAATCCGAGATTTTGGCTACTCGTTGTACATTGGATCTTTCGGATGGCCACTTTGTTAATCATTCATGGCCATTTCTCAAGAAGATTTAAGGCATCTTGTGGAAACCTTGCCAACAATGCTCCTCCCATTGCGGCATCTACAAATGCTCGTTTGTCCCATTAAACAATTGTAGAAGAAGCATAAATGTTGATCCTCCTGGGAAACCCATGTTGTGGACATCTACGTAACAAGTCCCGAAACCTTTCCCAAGCCTCATACAAAGGCTCGAGTCGAACTATCGGAATTGAGTAATCTCGCTTTTGAGCCGCAAAGTTTTGCTCGGTGGAAATAATTTAAACAAGAACTTTTGGCTCGATTCGTCCCATCTCGCTTACATCGCCTTTGCGTCAAAGTACCCAACCAATTTCGCCTTATCCCTTAAAGAGAATGGGAATAGGCGCGATCTTATGGCGTCATCCGAGACTCCGTTCATTTTGATCGTATTGCATATTTGGATAAAATGCAAGGTGAGAGTTAGGATCTTGATTGCAAACCCCAAACCGATCCTGTTGCACCATATTGATTAGTGCTTAGGTTTGAGCTCGAAGTTGTTGGCATTGATAGGAATATGGGCAATACCATCGTAATTACGATTCGTTTGTGGTCGAAAGTAATCACGAATGGCTTGCTGTTGAACCGGTATCGGTAACTCGTTTCCACCATTGTTTGGCGGTATTGGTAACTCATTCAAATACCCCATTATCGGATTGTGTTGTCTTTCAGCCCATCTAGTGGTAGCTTTGACTCTCCTCGCGAAAGCCTCAACTTCCGGTATGAGTGGTATTAAGTCCCCCCGCCTAGAGCGCGTGTTTATGCACTACCTGGACCAAACTAAAAGAAACAAGTCAAATAATGTGGAATTAAAGTCACACTAAAACAAAATAAATAATAAAAAGAATGTCTAAATTAAGAATAATTCTATCTATCGCAATATTAGCACCATAAATTGTATTAGTCCCAGCAACGGCGCCAAAAACTTGTTCCTATATTTTTAGCTTCACCGCAAGTGTACGATTATACGTTATCGAATAGGGTAGCAAGGTCGTATCCATGGAGACTAATAAATTAATATGCTAAGTATTGATCCAAGATAGTCTTATTTTTATTTAGACGATCGAAATTGGATGATTGTTGTATTGAGATTAAGACAGGTTTAAATCACTAAAACACAAGCTTAAGATAACGCAAATGAAAGAAGTATCAAGATAATGAAATGGATTTCGAGTTAAGGTTTCGATTAATAATCCTCTTGTTGTCCGGTTTAATCAAGCCACGCGTTATTATCAATATTCCTATAAGACGATCACAAAACTATTTTATCCTCCCTCTCGAGATGCATATAAAACGTAGATCGAAATACTTATGCTAGTATCTCTACTCAACATGAAGCATTCAACTCCCAAAAGCACAAAAGATCAAATATCCTCACAAATAATTACAAACCTCTCGATTCATGCAAATATTTGTGTCGAGTATTCAAGATCTAATATTGAAACTCATCTCTCGAATTATGAATCAATATATCAAACAAGTTAAATCATTGATCAAGTGATAAAACAAGAATAAGCTCAAAATACTCAAATAGGCTTCAAGATAATAACTTCAACTAAGATTAAAACATCCAACAAGAGTTCGTTAATCTACTTCCAAAACCGTAAAATTACAAGATGTTTAGCTACACATGATTAAACAACTTATACACAAAGTGTTCAAAGTCATTACAAATGAAAATGAAAGATTGAAACTAAAAGAGAAGCAAGAAAACTTAGGAACGTCGACAATCTCTCGATATATCTCCGTTCTTCAAGCTCCGATGCAACCCGATTATCTCCTTGATATCCTCCTACAAGAGTTGACTCTTGTCTTGTGTTGTAGATCCCCAAAATGCCAGAATGTCCTTGTGTGCGCCCCCCAAAAAGCCTTTTTATACCCACCATCAAGTTTAGGGCTTAATGTCTAGACATGGGATTCCAAATACAGACGCACGGGTGGTGCGCCCACGCACGGGTTACCCGTGCGCCACCTCTTTGGAATAACCCAACTCTCTCGTAGGGCGCACGGGTGGTGCGTCGAGCACGGCTACCCATGCGCCACTCGGTGAAATAATCCGATCCCGTAGACGCACGGGTGGTGCGCCCATGCATGGGCTACCCGTGCGCCATGCCGCAGCTCAATAATCCTTATACTGGGGTGCACGGGTGGTGTCTTGAGGCACGCCCAACCCGTGTGCCCCCCGTCTTTTTCCGTAAACGCTCAACTTTCGCTCTTCTTTTAGGCTTCACTTTTCGTATATCCACTCAATTCTCCGTGTTTCCACTTTGCTTTCCTCGTATTCGTATTCAATTAGCTTCAAATATCATGAAATTCCTACAAAATAAGCAAAATGTAATATCTTTTCCACAAGGAGTGAATATGTAACATTTAACGCGAGTATATGCATGTTTACTCATCATTATAGCTCGAAATACGCCTCAAAATACATACAAAACTCACGCCTATCAACATGCTTTGTGGGTAGATACTGGTTCCACTACTCATATATTTTTTAATGCAAAGTTATATGTGGAGCCAATTATAAATTGATGCTGAAAAATGCATCTGTGAGGGTAATGGCAAAACAATTGTAGTTGAAGCTATACAGACATAGGTTTATTATTGTTGATAAGGTTATTGAATTTGAAGAGATTTACAAGTTTTTATTTCTATTTTCATTTTGAGCAAATTTTGGTTATGATTGTTCTTTTTTGGAGATAGTAATTTTGCTCTCTCAATTTTCATGATGTTTCTTTACCATTGATGCTAAATTATAATTTTTGGATGTGGTTGTCTCATTTAATAAAAATTTGCATGCTAGTTCACATGGTACAAAATATATGACAATAAAAAAATTAAGAATATGGTAAGAAGAATGATTAATCATTTTTTCTTACCTAAAACTCTATGAGAAAATACTAATGATTGTGATATGGTTTATTATTAGGGTTCTAAACTAAGCACTAGCTAGCTAAAGCCCCTTACAAACTATGAATATGTGAAAGTCCGATACTAGATATTTGTATATTTGGGGTTGTCCGATTAAGATAAGGTCTTTGACCTAATTAGGGAAACTGGACTTAAAAACTATTAGTTATTGTTTGTTAGATACTCTATAAGATTATTTTGAGATGATTAATATGAAATTTCCCGAGGAAGTTGAGTTTGAGGGATATAAGGTTACAAACATAATCATGAAAATTTATTTTACCGATACAGTTGCAATTGGCAATGATTAGTCTTTCATTCTAATATTGTTCAAGATGTAAATTCGGATTATCAAGATAATATTAAGAAAAGCCATATCCGAAATAAGATAATATTTCTAAAGGGCAAACTCAATAACCTCAAGAATGGAAGCCATGAAAAATTGGATGAAATTCATTAATAACAATGACATTTTTGGATCTCATTAAATTACCTAAAGTTGTGAAGCTCATTGGTCATAGACGACATCATGACCAAAGAGATTCACATGCAGTATTGAGAGATATAAGGTTTGTCATGCTGTCAAGAATTTCATCAAAAGGTAGACATTAATTATAAAAAAACTTTCATTTTGGATTTATCGAAAGATTCTTTAATCATTATGGTAATCGTGGCTCATTTTTATTTTTTGACATGTTTCTTGTTTATGGTAAACAATCATCGTTAAGTCTATCTCGTTTGGTTTTGAGATATATAAAGTTGATGATTGTATATATCGTAGGTTTAGGGAGAGAGAATCTCACTGCTAAGGAACTTAAGTTTGATTCATTCAGTATCCCAAATATGAGTCTAATATTTAAGATATATAAAAAACTAGTTATACATTAGCTATAAGAGGTCTTTTGTATTTTCAAGTTATGTACGCATCCAGACATATCGTGTATGATATGATTATTAGACATATATTAACCCTATGATGGATCATTTGGAAAGCAACCAACAAAGGAGTTGTAAAGTTTTTCCAGAGAATAAAGTTTATATGCTCGCTTATCGGAAATCAGATACTTGGGAGACTATTTGATATTTCTAATTCCGATTATATTTGATGCCAATAAAGTTAAGTGATCCAGTTTGATTGTTAGTTGGATGAGCTATTCCGCTAAAGTGCCAAGCAGACACTTATAGCTAATTCCACAATGACAACTAAGTTTTAGCTTATTTAGGGGCATCTTATCAAGGGATATGGTAGATATTGTCACTGGGCTGCATGTTAAGACTGGTATTGGCATAACATAAGGATAATGTGACAATAACTCGGTCTTACCATATTCCAACAACATAAACTCTTGAAGTTGAGGAGTACATGAACTTCAGGTTTCTTGTTATAATAAAGGAAGATTTCAGAGTCATTCAGTATCTAGTGAACATATTCGAACAACCTCCATATTGTGTCCGCTCACCATGGTTTTACCATCTAAGGAGTTTTACGAGTATAATGCTCATAAGAGTGTTGCACAATTTTAAATATGTGTATGTTCAGTAGGAGTTTATATTTTGATGTTTTTCAGGTTTAAACACATTTCAGAATTATCTTCTGCAGAATAAAGAATAAAGTTTTAGTTTATCATCTGTATTTTTGCATGATCTCATATAGAATAAAATAAGACCAATTGGAATTAGGCATGTTGGAGATCACGTTACATGTAATTTCCATGCTACACATCCGTACTCGATTTATGTCATTGAATATATTGGTGTGATGACTATTGACGAGTCTAGTAACCAAGTGTAACGAAAGCCGCTTTAATTTCACAATGATATAGAAGAAGGATCATATTGTATCTAAGAGGATATCTCAAGGATATATAACATATTCAGTGCGCACTTAGAATTTTATAATATAATTGTCTCTAGTAACATATGTAGTCCAAGTGGGAGATTGTTGGGATTTTATTAATTTTCGGTGTTGACTTACATATGTAGTTACAATTATATAATGGGTTATCTAATTTAATAGATTTAATTAAGTGGTCTAATTTAATAAGGCTTTATGGATATCTAATGGGTATGTGTTTTTCGCAATGTGTAGAGACCCAATATTAGTCAATTAGGATTGATGTACTCTTAATTGACCTAGTATATAAGGAACTCTCATTAGGGTTATGGTCCCCAAGTTAAATCAGTTGTTCACTCATCTCCTCTTCCTCATCTTAGAGACAGAAACCACTAAGTACCTAAAGGACTTGGTTGTGGAAGATGCTAACCAAAATAAGGATTCACACGCGTCAAGGATCTGAGGTATCAATTATCGTATATTACAGATTTAAGATTCCAATTTAGATTCAATTTTCTATTTATTTTTCGATAATTCACGTGATAATTTTGAGGTATGAATTAATTGTATTAATTCTAACATGCTCTCCCAAAAGAAAACCGTATTGAGAATGGTTCATTGATTATTTTTTTTTTTGAGGGAAGTTCATTGATTATTATGATGACATAATGCATGCATATAATATAATTATTGGCAGTACTTCACTAAATACATATTAATATATTGAATAATGATTAATTAATCCTCTTATAAAACTAGTATAGATGAATCTACAGAATGAAAATCTAGAGGGTCCAAATACTATAAATGCATGCATATATTGGCGAATCCAGAATTTTAAAAATGGGACATGTACGATAGACATTTAAAAATAATACACATAAAAATTGTTTAATATTTAAATTTTTATTGGGATTGAGTGTAGTGCACGTGGTTTAATGTTTAATGTTCTAGGTATCCATCTGAGTTTGATCCCCAATAGACCCACCCCTATCAGGATTGTAATAAAAAAAATTAAAATCGTACAACAAAATATTGTTTAAATTTTTGCAGTAATTAAGAAAATATTCGACAAGAAAACATAATTTTAATAATATTATTGGTTTTATTAGATTTATTGTTTTGGAATATTTTATTTTTTGCAAATTTTTCCATGTAATTCATTTATTCACGTTATTAAGTCAATGTTTAATTTTTTTGAAATTTTATTGTGGAGATTTGTATTGTATTATTTAGATTTTCTAATTATTTTTTTTTTTTTTTAAAAATGGGGTAAAACTTTTATTATTATTTTTTCAATTATATATAATTGTTGGATTTTTACACATTGGGGTGCAACTGTATCCCCATGTAGATCCGCCACTGAATGCATATGAAACCAAAGTTACTTAATTATGTACTGGGAAATATAGATTATATTAATATGCCAGTAACTTCATTCAATTTTTTCTTGAACTTTTCAATAACTATGAAAAATTATGAAAGAAAAAGACATTTTAAGAAAATGAATTTACCCATTAAAGAAAGAGTCATAATTTAAAATGAGATTCTTTATGCAACCCACAACCTTAGAGATCAGATTCTTAACTGACAGAAAAAGAAATTAGGTATATATTATTACATATTGATATTTCGATTCCATCTTAACTTTAAAGATTGGTCAAATGCCCTTCCCCTTCAAGGGATGACTCACTTTTAGTTTTTGGCCTGGATAAGGAAAAGGGATGCTTTGGGTAGCGATTGGTTATGAAGTTTTTCTATTTTCGTTTCGATAGAGAATTTTTATTTTTACATCAAAATATGAGAATATTTATGAAAATTTTCAGAAATTATATTATTTATTCAGTTTAATTTTCTTTTCTCCCAACAATCACTTATACTCATTTTTCAAAATATTCATCAAAGCATCAACATTATTTTATCCATTTTCCCATAAATTCTACTACTCACTCACTCACATATTTCTAACTATCAATCGTATAAAATCATTATTTTACTATTTCCATATCAAATCAACTTTTATCATTATATTTTCATCTCATATCCAATTACATTATTAAAATTCATTCTTATTCTTTCAAAACAAAATTCATCGCTATTCTCTAGCAGAAATAAAATTTCCAAAATGAAGGGATATCCAGTCGCACCTTTGATTGCTTTTGGACTTTCGTTCAGTTCATTTCTATTTTTAGAGATAATAGTGCGAAAAAATTGTTTGAAAAAGTAAGAATGAGATTTTGGAGTATTATGAGATAAAAATATAATGATGATAGTTAATGTGAAGGGTTTTTAATAAAATATTGATTTAATGTGGCTGTTGAATAGAAATATAAGAGAAAGTGACACTACAAGAAAACAATCACATTCCAACAAAACAATTCCAACGAAATAGAAAACTGTTGTAATTTTTAAAATTTCAACGGAAATTCCAATGCTACATTATACCGTTGGAAAATTCCAATGAAAATTCCAACGATAAACAAAACCGTTGGTATAAATGTTGGAATTCATGTTGGAATTTAAAATTCCAATGGAAATTCCAACACCACAACTAATTGTTGGAAAATTCCAACGGTAATAATAAAGCATTAGAAATACTATTGGAATTTTAAAAATTCCAACAGAAATTATATCGTTAAAACATACCATTGGAAAATTCCAACAAAAATTCCAACGGTAAACCAAATGTTAGAATTAATCGTTGGAATTTCTGTTGGGGTTTTTAAAATTCCAACGGAAATTCCAATGGTACAACATGTTGTTGGAAAATTTCATTGGAAATTCCAATACTATTGGAAAATTTCAATAGGAGTTAAAAGATTTGATAGTATAATCCATATCAATAAAATTTATATTCTCTTATGGAGTCAATCATATTAAAACTACATAGTTAAATATACTTGACTTGGGACAAATTGATGATGGGTGACCTACTGAGAAGTTAAATATATTAGATAATGAGATAAATTGATTGAATATTGCAACATATATATACCATTGGAATTACCATTGGACTAAATTCCAATAGTATAATTCTATTGGAATAACCGTTGGAGTTTTTTCCAACGATTAAATATATTCCAATGGTATAATTATGTTGGAATTAGTGTTGGAAAAAAGTTGGTATATTCCAATGGATAAATAACTTTGGAAATAACGTTGGAAATTTTTCCATTGGAATTTTCATTGCCATTCCAATGGCCATTTTACCAAGGATGTATTTTATATTGGAATTTAGGTTGGAATCGATAATTCCAACGGTAATTGGCCAAATTCCAATAGATTTTTTTCGTTAAAATTTCCTTGTTTTCTTGTAGTGTGAGTAATTGATGTGCTTATTTATAAATAAAATCATAATTGGATCATTGATGATTGAAAAAGTAAAAATAATTGAACATTATAAATTTTGATTTTTTTTTGTAAGATTTGACATATTGTTCCCAAAAAAATAAAAATGGAGGATTTCTTTTTTAGAAAGGGATAATTACAAAAAGTACCCATGAGGTTTAGTTTAATTACAAAAAAATCCAGAAAACTTTTGAAATTACAAAAACTACCCTTGAGGTTTTAGGTAATTACAAAACCCTAACAGAAATCGAGAAAAGTCAATTTTGCCCTTGACAAAATCTTAAAAAAAATAAAAATTGAAGGAAAAATTAAAAAAGTGACTGGACAAAAGTACCCCTTCCAATATTGGCACTTCACTTTCCAACCTCACACCAAGCTTCCAAGAGACACCACCACCCACTAAAGAAAGAAATCCTCCCCATTCACTTTCCAAAATAAAGATTGATTTTAAAGGATTTAAATGTTGTATTCATAATGGGCATGTTGAAACAATGAGGTTTGTATTCAATAACGGGCATGTTGAAACAATGAGGTATTTTGTTAGGTAGCACAATAAATCGCGTTTTTAAAATACATGACATTATGGATTTGTGAAGGATTATTTATAATATTTTGGTTGATGAAGGATTATTTATAATATTTTAAAAGTTTATGCTTTTTGGTTTATGATGCCTTAATTTGCTGTTTTTAGTACTTTTGTTTTTCAGAAAAGTAAATATATATGACATAATAAAGTTATAACTATACCATGTGTAATAATAATCAACTTCACCACCATGTGAAAGCCTAATTCAACAATGCATAAAGGTAACGCTACAACCAATAATTTGTTAAAATTACACCCCTCATACAAAAAAAAAAAAAGCTCATCAAAAGCTCATTACTACAAGTTACAATTATACCCCTCAACATTTGAAAATATTACAAAATAGCCCCAAAGGGTATTTTTGTCTACTCATAATTAATGAATAGTACCCCAAGGGCATTCTTGGTTTTCCATACAATTTTTCTCGATGACATCATCATTTTTGTTAGGTCAACTAATATAGGACTCCAAGATGTTAGATGGAACAAACTTCAAGGGTAGTTTTTATAATTTAGAAAGTTTTTTTGGGTTTTTTTGTAATTAGACTAAACCTCAGAGGTACTCTTTGTAATTACCCTTTTAGAAATAAGAAGACAAGTAATCATAACCGATATCTTTAATTTGGGTTTGTAGGGATGCTGACGAGGGATGATTCTATCAACTCGGTGTGTATAACTTGAAAACAAAATAAAAAAATAATTCAGCGGTAGATCACTTCGAATCTTCTGTTTTAATTTGATATTTCATTTTATATTACATTAAGAATATACGGCTCATGCCAAATACGTATTAAGATTTTAAGAAAATAATTGATATACGTAGCATGTATTTGTTTTGTAAAACATAAGATGAAACTGTTAATTAAAATAGGAAATTCGAATTGTAAATGAACATGCAATTTGATTCTTGGACAAATAACACGACAACGTTTATGATCAATCAATTCATGGATCACTTTCATGGTCCAAATTTTTTTTTTGAGGAAATGGTCCAATTGCTATTATGACAAGATGAGAATCACTTTATACTGTTTTACAGCAATCAAGATCATGGAAACTACGGAAATTCTCAAGCAAAATTTGAGTCACCAACATATTCTTTATTGGGTTAGTTGTATTTTGCCCTCCAAACTTTAGTGTTTTTTGTGTTTTGTTGGATAATTTAAAAAATGCATATTTGGCCCTCTTAACTACATGATTTTTACTTTAACCCTTGAACCAACTTTACATGTGCGGCCAATTATTGATAGGTCAAGATCAGCTCACAAATCGCCACAGGAGTTAATTGTAAAATGTTCAAAATTGACATACAAAAAATTTTTTTTTATTAGTAAGCAAAGTGCAAAACTCACAATGATTTGACGGGCAAAATACAATTATCCATTCTTTATTTACATAAAACACATTATTAAAAGGTTACATGGACTAATCATACATATATGTATGGGCAAAACTTGCAATGCAAAGAAAATTACCCTAAAAATAGACACATTAATAAAACAAAAGGGTGGAGGAAAAACAAAGTTTCAAGTGGGGAATTTTTTTTTGAGTACAATGGGGGAACTTGGGTAGATGACACACGCACTCGTATGGAATCGAACTCGAGTCATTCACCCTTACAATACATGTTTCAAGTGGGATTTTATTATGTAGATTTAAGAAATTCTACGATCAAATGTTGTTCAATGGCAACGATTGACCCTTAAGCAAGTGCCATGGTCTTGTTCCGTGCGGCGCCGTGCCCATCCTACAAATATACACGTGAGATTAAGTCTAATTACAAAAAACTGAACTATTTGCTAAAATTACAAATATCCTTTTGAGATTTGTTTCTATTTTATCAATTACATCTTCAGGAGGGGTATTTATTAAGTGAATACAAACATGGGTTGGGTGTTTGTAATTATTCCTTAAGGTGGTATTTATAATTTTGAAAGTTAACATGACCTTTTTTGTAATTAGGATAAATTTTAGGGGTATTATTTGTAATTTACCCCTCTCTCCAATCTTTTTAAGAACCGTATCTAGAGGTTTTTGAGGCATTGGGCAAAATTTTAATAGAAGGCCTAATTTAATATATCATTAATTTTCATTTTAATTTTATAGATTCTTTAGTTGTAAAATCAGTTTTAAAGTTTTATGGTCAAATAATTTTAACATTTCATTCTCGTTAGATAATGTCTTGTCCATTTAATCTATTTTGTAACATACTTGATCTCAAATAAAATTAATTAATTTTGATTTTGAAAACCTTCTTTCGTAGGTAGCAATAGTTATGTATCGTCAATAATATGTTATAAGCAATGCATGCATTTGGAAAAGAATATAATCTTATGATATAGCTTAATACTTCTATTGAGTATTAATTTCTTTGTTAGCATTTTTTTGTCGGATGCGATCTTCTATTCCAAATTATAATCAACTTACCAATCCACAATCTAAAAGTAATGGGCAACTAAAAAATGAAAAATACTTTCCATATCGAATGAAGACTAGTCAAGATAAATTGCAACATAGTATTAGCGACAACAATATTTCGTCACTAATGATATAATTTTTAAAGAAAAGATTTCGTCACTAATAATATTTTTTTCTGTGACAATTTGCGTGTTAATAACAAAATTATTCGTGACTGCCTGTAGTTGCAAAAAATTATTTTTTTTTGATAACAAAATGTTTTCGAGCTAGTCTCCTGTCAGACGGTCTAACGGAACTAAGTCCGTTAGACGGATCCCTCAAACTCGACCCGGATCTTTAAAAAGAAATGCTCGAGACTCCTTGCCCTTCTCCTTGTTGTTTGTTGTTTCCTCTCTCTTTCTCTCTCTCTCTCTTAAAAGTCTTCTTCATGACCTTAATAAACTATCACATCCCCAGCATCCTCGTCATCTTCATATCATGTGCTTTTATCGGGATATTTGTGATGAACCCTCCACTTTTAGAAAAAATGTTGCAAGGCTCGCCCACATGCCGCAAATTCCAACGAACCAATGGATACCAAGTCAGTTTCTCCAATTTCCTCATACAAAACTATATCCTCTTCAACTTTAAAGAACTGATTGTGATGATATATTGCAAGGTCTTTTCATGAAAATCCAAGGTCAGAGGTTTTAAGAGATTGTTTCAGGTTCCCTTCGGAAAACCGGCGGCTGCCAATGATGGACCCTGTAACTTCTGTTTTATGTGGAGCACCACTATATATGGAAGAGTTTGTTCTGTTTGTAAGATTAGAGATATCTCTTCGATCAGGCTTTGAACCAAGAGAAAATCCATACAATGATTTCATGGTGGACCTCCTTTAGTAATACTTTCAAACTACTAAAATACTCTGCAGTAGAACTAATAATACATTTTTCGGCGAAGCTACCGATATTTTTTTGACTGGGTTGAAGAATTACATTTCAGAATATATTCAGAGAGAAAACCAAAAAACTCTTGGAAATTTACTTAATACATTTTAAAAACCGCTAATACTTTTTTAGGCGACTTATAAGATTTCTTTTCGGATGATGTTAATACATTTTGAGAGAAAAATTTAATTATATTCGCGAACTACTAATACTTTTTGGCGAACTACTAATACTTTTTTTTGCGGATTGCTAATACATTTTGGGAGTATATTTAGGAGGAAAACTAAAAACTCTTCAGGGAACTACTAATACATTTCGGAATTAATCTTAATACTTTTTAAAAGGACGGTTATACTTTTCGGATGACTATTAATACATTTCGGGAGAAAATTTTAATTATAATCGGGAACTACTAATACTTTTTAGGAATTACTAATACTTTTTTGATGGATCGCTAATACATTTCGGGAGTATATTTATGATAAATACTAAAATACTCTTCAGAAACTACTAATACATTTGAAGAATCGCTTAATACATTTTGAAGGGCTAATACTTTTTGAATGATCGTTAATACCAATTATACCGAAAACTAATAAAACACCATCGCTAATATTACGGAAATGCCACCGGATCGACGAGTCAGATCCGCCTAACAGGTCAGACCCGTTAGTCGGTCTGACAGGAGTTTTTGCCAATGTTTTCGCATCTCTGTAGCAAAAGCCCATGTTTCTTGTACTACGCTCAAGAGAGACCCACGAGATGTTTTCTTCTTTTTGTCTGTGAAGTGAAAATGAGAGATGAGAAATGAAGTGCATAGTCACCAAGTAAGTTTAAATAAGGTAGTGGGCTCGTAAGGCTTAAGTTGGGCTTTAGAAATGAATAAATTGTCAAGAAATTTGGCTAATTTGGGCTTTAGAATTGGTTGAAATTGTTACGAAATTTGGCTAAGTTGGGCTTAAGTAAATGTTAATAAACTAAAACTAGTTTCGGCTTCCACTCAAAAAAAATAAAATAAAAAAAAAACTAGTTTCGGCTAAAATGAAGGAAAAAGCTAAGGTAGTGTTTGCGTGGGAAAGAATTTTCATTCCTTCTATTTTTCGAACAAAACTTGGATAAAGTGTGACTGCTTATAAAAAAAATTAAAAATGTACTATTAACTTATTCTCACTTTTTAAATTATCAATCACATCTATTTATAATTTAATTAAAAATATCATATATCAACATCATTATTATACCATCATATCATAAATATACTATTCACTTTCTTATTTTTCAAATTATCAATCACATCTACTTACTATTCTACTAAAAACATCACATCAACTATATTCATCACATTTTCATCTTATATCCAATTACACTCTCAATATTTATTCTTATTTTTAAAACAAAACTTTCACACTACTCTCTCCAGAAAAAAAAAAAAAGAGACTAAAGGTGAAGCAATTACTCCCTAAGTTATTGACTGGAAGTGGAGATCAAGTTGGAATTAGGATTAATATCAAAATGGTTTAACAAAGTTGACGATTGAATGGATTGAAATAGCTAGAAAATAGTTGAAGTACACTAAATCAAGTCCTTAATAATAAATTACAACTTATAACTCTCACTTCTAGTACACCTTAAAAAATCAAGCTTAATTAATCAACTAAAATTACTTAAATATACTTATTTCCAATCTCTAAATAATTCAAGAACGTAAGCTATTAAACCCCACTTAACCATTAAGATAATTAAGAGTAAATATTATAATAGTTCAAAGGTGAAATAAATCGAATAACTTGCTCAATTATTTATTATATCGATTATCACTAACATAGTCCGCGTATTACACCAATCATTGCTACATACACGTAATATCTAGTAATTACAAACGACTTGAGCACGAAATTTTCAATACATATTATCTTTGTTTCCACATATATATGATATATATTCCATCCAACATATATAACTCAGAATTTGGTGGGAACAGCCTTTAAAGGAATGGCCTTTTGTAAAGTAAGTCCAAACTTGTCATTCATATCCAACTCCTCTGGTTTAACCCTTTCTTCAAGCTCCCACCCAAAGTTTCCCACCAATGTGGCCACCATGAGATGCACCATTCTATATGCCAACGGCAATGCGGACAAATCCTACGCCCGCGCCAAACGGAATCAGCTCAAAATCTTGCCCTCTAAAGTCAATTTTATCATCCAAAAATCGCTCCGGCAAAAACAATTCCGCATTCGGCCATATTGTAGCGTCTCTGCCAATGGCCCACACGTTAACGAGGATTTGTGCGTTTTTAGGGACGGTATAGCCGTTGATCTCCACATCGGCTTCAGCCATGTGTGGTATTAAGAAAGGGACAGCAGGATGAAGCCTAAATGTTTCTTTCACCACGGCTTGCAAGTATGGGAGTGGTGGGATGTCCGATTCTTGAATTGTTTTTTTTCTGATCCAACGGTACAGTCTGTAATTTCCTTTCTGAGTGTAGATAGTTTCTCAGGGTTGCGTAATAGTTCTGTCATTGCCCATTCCACCATTCCTGATGTGGTGTCCGTCCCAGCTATGAATAAATCCTACGTGCACAGTGAAATCATCATCACAAGTCGAAAATAAATTGAAACAAATAAACCTGACCTCAAATTTATTTTGTCAGATTTATAGGTAAATTTAAGACACTATTTAATTTGTCTGAATTAAGTTTGACGTAAAATTTTATCTTGTGAATTATATTGATTATTTGATAGTGCGTTACTTGTTTTATATGTGTTAAATTTTATTTGTTTAGTGAGGTTCTCTCAAGTCTTGCTAATGCTTATTTAGACCAACTCCAACCCAACCCTATATCCTACACCAAAACACCAAATATAAAACTTCCTCCAACCCAACTCTAAACATTACACCAAATTTAGTGCAATGAATAGTGTTACACCAAATTTGGTGTAATACTATTCATTTACACCAAATTTGGTGTAATACAAATATTCCCTCTTTGCCCTCCAATTTCTTCTACTTCAAATTTTTAATTCCTATTGTATCATATATTTGATATATAATTCATTTGTAACATGGTTTTAGTTATTTAAATTTTGTATATAGTTATTATTTTGGATGAACAATTATAATAACTAACAATAGTTAATATTTACCAATAAATTATTATAAACTAAACTTAAAATTTTCTATAAACTACAATAATTAATAAACAAAATTACAATTAATTAAAAAAGTATCAAAGTCTATCATAAAATACAAAACACAAACATTATAATTAAATATTGTAATATTAGTTGTGATATTTATTTTGCAATGTTTATTGTCTAGTGTGCAATTTAGTATTTTATTTATTGTGATATTAGTTGTAATATTTATTTTGTAATATAATTCATTAATGTAATATTAGTTAAATAAAAGTCAAACTACCTATATATATTGGGACGGAGGAGTGATATTTTGTTCATGTATAACTAAGGCAGCTACTACTTATAACTTGAAACATAATAGTACTACGAGTAGAAGATGCTTAATGTCATTTCTGCTAAACTCATCCCTTTCGTTAAGATCAATCAATGCCTCCAGCAAATCATTTTTCTCGCCTCTCAACTTCATTTTCTCATTAATAATCCCATCAAAAATCGCAAACAGCTTCTCAAAACAAATCCTCGTCTCTCTCAAAATCCCTGAGGATCTGCCCGTTTCAGAACCGGGAAATAATCCACCAAATTAGGGCTTCCAACCCCTTTCATCACTCCCCAAACCACATCCTTCATCTCCTGCGACGAATCCGAACCGAACCGAGCAAATTCAACCGAAAAAAGCGTCGTCGAAATCAGATTCAACGACGTCGTAAAAGCAGCTTGCCCAATATCCACGGCCCTGCCCATTTCGCAGCATTCTTTCACGTACTCACACAATTTTTGAAGCTTTTCCATCCTTAAGCCCTGGCTAGCGTCCAGCCTGGCAACCGAAAACATTTGTTCTTTGCATATTCTACGGAGCTTTCGCCATTGGTTGTCTACGGGGAGCCACGCGATGGAGAATTTGTCGTGGTTTAGGGAATGGGCGGCGTTTGAAATGGCTCTGCTAGAGAAGGCTAAGTCGTGTTTTTTCAGCACGATTTTGGCGGTTTCTGGGTTGAGACGACTATTGTTGTTAGGTATCCCAGCTTTATGGACATGAGAGGCCCGTATTGTTTGGATAGTTTGGCGAGTGATTGGTGGGTTTGGAGCCGAGGGCGAGGATGTTGCCGATGATTGGAAATTGGTACGGGCGTGGAGGGAGGTTTGAGGATTTTCGGGCCCTGGATTTTGATGTTTTAAAGATAGTGTAAATCCAGATGATGGAAAACACAAACATTAGAAATGTTAGAAAATCCATGGAGATTATTAGAGTGGGGTTTTTAAGTTCACAGCTTCGTATGAATATGAATGATTGTTAGAGTATTTATAAATTATAGCTGAAAGCCGATATGATCCCATTTTAATCAAGACACCCTATGTATAAACTTTCTTAACTATACTCACGTGACACAGCATGAGTTGAAAAAAATAAAATACTAACATAAAAAAAAACTGAAGATTTTTTTAATTCGTTTGTGTACATGTGTTGTTTGTTTTAATTATGACTGTGTTTATAATAGAAAATGAATTTCCTTACCCAATTCGAGATCGACGATCAAAATATTATTTGAATAGACTTTCTCAACACTCATTTCAGATTAATTTTAGTGGTAATAATCCTCTCCAAAAAAAAAAACTTTAGTGATAATAAGTCGGATTGACCACTTATTTTTGGTAATAATAAAAATAATCATGTTTTCCAAAATATATTTTTAGCCATTTTAATTTGATAAAAAAAATTGACAAATACACTCTTCATGTATTATATATTAAGGTACTTGACTATTTTTCAAAAATTGATGCGACACATTTTTGGTGCAGATCGAGTCATGTGTCTCAATACCAATAAATGGAAAAAAGAGCAAATTCAACATTTGAACTAAAAAAGGCTAAAAAACCATATTTTTGGAAATAGGGTTAAAAACTATTTTTGCTATGGAGAAATACAAAAAATTGAATGACTCTTAATTTTATTTAAGAACAATTTTTTAAACATAACAAATCAAATTTAAATATAAATTTTGAAATATATAGAATAAACAAGCTACCCGAGATCAATATATATCATTGAGGTTTGATTCGATTAACGAGCTCAAATATAAATTTTAAAATTATGATTAAAGTTCGAACAATAATACATTTGGCTCCATATATCCAATACTACGTTTACATCAATAATTGTGTCGAACGTTTTTAATCCAAATAATGGGTCATTAGATGCTGCCCAATTCGATAGTATCTACTCCGGACCATTGGGATGTAAGTGCTTACATGTGTCCAAAACACATGCACATGTAAACATTATAGACTTGGGTGCTACCCAAATTCCAATTGAGTAATCTGAGATGTTGAATTCTAAGAAAGCCCTTGATCCTGAAAGTCAAGGCCAAAGATTATATAAGAGCACAAGAGGCAGATTTGATTGGCTTGGTGGAAACCAAAGTGAGGAGTGGAAAGGCGGCCAGAATTACCAGATGCTTGGGAAAGGATTGTAGTAAAGCCATTACTGTGGAGAATGCAGCCGGGAACGGCAGAATTTGGCGGATCTGAATATAACTATGAGATACAGAGATCTGATCAGGCTTTATCTTGTAGCTGCTGGGACAAAAGAATTGATAAACATTTTTGTCTGTCTTGGACGAGATTAAAGGCCTCAAACCTTGTATCTGAGAGGAGATATCTTTGGGAGCAGAGTTTGATAATAATCATTATATAATATTATATTATTAGTAAACATACTAACATCCACCTTATCCTAAAACTTAGATTCGATTATTGTGGTTGCCGACATCATGCAATAATGCAATTGGCCATCATTAGCTACGTCACAATTAGTTTTTCTCTTAATTCAAAACATATAATATTTTTTTTAGAGCAAATAGGGCAAATTACCCACTTGGGATAGGTGATAGAGTTTTTGACATGTAGGATAAAAAATATAGTTTTCTACCCACTTTTGGTGTTCTTTACCACAATACCCTCGGCGCTTTAAACGCAGCCTTTAAAATAGGTATATATGTATTTCTCTCTTGCAATTAAATACTCCCAATACATACGTGAACCCTCCCCTTCTATTTTGCTCTTCATTTTTCTCTCTTCTTCTTCTTCTTTTTCTTCACAAAATATCAAGAAGTTATTTTTGTGGTCTTTCATCACCAAAATCGCACCAAAAATCGAATAACAAGGTAATGTTCTTCTCCTCCTAATTATTTAACCTTGTTTAAATCGCTCAAGACCAATATATTTGCAAAATATGTTAAGTGTTTTGTGAAAGGGAAAATTTTCTCGCATTTATGAAACACAATGCACGATATATCGTGCCTATTTTGTATCGAGGCACGATAGGCACGATATATTGTGTAATGGGGCACGATATCGTGCTTCTATATTCTATATTAAACACGATATATCGTGCTCTATATTAGGCACGATATCGCGTTTCTATATTAGGCACGATACGATATATCGTGCTTGTTTTGTAGAATAGGCACGATATCGTGCCTCAATGAAAAACAAACACGATATATCGTGCCTATTTGTAATGGGCACGATATCGCGTTCCTATATTAGGCACGATATATATCGTGCCCCATTACAAATAGTATTTATATACCGTGCTTGTTTTGTAGAATAGGCACGATATCGCTCCTCAATGAAAAATGGGCACAATATATCGTGCCCCAAAGACAAAAAACAGCTTTTTTTTTATGTATTCTTGCATATTTTAATATTTTTTTCTTTGTATGTAGATGAACTCTCGCTATGTTGTTGTTCGATTTGGTGGTCATTGGGAAGGTTTAGAATATAAAAATGGTGAAGAAGAAGTTGTACGTATTAAACTGGGCAAAATGAATTATAGTGAAATATTGAAGGAGGTTTATGGTGTTGTTGATGTTGATAGGGGCGTATACGATTGTGTAATGCATGCTATTGTAGATATTTCTGGAAACAAACTTGGGAAGTTAAAGTTGAAAAACGATGACGACATTGAAACTGCGTTTGGGAACACCGAGTTACTAGTTCTTTTTGTAACACTGAAAAAAACGACGGGTGAGACTAGTTCGCATAATGTATTGGGAGGTCAGTCTGGGCATAATCGAGTTGAGAACGTTGAAGGTCAACAAGGTGTTGGTGGGAGTTTTATGCAACTAATGGCTAGTCAGAATGATTTGTCAACAGTCATTGGGCCTAATTACAACTACATGCAACATCTTGGTTTTCAACAATACGGTGTACCGCAAATCAATCTATATAGTCATGCAGTAAGGCCTAGTGGAGCACCTTTTATGCATATGAACAATGTTCCAATTATTGATCATCCGCGTCCACTATCACCTACAGTTAATGTTCCAAATATCAATTGTTCGGGACCTAGTATAAGGCCAAGCAATGAAGATGGCTATTATCCTGATATGGGTTGTGATAATACTGATGCTGATGTTGGTTGTGATAATAATGAAATTGATTATGGTGCAAACTACAGTCCAGATGATTTTGGTGAGAACTACACTGCTGGTGATGTTGGTACTGACGTTGAAGCTAATAATCAATTTGAAAATGACCAGCAACATGCTGAATTTGAGGAATTTTGTGATTGGAGACGTAGACGGAGAGAAGTATTTTAAAACCAAAACCAAGATGCAGCAGGCGACGAGCTGCTAACATACATCCAGATATCCATAGAGACAATATGGACGAAACAATAGTGCCCACAGGACGAAGTTGGGTGATTCCTGGTACACTCTCACACGTTTCAGTTCCTCCCGAAGAACCTGCTAGGTCGGAAGCATCTGGTGGGACATTGCGCCAAGGAGCAACATACATGAGCAAAATCGATTCGATATCGCACTAGGCATGTATCACCTTGAAAATCAAGTCGAGTATCGAGTTGAACGCTCAGATAAGACTTATTTTCATGCAATATGCAAGTATGAACGATGCCCTTTTCGAATGCGTGCATATGGAAATGATGGTATTTGGAGAGTAGAGAAGTTTGACAAGACCATGGATGTGGGTTAAATTTGAATGGCAATGCATCCAAGCGGGTGCATTCTAAAGTAGTAGGTGCGTATTTTGCATCTAGATTACTAGTGGAACATTCTCGCGCTCGTGCAAGAGATATTATAGCGGAGTTGGAATCGCGACATGGGCTTAAAATGAGTTATAATGTTGCGTTGAGTGCAAAGCATCATGCCTTTGGGTTGATATATGGAGATAGCAACAAGTCATTCAATCTAATTCCAAGCATACTTACACATGTTGAATTTAACGAAGCCGAATCGGTAACTAGATGGAAGTCGGATAATTTTAATAGATTCAAGTACGTGTTCAATCATCGGATTCCAGAACAATGCCCGACCAGTTATTGTGATTGATGGAACACACCTTAAAGGCAAGTACCGGGGAATATTGTTTGTGGCCAGTCGGATAATTGTTTGTTTATTTGTGCGGGAAGGCGAACCTCAATATCTATTCATTTGTTGCCCATTATTATAAAAATGAAAATCTTCAACAAATGTGGGCGGATGAAATTTTACGATTTCGATCCGAGTGAACGGGTTCTACCACAAGAGGTGCGAGACTTAGATGCAACCCTCCAAATAACCCGAGACAAGGTGTCGTCTAGACAAAGTAGAGTTCATTTCCTTCGTTGAATCATCACGTAATCGTTTACGTAAGAGTCAAATTTGTTCAAGGTGTGAGGGTGCTGGCCACAATTGCGTCAAATGCACTATGTCATTGCCGCTTGATGAGCGCGAAAGTGCCTCAGTGACACAAACGGGTCCTTCGAGACAAGTGCATAGTAAGAAGAAATGTGGAATATGCCGAGCAGATGATCATACCCGTAGAAGATGTCCGTGACGTCCAGGATGATGAAAATTAGGCAAAAGTTATTTCAATCGTAACACTATATTAGAAAAACACACTAAGAGCGTAAAACTTCGAGTCATTTTGTTAATCAAGTCGGTAGTGCCACAATATCGCGCCCAATATAAAGGTTACGATATCGCCTAATATATAAGTGGCACGATATATCGTGGCTAATTATATAACGGGACGATATCGTGCCATTTATATAAGGGGGCACGATATATCGTGCCTAATTGTATAAAAGGCATATATCGTGCCTAATTGTAGTTTTTCTCGTTTTTGTGGATTTCTTATCCGCTAATTGTAACTCTCTTAATTTAAAGTAAACAAATTCTTGTTTTTTTTAAACAAATTATGAAAAATCATGCAAAATGAATATTTAATTTAAATAACTCAAAATATTTAGAAGATATACAACAATATGTACTACAACTTCCAAGTACTACTATCATTATTTCATCGCAAAACCCGTTGTGCCATATTCTTCCTTATCTCTCGAATCGATCGCTCCACATACTTCCTATTAATCTTCTCGTGTGATACAACTAATGATGGAATGTATGGCAAATACACCACAACCGGTGGGGTCGTTTCGCAAAAAACAATCTTTCGCGCACGCATGGACAAGGTCCCACTCGCGCGCGACAGCTCTTTACGCACGGCTTCGTAGTAGCCGGTAGCGAAATGAGTACACATGGGAGCATGCGGAGGGGACGTGTGCCAAGCACGCCGATTGGCAAAACTATCATATGTGTATCGGGCACGCATGAGTCGTACATATGTACTTTGGCTCTACGAGATCCGCCGCACATGACAAAATGGTCCGATAAATTCACGATCATGTACACTGGGAAAAACAAAATCAGTAAATAATCAAAAAATTTGAATGAAAAAATGAATAAACTAGCCAAAAAAATAATTAAATTCAAGTGTACTGCAGACGGACTCCACGGACCAGGATTACCCCATCCTCGAGATCCGTGGCCGACAACCCGACCAACTCATCCAGCCTCCCCGTCCGGGAATCTCCTCCATGGTTGCCGGGTCATACATCGGTCGCCAGGATCCGTACCATGCATACCATTCCATATAAGCCGATGGGAATCCTACACATTGAAAAATGTTTATAAACTAACAAGTATCATTTATTAAGTTTACAATAGTGAAGCGAGACACATAATAAATAAACTAACCGAAAATATCGTAGATACAATCCTATAAGAACCCCTTTGCTTCTCATGAGGCTCAACCCTAAGAAAATGGGGATCGAACTGTAGTATGGATAGGTATGCATTTATATGCTGTACAGAAATGAAAGAAATCGATATTAATCGATAAAATATTCATCAACTAAATAATGCAAAAGAAACTTACATCATTTTCCAACTCGCCATCGATCCGCCATTTCCTTAAAAACGATGGCCCAACAAGGTATATAAGCCCCACGTTCCTCTTGCAATTGGACCCTCAGATATTAAGACATTGCACTAATATAAGATGTTAATACTAAGACGACAAGACAAATGCAAAAATATTTAATACTTACTCTTCATTAGACTCTAAGAAGCGGGTAAACTCCTCTTGGTCGGGTTTGGCTTGCGAGACCTAGATCCCCGAACGGGTCGCGAATATGCCGCGATGGCCGCCTATCCCGAACTTGGAGCAAGGAAGTAGGTGGTGAGGGCAACTGGGAGAGGGCGCTCATGGACCGAGACCACGAGTGTCGGAGAGGGAGCTCAAGAGGAGACGGCAATGGCTTCGGAATCGTGGATCGACACTCGTGGTCGCGGAGAATGTGATAACACGAGCATAATAGAGTCGACAATGGCGGAAGAGAAGTCGACAATGCTGGGATGAGGAGGAGGAGTCGACATGGCCGGAGGAGGAGGAAGAGTCGTCACTGCCGGAGGATGGGAAGGAGTCGACATGGCCGAAATCTGATAGTCTGCTCTCCGACGTGGAACCAACACTCCGATTCCGGAGCGTCTGGCACACGCACCTCCATCGCAACCAAAGCATGTAGTGCCGCATTACAACCAGCTCCGTCATACCCAAAATCCAAAAGATATCCGAAAGCCGACTGACTAAACTGGGTATATAAACCATCACCGATCTCCTGCAACTCATCTCTGATGGTCCGAATAATATTCGATCGAACGTACCCCGCGATCTGGGCCCTCTCTCGATGATATGAGGGTCTCAACCACTGTGGACCGACCTACAATAATTAATAAATTACAATTTAGTAAGATGAGTTGTTGAAAAATTGCGTAAATGTAGTGAAAAAACGAAAGAAAACAATAATTATGAAACAAACAAAGATGTGGGATATCTAGGCACGATATACGCAAAGAATACATGGAAAAAAAAGATGCGCACAAAATAAACAAAACTAGGGCACGATATCGTGCCTAATTATACCTAGGGCACAGATCGCGCCCAATTATACCGCGCACGATATCGCGCCCAAAATATATCGCGACACGATATCGTGCCAAAAACACCGAGGCACGATATGTATGAGGAGGCACGATATAGGCAATATGCGCGCTATATATCGTGTCGCTTCATCTTCTTCACCAAATCGCGCCGCACGATCATCGCTACACCAACATCCAACAATAACCCAACACACAAATTTATCCAACCTATGCACATTATTGTCAAGTTATATACACCAATTGATAAACCCTAAACACCAAAATCGAACAGTAAACCCCTAAATCCATGAATCTAACATAAATAGAGTTCAAAACTTAAAACCCAAAATCGATTTTCCAACATAAGGGGCCGGGATTGATATGCTTACCTGTTCGGAAGGGGCGACGGCAGCGGTGGAGGAGGGTGCGGAGGCGGTCGACGTTGATGGCACGATTGAGTCCATGTTCTTCTCTTCTCGCACGATATTGGGCACCTAAATGGGGATGGGGTTTTTTCTTCTTTTGACCGATGGGGGCACGAAATGGGGGGATTTGGGGATTTTTTTTTCTTCCTTTTGTTTTGATATTGGGCACGAAATGGGTTATGGGGGAATGTTCTTTTTTTGCTTTCTTATTTGTTTTTTGTTTTTATACGGTTTCCTATACGGTTTTGAATAGTATAATTATGACTTATATTTAAAAATTCAAAAACACCAACTTAAAGGAGGGATAATTTGGCCAATTTGGATAGAAAAGAAATTTTTATCTAATGGGTAGGTACTTTAAAAATTGACCCTATTTTTACCCGTAAACAAAAATAAGATAGAAAATTTTGGTTGCCCCAGGGACGGGGAGGCCCCTTGACTACGCCCCGATCGAACGTTAAAAATAGTTTGTAAATTGTACGCCGAAAAAACAAAAAAGTAGTTTGTACAATGACGTTAAAGATCCACTCAAAAATTCACTTGTGATCATTATACTCCTCGTATAATCAGAGTTTACTGAGAATTTTGCTATGGTCCAAATAAGATCAGACGGATGAACCAAATGAGGCAAAGAAAAATGGAATTGGGACCGCCTCGCGGCCGAGAGCCGCTTCACACGTGAAATCATGAAACGAAAAAGAAACGTTCACGAGACCGAGCCGCACTAAAGAAAACCTCATGAGTGTGGGCAATGTTTTTTTGTACTGATAATCCTAAGGTCATATTTTGTTATCCTTTGTACGAGCCGATCATGATTAATATGTTTCGTTTATCTTTTTGGTAATTTTCTATTATCGTGGCCTATTTTTGAAGCGCGGAGCATTTTTTTTCATTCATTGATAGTGTACTCTGTTGACGTGCGTTTTGGTCAACAAGCAAAAATATGAAAATGATTTAACACGTGGAAATATAAGCGTGCGTAACGTATATTTATTTTGGCTACACACGCTTTTTTTGCACAATGCCGAGCCGAACTATTGGGGTCGGTCTTTCTTACAATCTTTTTATCTCCTCTTTTTTCTCTCTCTCTTTTTTTTGTCTTTCACCTTTTTATACCCCTTCGAGTAAGTGAGTTTACAATAGTCATCATTTCACTAACTATTCATTAATTAGTAAAATAATTAAAGAAAGACACATGTCCTCTCTAATGTGCATGTCGTACCAAATCTTGCCACTTGTCGACTTCTCTTTATAACTTTCTCGACATGTGGCGCTTTTCGATACCAATAAAGTGTTAAGTATGGGCAAGTGATTACTTTTATGAACTGTCGCGCATGCGTTTCATATTGAAATTTGGGCTCGGGGCTCGGCGGCCGTGTTGTGGTTGGGTGGTTGGACTCAGCGGGCGAGCCTAATTCTTCGACGTGTCGTCGACATCATTGTTGACGTCACCCGCAGTCGCCTACTCCTCGGATGTGTGTCGATCGACGACGGATCAATTTCTTCCACTGCTCGGTGTCATCAAAGGCCCCCAAGTTTGATTCCGAGAGAAGAATTTCAAGTCGGAGTTAAACTTTAATGCTAATGATGAACATTTAATGGGGAAACAGATTTCTCAAAGGTTTTGTTCTTTCCTGGCACTGTCGCGTAGTGATTAATGCTTGAAACGGCGCATTAATGGGTTGCCATAATGACATACACACGTGGCATCTTGTGGTTGGACCAATCTTGTGCAGAACCGAAAAGGTACGCCGTTTATCGGCGGGCGTGGGGACGCGACGTTTTTCGACATGTTTGACGGCTTTTGAGTTTTTAAAAGGTGTGTCTTTTTCGAATAAACGCCTCGCTTATCGAGGAACCCTATCTATAAATACCTTTGTTTCCCTCCATTATTCACTTTCGCAACCATCAACCTCGAGCTAAAGTAATTAAAACCGAGCAGTAAATTTGGTCGGCTTCCCAAGTTCAGAGACTTGAACTTAGGTATTTTTTTTTCAAATACTCTTCCTTTACCTATAAATGTCTTCTTTTGAAGATAGTAGGAGTCGTAGTTATAGTGTAGAGGTTGAAATTGAAGATCCTCCTCTCGAACCTTCTCGTTTCTTTTTCACCAAAGACGGCGATCTCCGTCTCATAGCCCGAGCATTATTAAGATATCTTCTCCGGATTCTCCACGGCGGAACGTCTTTGGGGTGGACTCATACTATCTTTAATCCGACGCCAGTGACCGTCTTTAGAGAGGGAACGGTGTATCAGCCCGGACTGGCAGAAGCAAGTTCCGACGAAGAATCGCCAAGTGTTGATTCTAGACAGTACCAGCAAGAAGAAGAAAATATGGATCCCTCGGAGCTGGAGCGTGATAACGAGGAACGGGTAAACGAACCTTCCGGTGATTCGAGGCCGGAGAGGCCACAAGGTCCTATGGGTCATCGTAATGGCGACGGCCGGCAAGGAGGAGGTCCTCGCCTTCGTGTTGAGTCTCAGTGGACGCCGAGTGATATAAACGATATCCCAAGCATGCTGATGATCCGGGAGATGGGGGAGCTCCAGCGAAGGTATCGCATACCAAATGGTATTCATTTCTGGGTACCGGACGGCACTGAGGTCCCCCAGTACCCGCCCGTGGGTTGCGTGGGTATTCATACCGCCAGCCTTCTATTCGGACTGCGGTTCCCACTGCCGGTTTTTCTCACACGGTGGCTTTGCAAGTGGGGTATGCACCCGACCCAAGTGCATCCCATTACGTGGGCGTGATTATTGGCCTCTTGGTGATGTTCCACCTAGAGAAGTACCTCGCCCCAAGTTCAAAGAAATAAATGAACTTTTCGCCTGGCGAGCAACTCCTTAATCAAAAGGTCAACCGTCCGGATGGTATTATGTACGTAAACCCGATTGGGGTATCCGGATAGTTTAGTAGAAGGTCTTCCTTCATCGTTGAAGGATTGGAAAGAAAAATAGCTCGGGTGAGCGGCGAGTGGCAAGCTCGCGTGGAGGACGGGAAGGAGATCGCCCTTTATCCTTCTTTCGATTTTGTTTTTGGTTATCGTAAGTCTATATCCTTTTCTCCTTCTCGCTTTTGCTATTTATCGTTTCCTTTTGTAATTGTCTTTTCTTTTCACCTTTATAGGAACACGCATCAAAGGGCCTTGTCGACCACCTTTATTCAAGATCGAGAAATATACAGCCCGGGAATCATGGACAAGCGGATTGAAAGGTTGGCTACCGAGGCCAACTTGGCCGCACTGTTTAAGGCCCGCCCGCCGCCCGCCGAGCCCGAGACCGAGGGGCGGCTCGGGACGAGGCGGCCGAGCGGGAGGTGGAGGTCGAGAGAGAGCCTCAGCAGAATCCTCCTGTAATGAACAAGTGCGGCCCCATTCTCCAGTGGGAACACCGGGCGAGGATCGGGGCGAGCTGCGCCGTCTCCCTCGCGTGACGACTAGTCCTGTGGGCAGACCATCCGCGCCCGTAGGGCAAACAGACTCCGGGCGCCGAGTGCGGCCGCCGCTCGAGGTAAACATTGTATTTTTCACATTTTCTTTTGAAATGTCTTTTGTTTTCTTTTGATCTTCTAACGGTGGTCGCTTTGTGCGGGCGTGGCTTGATTTGCGTGCACGTCTTCGCAGCGTGAGGAATGGCCGACGGGCGAACTCGGGCGGCCGCCGATCAACCTCTACGAGAGCGGAGGCGGCTCGGAGAGAAGATATCCGGCCGTAGAACGTCCCGCGATGGGGTGCCAGAGAGGCGGTGCAACCTCCTCTTCAAAGGAGAAGAGGAGGGATTGTGATGGAGGAGCCCGAGCCGATCAAGGGGTTGGTCAAATGGCGTCGAGCATCCCGACAACCCCTAAGGGGGAGGTCCGCGAACTTTCTCGGATGACCTCGGCCGGGAAGGTCACTTCATCCCTCCAAGTCAGGTGAGAGATGATTATTGCGAGGGGATGATTGGACTACGCCCTCGGTGGTTTTTGGAATTTGTTCGATGCGCCACGCCGACGGAGGAGCAAACGAGAGTTCTACCAGAGGCGGGTCGGGCCGCGATGAGTGTCCGGCTCGTGCCTCGGACAAAAAGGCATCGAGCAATTTTGCTCGGAAACTGGCTTTGAAGAACAAATTCAGTACGCCATGGGGATGTCTGGGCGGATGATCGGGCTTTTATGGCACGCAATCGGAGGAACCCGTGAGCTGGAGAAAAAATATGCCGACCGGGAAAGGCGGCACGGAGACCGCAGGAAGCCTATGCTACCCTTCGGGTACAAGAATCTTTAAGACTCAGCGGATGAGGCTACACTGGCCGGGCCAACTCGAGAGAGAGACTCATCGCGAGGGCCGAGGCAGAGCGAGATCGGCCCGCAAGGTCAAGAAGAGCTCGTGGTTAAGGTCGCCGAATCGAACGTGCCGCCACGCCCGGCCGAGGAAATGGAGAGGCGTCTAGCCGATGTACGCAGTGAGGTCAAGAAACCGCCTGGCTGCAAACCGAGGAAGTTCGTAGAGAGGCCGTTAAAGCTTACAAAGACTCCGAGGAGTATGCATTCATGTTAACTCGTGGCCATGCGACCACCTCCGAGAAATTCTTGATTTAATTAAGGGCGGGCGATCGTTGCTCAACTTGAGGAAGATCCGCCCTCCCGAGGTCGATCTCGATACCCTTCGGCCGAACTTTGCCGAGGCTCCTAATGCGCAGTGGCTCTCCTCCTCGGACGTGGAAGAAGTCGCTCTAGCGGTGCCGCCGAAATTCCGCCCCGCTCGCCTTGATGCTTTCATATGTACCCCTAGGTAGGTCATTTGGCTTCGTGCCTCGAGATGTAATGGGCTCGGCCTCCCTTATGTAAATACTTTTGAAGTAGAAATGAATTGTTATTTTCCTCACCTGTGTATGTGTTTCAAGCTTTTTGTAGATGCTCGGCTCTTTTCCTTTTTGTAAGATTGTTGCCTGTCTTCTTTTTCCTTTTATATTCCCAAGTATGGGGCTCGGTTACCAGTGCTTCTGAATAAGGGGCTTTGCTCGCCTTAATTGATTCTTGTACTCGGTATATAAACCTGTCCTTTATTTTGTATTTCAAATTTTGTGTATGAACCGAGTCTTTATTGCGCTCGGTGCGTAACCGAGTCCTTATTTTGTGCTTGGTACGTGGCCAAGTCTTTACTTTATGCTTGGTGCGTAACCAAGTCTTGATTTCAGTGCTCGGCGCATAACCAAGTCTTGATTTTGGTGCTCGGTACGTAACCAAGTCTTGATTTCGGTGCTCGGTGCGTAACCAAGTCTTTATTTTGTGCTTGGTTCGTGGCCAAGTCTTGATTTCGTGCTCGGTGCGTAACCAAGTCTTTATTATTATATGCTTGGTGCGTAACCAAGTCTTGATTTTGGTGCTCAAGACGTAACCAAGTCTTGATTTTGTGCTCGTGCAGAATCGAAGTCTTGGTATTATGCTTGGTGCGTAACCAAGTCTTGATATTGTGCTCGGTGCGTAACCAAGTCTTGATTATTATGCTTGGTGCGTAACCAAGTCTTGATTTTGGTGCTCGGTACGTAACCAAGTCTTGATTTTGTGCTCGGTGCGAATCGAGTCTTGGTATTATGCTCGGTGCGTAACCAAGTCTTGATATTGGTGCTCGGTGCGTAACCAAGTCTTGATTTTGTGCTCGGTGCGAATCGAAGTCTTGGTATTATGCTCGGTGCGTAACCAAGTCTTGATATTGTGCTCGGTGCGTAACCAAGTCTTGATTTTGTGCTCGGTGCGAACCGAGTCTTTAGCCGTGGTGAGTAAAAACTTCGCTTTCCTTTAGAGAGCTCACGAAATGCCGATGAAAGGATAATTCTTTGGAATCCTATCCGGATCATAGACCGAGATCTTTATTGATAATACCGTTTCAGGTATGCTACATTCCATGGATGCATAAATTTTTCTCCACTCAAATATTCTAGCCGGTACGCCCACCGTGATAAGACGTGGCTAACCCGAAATGGGCCCTCCTGTGTTGGCTTCAATGGGTGGGTTGAATGCCCGTTATCTTTTTCAATACAAGATCGCCGACCTGAAATCTTCTTTCCTTTACTTTCGAATTGTAGTACCTTTCACTCCTTTGTTTATACATCGCATTTTTCATCTCAAGATCGCACTTTTTTTTTCTTCGAAAGTGTCTAGCTCGGCTCTGAGCGTGGCCTCATTGCGCTCTTCTTCAAAATTTGCACTCAAGGTAGGGCTCCAATCTCAACAGAATCACCGCCTCCACTCCATAAGCTAAAGAAAAGGTGTTTCTCCAGGGTCGCTCGATGTGTCGCTCTCAGATGACCATAGTACACCGGTAGTTCCTCCGCCAATTGCCTTTAGACTCCTCCAATCTCGCCTTCAAGGTATACTTGAGTATTTTATTAACGGCCTCAACTTGTCCGTTCGACGGGGTGGTATGGAGTTGAGAAATAATTTTTATGCGGAAACCTTCACAAAATTTCAAACCGGTTGTCGAATCGCTTTCCCATTGTCTCGTAATAATCGAATGTGGTATCCCGAATCTACAGATAATAGATTTCCATACAAAGCTCACAATCTTTTCTTCATCTATTTTTGCCAGGCTCCGCCGCCCATTTTGTGAAATAATCCACCGCCACAATGGCATACTTGACGCCCCTTTGCCAGGTGGGGAGTGGTCCGATGAGGTCCATTCCCCATTTGGCAAACGGCCATGGGCTAAATACGGAAGTAAGTTGTTCGGATGATATCCGACTGTGGTGCAAATCTTTGGCACCTCTCACATCTTTTGACGAGGTCGGTTGCGTCCTTTCTTAGGGATGGCCAAGAGTATCCTTGCCGTATTAATTTATAGGCCAACGTTTGGCCCCAAGCCGTGGTTGCCGTGATATTCCTCATGAACCTCTCGAAGTGCATAATCTGATCCGTCTTTAAAGGCAGATAGGAGTGGGATGGAGTATCCTCGTTTGTATAGGATGCCGTCTACTAGTGTAAACCGAGCCGCTTGAGTTCGTAGTGTTCCGCCCGCTTTTGTTTTCGTGTTGAACTCCTTTTCTAAACATCGAATGATTGGGGTCATCCAAGTCTGTTTCGGCGGTTTCGGTTGTATATATTTTCTTCGCACCAAGTGACGGGCAGATATTGTGTGACAAAGGTGACATCCGTGATGGCATCCGCCCCGGACTGGAGCCGAGCCGAGCTAAGGCATCCGCTTGCATGTTCTCGCTCGGGCACATGTAAGACTTTTGTTTTAAAGTGTGATAATCTCTTCTTGACCAAATCCAAATATTGTGCAATTTTTTGCTCTTTCGCTTCAGACTCGCTGCTGATTTGATGAACGACCAACCGAGAATCGCAGGCACCAATAGTTGTTTTAGGCCCATAGAGGCCGCCATATCTAAGCCGCCAGAGCGCTCATATTCGGCTTCGTTGTTCGCTATGGGAACAAATCATACGGCCGAGCAAAGAGCATTTTTCATTTGGATCGATTATCACGATTCCACCCCGCCGCCTGGCAGTGGAAGAGCCGTCAACGAATAATTTCCATTCTTGGTCTTCCATAACTTCCAATCGTATGGAAGATGTGAATTCGCCACAAAATCGCTAAAGCCCGCCCTTTTATTGTGCGTGGTTCGTATATAATGTCAAATTGATCGAGTTCGATGGACCACTTAATCATCCGACCGTAGTATCGTGTCGGTGTAATACTTGTTTATTGGGTAGTTCGTCAATACTATAATCTTGTGTTCTAGGAAATATGGACGGAGTTTCCGCCTGTGATTAATGAATAAGCCAACTTTTCCATTGGTGGGTACGGAGAGCTCGCGTCATGTAACGCTTTGACGGTGTAATAAATCGATGTTGAATAGAGCCACCTAGCCTCGATTAGCACCGAATGATGGCGTATTCGGATACCGCCAAGTACAAATACAAGTCCTCCCCTGGGTCGGTTTTTGCAATATAGGGATTGAAGAGAGGTGCTGTTTGAGGGATTCAAAGGCAATCTGTGCTTGCTCGGTCCACTCGAAATTTTTGCTTTTCTTTATAGTTTCAAAGAAAGGCTTGCACTTGTCTATGGACCAAGAAACAAATCGGTTAAGGGCGGCCAATCGGCCTGTTAGGCTTTGTACCTTTTTTACAGAGTTTGGGGATTCTAGGTCGGTGATGGCTTTTATTTTGTCTGGGTTACCTTCGATTCCCCTTTGGCTGACCATATACCCCAAAAATTTACCCGAGCCGACCCCAAATGTGCACTTTCTCGGGTTTAACATCATCTTGTACTCTCTCAAAATAGCAAACATTTTATTAAGATCGTTTAGATGATCGGACATGTACAGTGATTTTACCAACATGTCATCTACATAGACTTCCATAGTGTGACCTATCATTTTCTCAAACATCTTATTTACTAACCTTTGATAGGTCGCACCAGCATTCTTCAATCCAAAGGGCATCATCTTGTAACAAATGAATTCCTCGAGCGAGAGAAGAATGAGGTATTTTCTTCATCTTCCGGGTGCATCCGTATTTGGTTGTAACCCGAGTATGCATCCATGAAGCTCATCACCGTGTCTCGCCGTGGCATCCACCATGTAATCAATATTTGGCAATGGATAATCGCCCTTAGGGCATGCTTTGTTGAGGTCGGTAAAATCCACGCGACAGGCGCCATCGCCATTGCTTTTCTTTACCAAAACAGATTGGCGACCCATCGGGATAGAGGGCTTCCCGGATGAATTGATTGTCTAGAGCTTGTTAACCTCGATCTCGAGTCTTTGCACTCGTCTGTCTAGGGCCGAGTTTGCGCTTTTCTCGATGATCGGGCGGAACGTTAGATCAATATTGAGGCGGTGGCACGATACTTAGGGTCAATTCGGGCATGTCCGCATTGAGTCCATGCGAAGACGCCAAGATTATTTCCCAAAACTCGATCAGCTCGCTTCGATATGGTTCTCGGGAGATCATGACCAATACGTAGTTGGCGCCCGTTTGGCCTTCCGACATTGATTGTATCAACCGTTTCTCGGTTCCGCTGCGTTTTCTTTTCTTGCTTTGCCCCTCCTTGATTTGCAGGGGCAATTCGTCTTCAGCCGCCGGCTCGTTTCGATTGCCGCCGCTTCTTCCATCATTGGTTCCTTCCCGCCGACGACCTGGATTATCCTCCCGAACGATCACCACTTTTTCGGACTCCTCCTCTGGGCAGGGGATTGTCTTGTGTGGTTCCACTGGTTTGCCCTTGTTCCGCCACGTTAATCTCCACCGGCCGGAGTTTAAGAGAGCACTCGCGACTCCCTTTGATTCCCTTTATGTATAGCTTCGCCATCGATGTTGGGAATTTTATACAAAAATGATATATTGAAACGGCCGCTTTTATATGATAAAGCAATGGCCTCCCAATGATAGCATTGTACTCCGAATCGGCATTGATTATTTTGAATGTTGTCATGATGTCCGTTTATGCAAACCTTGTCCCATTTGGATGGGCAAATCAACTTCCCGAGCGGGACTATCCTTCCTCCTCCAAACCCTGAATCGCTATCGTTGCATGGACGGATATAACTATCATCCACGTTTAATCTTCGAAATGCTCGGACATAAATGATCGATTTAATAGCTTCCGGTGTCGATCAAAATTCTATGAACCGGAATACCCAAAATCGGTGCAGTAATGACTAGAGGGTCAGAATGAGGATGGACCACCTGGTCGGCATCCGCATCCGAGAACACAAAGTGGCCGGTGGGTTGGCCTTCCTTGATTTCCGCCACCCGAACTTGTCTTTCGGCATTGGTTGCCTATCTAACATCGGCTTTTCTTTTCCGTTGGAGCGTCTATCCTCATCGTGTTAGTATTGATTCGACCGACACTCGACATCATGAGGATCTCCTCCCCGGTTTTCACCGGGGTGGCGGGCAGAGAGCCGGATTGATTACGCGCTCCGGTTTGACACCTTGAGCCAGTGCCGGTGGGGGCGGTAGCTCATGAACGTACCTTTTAAGACCGCATTGCCGAACAACATGCATAATTTCTCTAATTAGATCTCGACATTCGCCAAGATCGTGACCTATCGATTTATGATAGGCAGTAATCGACACGAATCTAATTTTGACGGCTTCAATTTTCAAAGGCCGAGCCGGAGGCAACAAATTGCACTCGTACTTCATTCCATATGGCCGATGGAGTGTGGGTCAGTACTCCTCAAGACGTGGGCGATTTCTGGGCTCTCGCTCTTGGCGAGCCCTAAACCGGTGGTCGGGTTTTCCGAGAACGGCTAGAATCCCGACCCGCCCAGCCCATCGGTTCTTTCCTTCCGTCTTTCTTACGCCCCTTGTCGGTGCTCGGGCGGTTTTGCCATGGCTTCTTCCGCACAAATATGGCGTTCCGCGCGGACCGTAAATTCTTGGTACGAGGTCGCCCGATTCGTGGATGGAGTAATTGAACCAAGTCTGGGGCTAGTCCAGCCATGGTCGCGATCAAAATGGCGTCTATCCGACACCTGGTTCCATCTCTCGAACTTGTTTATTGAACCGAGAAATATAACTTTTCGTGGGCTCGCCCTTCCTTGTTTGATGTTTACGAGGAGTCTTTAGGTGTGGCTCGGACTTTGGACGTTAAGAAATGTGTCGTAAAGCGGAGGCCGATCCCCCATGCCTCGAATGGATCCCTCGTGGCAAGGTGGTCCTAAACCAACGGCCTGGGCTCCGCCCAAAGTCGTGGGGAAGGCCCCGCAGAGGATGGCATCGCTTGATCGTATAGTTCCATCCATGCTAAGTACTTGTGAACGTGAGTGGTCGGGTCGGTTTCCCATTATAGAGACCGACCGGGGATTTTCAACTTTGGCGTAACGGGTCGCGTAATTCCAAGGGAAAATGGCGACGGAACACCTGGCCGGCTCATTACTTGGGGCGGTCTTCGAGATCGCTTCGCCATCGGACCGCCTTCCAATTGCTCGACGACGACGCAGCGGTGTATTTCTACATCCTTCCTCGCCATAAGCTAGGGCCTTGGACCTCGATTGACCCAGCCGCTTCCCGCTCATCCGTAAACCCGAGCCGGAACTTATCGATCGAGCCGGGCGAAAAGGATCAACTCCCGCCGTCCGGCGAACACCGAGTGGGCATGACGATGTCGCGTTTGCTCGAAATGACTCGCTTATACGACTTTGCTCCTCCTCATCTTCTCGCCGCCACCTTCTCTCACGACGGACATGTTGTTCATTACCCGAATCGCTTCTTGGGCTTCGTGATGAGGAAGTCCGGAATTTGAGGATTAATGTTAACATTTAGTTGTGGGTTGAGTGGGTTAGTATTTGCAAGGAGTGGAGGAGGTGCTTGAGAGTTTGTGGTAGCGAGAGTTTGTGATATAAGTTGGTTCATTCTTTGTACAAAAGTTGGGTTGGCAATTAGTCGAGCAAAAGGAAATAAAGTAGTGCTCCCCGCCTCCGTTTGGAGCATATTTTGGCCATTCGTAGTTTGGCCAGGTTGGTTGTTCAAATGTTGCTCTTCATCAAACGGGCATTTTCGACAGCTTGACTCATTTTTGTTTATTATGAAAAAGGTTAAGCGTTAAACTTTACCTGGTTTTTATTTCACTTGCTTTTGATCGAACTCGGATCGACCAATACGGGCCCTCCTTCTAGCGCCAATTTGTTGACGTATGCGTTTTGGTCAACAAGCAAAAATATGAAAAGGATTTAACACGTGGAAATATAAAGCGTGCGTAACGTATATTTATTTTTGGCACACGCTTTTTTGCACAATGCCGAGCCGAACTATTGGGGTCGGTCTTTTCTTACAATCTTTTTATCTCCTCTTTTTTTCTCTCTCTCTTTTTTTCGTCTTTCACCTTTTTATACCCCTTCGAGTAAGTGGGTTTACAATAGTCATCATTTCACTAACTATTCATTAATTAGTAAAATAATTAAAGAAAGACACATGTCCTCTCTAATCGTGCATGTCACCAAATCTTGCCACTTGTCGACTTCTCTTTATAACTTTCTCGACATGTGGCGTTTCGATACCAATAAAGTGTTAAGTATGGGCAAGTGATTACTTCTATGAACTGTCGCGCATGCGTTTGATATTGAAATTTGGGCTCGGGGCTCGGCGGCCGTGTTGTGGTTGGGCTCGTGAGCGGTTGGGCTCGTGAGCGGAGAGCCTAATTCTCGACGTGTCGTCAGACATCATTGTTGACGTCACCCGCAGTCGCTACTCGGATATGTGTCGATCGATGATGTGGATCAATTTCTTCCAGCTCGGCTCGGTGTCATCATACTCTTGTGTTTTTCGTTGTTGTATGAGTACATCGAATCGATCAAAAAGGTGGAGAATCTTAACTATTCGACAACTATACTATAAAAATCATTCCCGAGATTTAGCATAATTAAATAAATGTTCAATATAACATAAGTGAGATATGATAACACCCAAAAAATATACATAATAGTCATAAAATGTTACTATAGACAATAGGTAGCACTTTTTATGGTGATACACTTTCCCTTACTACCTATAGTATATGATATCACTTTTAATAGCTTTGGTGGCAATTTTTCTAAGTGCTACATTAAGTACTCATCTATCGTAACATTTAAAAAAAATAATTATAAAATGTTACATATGAGTCTAATGGAGCACTTTTTTTTGTCAAAATATAATATCTTTTTTTCTTTTTGGCAAAATATAATACTTTTTTATAGCACTTTTCTTGGCATTTAACAAGTGATTTTTTGCTCCCAAGAAAGCATCGAACCCAAGACCTATGTTGTTTGGAAATGACAATTTGCAACTGAACTAAGTTGATTCTTATTGCATCATCTGTTTTGATTTTTATATGTACACACACGCACACACACACACACACACATATATATATATGCTTATATATTAAAAATTATATTATATACTATATGTATTAAAAGTATATTATACACTATAAATATAAATTTATATCATATATTATATATATTATAAATTATATTTTATATTAGAAATTATATTATATATTAAAGAACATAATAAAAATAATAAATAAAAATATCAAATAGATTTATCACCGAATTTATTTTCCATTGGTAGAAATAAAACAAAGTATAGAAATAAAAAAATTAATTTACCGACGGAAAAAATCCATATGTAATTATCGACGACACCATTTTTTGTTGGTAATTTTATTTTTATAAAAAAGTTATCGACGAAATTAGTTTCCATCTGTAAAATTAAAAATAGTAAATAATAATAATAAATTTACCTAGGGATTTTTCTTGGATATTATGACGGAATTAATTACATTCGTAAAAAAAAATTAAAAATAAAAAAGGTAAAAGTAGAATGAAAAACTTTCGGTAATACTTACAAATGGTTTCCATCGATAAAATCCGTGGTAAGTTTCTTGTAATTCATATAACATTTAGAAATTGATTATGTATCACTTATAATTATACTCCCATTACAAAAAAAACTAGTAATTTAGCCATACATATTTAGTGGTTGTTCAGTAAAATCGCCGCTATCTGATTATATAACAACGGTTAGGACAACCGCTGCGGATTGAACAAATAAATTCAATTTGGGAAATAATAGCGGTTTAATTGAGCGGCGGTTCAGTAAAACCACAAGGAAATCCTTTCTATTTTGGTTATAAATTACAATTGTTAATTATTATCAAAAAAGGTTTTTTTTTGGAATTAAAAAATGGTTTTAAACCATAAAAAAAAGGGTTTGGCCGCCATTCTTCCTTCTTCTCGCACCGTAACGCCCCGTAAATTTGGAGCCACTAACCAACGGTAACTCACGCCAGTTCTCCCATTTGAGAATATAATCCACCAAATATTTGAGAAATATTAATTCTCGAATAGATATAGTTCTTCAAACCTCTCGGAAACAGAGTCAATAGTCGCAGTGGAAATATTATTACAATCCATTTGTCTAAGCGAAAGAGGTCTTACGCCCCTCTGTTACATCCAACATAACAATTGTTCATAGACGAAATTTAAGGCTAGATCGAAGAACTAAGTCTAGGGATTAATCCGTCACTTGGTCGTCTTTGTTAACGTCTTCATAATATGGTGGATCATCAACTGGCCGTTAAAAAGGAGGGGGTGAGACAAAAATTCTCGATGAATGGGTGATCGTGTGAAAGTGTGGCTTATATAGATGCAGAAAACAATTATATGAAAAATGCATGATTCATGATGCGTAAGGTCACACTTGATTCACAAGCAACATGGTATTCAAAATAATATAGCTTTATATAGTTTGATGAAAATAGTTCATGATCATTTAAGCACTATGAATTAAGCCGCAAATAGTTCAAGTAGTGGTTGCGTCACGGAGTGTAACGCCAACCCAAGCAAGTAATGGTTGCTTACTGAGTGTAACGCTAAACTAAGCGTAGGTCCCAAGGGGTGTGAGTGTAAGGTTTAGAAGGGGGTTGAATAAACCTTACCAACTTTTCAAATTAGTACTTTTAAATATTCAGAGTTAATACTTCATTTGTGTCCTTGATGGACATCTAAGTTAGTTAATCAGCAGAGAGTTAGTCACTCAATGACTGACCGAGTTGTTGATAGAATAACTCAGCCTATTTTGACTAAAGACTTAACTCGATTGTGATTTATTTTATTGGAAGACTTAACACCCTTGAATTTGGTTAAGTTTGTTTTAATACTCGGTTTTAGCACTTAGTTGATTATCAATTGGTTTTCAAATTAATCGCCAGAGATATAAAAATAGGATGCGAGAAATTAAAGTCTTGAAATGTAAATGACACAATAAGTTTTTATAGAGGTTCGAAGATGGGGTAATTCTTCTACTCATCTCTTCTCCAACTCCCGGAGGAATCCGCTAAGTATTGATCAATATACAGAGTGGTTAGTCCCCGATACAAGTCTTGATCACACGGTGACTTGATCCTTTGGGACTCGATCTGGAGATGCCTTGGTCACTCACCGTGGCTTCTCGCACGACTCAGCCTTTCTTCGGGGGGCGATTGCCTTGCTACTACTCACCCACTTGCTCAAGCTTCTTGAATTTGATCACGAAGCCCTCCAAAAAACTTGAGACCGGTTCGACCTTGAACCTTCCTACAATCCTCCGTGGAATGTAGACCCCTTGATTCTTCAAAAGTTTCCTCTTCAACCGATTGAGGTAATCTTTCCTTCACAGTGAGTGTTGGATTGATTTTGTTCGTAATGTAGGCTTAAGGATTTATCTTGAATGATTTGAGAATATTTTTAGTTACTGATTCAAATGTTTGCTTGAATGTTCGTGGTTGAGTAACCTTCTCTCGAGTTATTCCTCGGCCTTTTATAGTGATCTTTCAAAAATCGCCCGTTGAAGAGATAGGCTTATTTTTGAAAGTCACTTGTGGTCGTTGGCTTGTCTTGTTGCGATCCTTGGAATTTCCATTTCCTCGTATGAATGATTCTTGACTTTTCGAGTTCGACATGGTGCAGTGCTTGCTTCCCATTGGTTTATTCCTTTTGCACGCTCGAATCGAGCACTTCAAGAAAGGCAAGTATGGAGGTATTACTTGTTTAAGTAATTCTCTTGATTTCTATGCAACGGATCTCTTTCATTGTCTTGACTTGATCGCATTTTCTTAACATCCCAGGTGACATCGAGTCACTTCGGTCATTTGATGACTCTTGTCACTTCAACCTTGAGACTTGGTCATTGTCTTGAGTTGACTTAATCGATACTCCACTCGGTGAATCTCAAATTTGCACCTTGATCGAGTTCCGTCTTTGCCATACTCAAACCGCCTGCCTCGCAATGAGTCTTCCTTCTAGTCTCCGGTTGTCTTCTTGCATGTTTAGGCATAGCCGACTTAACTCACTCGACCATCCCTATCTATTACAATGCAGTTTACAACAAAAATGGGGTGCCAACTTCCTATTATAAGTTTTTCATGGCATTCATCAAAATCTACAAAATAATTTCCCAACAATTTCCCCCTTTTTGATGATGCCAAAACTTAAAACATTCATACAATTATTTAACAGCAAGGATACATACAGACAAATGTAGAACCACAGAATGTATGTTTAGAATCGATCTTTTATTGATCATAACATTCTTGTTCTTTACATAGCTGTTTACAGAGTGTATCAGAGCTTAAGCCAAAAAAATTGTATTAGAGTTTAAACGGGGCTTAGACTAACCATGCTGTTCTATATCTACTCACATATAGAAATTGCATAATTTTATTCAATGTACAGAAGACTTACATAAAGTGTATTTACATAGTAAAATACATGAAGGGGTGGACAACAACACTTCATCTCCTTCGCTGCCTCCTTCTTTTATCTTCTTGACTCTGTCATCTTCATCGACCTTTTCATTTTTCTTCTCATCTTGGTGCGCTTCTTTTTCTCATACGCCTTCCGGCAGCCTTCATCTCTTCTCGTCTTTCTTGTCTTTCCTCCCATAGTTGAGTTTGTCTTTTATTTTTTCTTCAATTCTCTTCACATACTCAAAGATTCTTCTTAGCCACTTGGGTTGGCTAATTCGTCAAATCCAGCCCAAGAGATCCCTCCTTTCTTGCCCGGATCTATGTACTCAATGTTTTTGGCCGAGTTCTGTGTCCGAAACCTCTTCCTCCACCACGCTTCTTCTTCCTCGCCCGGGCGTGTATTGTACTAGGGCCTTCTTTTTTCCCGGTGAGTGACCAGCAGAGTGACAAGCAGAGCGACCGCGGTGGTTTTGTCAGTCTGTCGCCTTCTTCACATAGTGTGAGACCTTTTTCCAAAGACAAATCCAGGCTTGAGCCATGGACATGTTTGCGAAATAACCTTGACGCGAGCGTCTTGAATTCATCAACATATCTTGGTTCGGCCTCCGCATCCGAAATGGCATAGGTGTCTCGCTTCTATTGGAATGCCTCCATGTTGTTTCAGAATGTCCATAACTCGGGCATTCATCCTTCCTTCCACTTCCTTCATCCCTCGCTTCAATTGTCTTTCTCTTTTCAACCATTGGTACAACAGAGTGTTGGAGTTGCGAGTCATTGGGAGTTTCTTTGATAATATCATTTGTGACAAGACCTTGTTGGGGGTTTTAGCAATCATCAAGGTCACATCTTTCGAACCTTCCCCTCAACAGACTTCCTTTTTCTCTCTTATTACTTCCTCACTGTCTTTCCCTTTACTGATTTGCTTCCTCCTTCTCAACTTCGATCCCTTCGGGCTTTTTAGGTATTCTCTTTCCCCTTTTTGGCATCATCAAAGGAGAGAGGAACCCCGGAAACAAGCTAGCAAGCGGGAAGTCTAGTCATTGATAGCCGAGTTTCGCTTTGAATCTGCAGGAGTAAGCCGCACGAAACTCGGAGCGGGTGGCATTGGATTCACTGCTACCAACTTCATCTCGGCCATGAGGAGATCGAATTTTCGATCCATGTTCTCTTCCACACACAGGAGCTCGTTCTTATTTTGCTCACGCAATGACTTTATCTCGATGAGTGTGAGATGCATGCATTTGTTCAATGTGCTCTTGCAATTTTATCTTTGCATCGATATTATCAACTCGCCAGACCAACAACTTGTTGAACAATGTTCGAAATATCGAGCTTGTTCCACACGCATTGTTTTTCTTTGCCTTGCCACCACTCCGGATCCTCGACTATGATGCCTCTCAAATCGCCAGAAGGTTGGCGCCCCCGTTATCGACCTCATGTCGGTGAGGCTGGTGCCTCTCCATCCGTTCAATCTCAAGCAAATAAGGCTTTGAACACCTCCCGAACTCTCATTTTTTTCTTTTCACCGACGGCAACGTCAAAGTCATAGTTAGTTTGGAACAATGGTGTCCGAGGGAATGACAGGATCAGTCGTGGAGCGCTCGCCGCGATCTTTGTCTCGATTCTTCGGGAGGTCGGTACCTCCAGAGAGAAGGAAATGATTCTATGAAAGAATCATCACGTGCAATCGAATTTGTTCAATGATAAGTGGTGCTCGTGAAGTCCCTTGTGGAGTCGAACCTGCTGCGGCTTTGGGAACTTGCGTAGTGGACTGTTTGTTGTGGTCTATTGTGAAGTCGACCCGCCTTGCCGAGCCTCACTGTCTCAACATGACTTTGTCGGTCTCATTGGTTTTTCCAAATTAGTTGGTGGTCCTCGACCTTATCGTCGAGCGTCATCGACGATGATGAGATTTCCATGGGTGTCTCAACATCGAAGTTGAATGTTTTGCGAGTAGTCTTGAGTTCAGACTTACTCGTGGTTGGAACATCCTCACCGAGTCTTTGGGATCGATCGGGTGATGACTCAACTTCATCGTCTCCTTCCGATCCGAGAAAAGGTTACATCGGATTATCTTGAGAATCGTGAAGAGCACTTATCTCCTTTTCTAATGGATCAATGATAGCGGGAGGGATGTTCTCGGTTCCGATTTCTACCCCGGGAAGTCTCAACCTCCGTTGGCCTTCATTACCTCCTCGCAGTCTCAACCGCGGCGAGGCCTTGACATCCCTTTCGACAACGGTGTCGGTGTCTTGGGGTCTTTCGAGGTGGCATCCATTGGAGTCTCAACTCCATGGATTGCACTTTCATCGCCCAGTGTTAACTCCCAGGGTAGTTCCTTCTCGTGCCTCGACCGCATCGGCGGCGTCATTAGCCTCGCAGAGCGATTGGCACTTCAATTTGAGACGATCTGGCCTCGAGCCTCAAAAGTGACAACTTTGTGTATTTCGTAATTGTTCCTTCTCCACTTCGCCTCCTAAATTCATTGTGAAGTCATTTGCAAAGATCCTCCGACCTTTGCCGGTGGAGGGAGTTTCCCTCACCGGCACACCACCGGTGAGTGATTTGGAATGGGGTCACTCATCTCCGACCCACTGCTCCCACCGAGTATTCAGTCGTTGGGGCAGGTGGTAAGACATCTTCATTAGGGGTTGGCTCGACTGGGGTCCCCACTATCCCAGTTTCATCGCCAATTCCCTTAACACCTTTCTCCGAATGAGCTGGGGAAGTGGTGGCAGCGACAACAGTGGCAATATGCTGCACCACTCCCATTGGGTCTATTTCCAGCTGTGATTTGGAGGACTCTCCTGGTCCCTCCATCATTCTTTGCTCTTGTAGGATTCTGGACTCTTGCATTGCTTGCTGCATTTGCAACTCTTCTGTGGCAGCAACAGGGTCATGATACTCATCACTTTCTGATAGGACGTCAAGGTGAGGGTGTGTATGATTGGTGGTGCGGTGAGAGGGCAGATCTTTCCGCCTTCTCACGTGCCTCTGCGTCCTCACCATTGCTTTAGCCCGTTCGTTCTCTTTTCGAATTTGCGGTATATTGATGCAATTATCCTCATCAAGGGCTTGCAACATCGTGTCCACCTCAAGAAACGAAGAGTTCTTCTTCCTCGATAATGAACTCGGATTTTCAAACCGCACTCTGGATAGGCTCGCCTTCCATTTTCTCCACTCTGCACGATTTTGGATGTCCGGATACAATGGAGAGTACATAATTACATCGTCTTCATCATTCTCTTGCTGGCCCTCGTTTCCACGTATTAAGGGTAGCAGACCCACGCCGACACTTTGGTAGCCTCTATTGTGGAGAAACGGCTCACAATGAGTAATCCGGTTGTCTCGGTCATTCCTTGTTCGCTCGTTTTGTTGTCTCTGGTGAGTCTTCGAGTTGCTTCTCGCTGATCGGCCTCGCAGACTTGGCAGCGTTTCATCGATCACGTCTGGAGACTCTACTTCTCCAAATAGCGATCTCGGGCATCTTCTCCAACCGAGTGGCCGACTCGGTAGGTTTCTCAAGCTCGGAATGCTTGAAAATTCTTTTTCTTCTTTTTGTTTGTACCGAGGGATTTGGTTCGAGATAAGGTATCTTCGAGTCCAGGCGGGGGCCGGTTTCATTGTCTTCTTCTCGAGGTGGCCATCTTGGCTTATCGTTCTCCTTTTCTTGACGACCGGAGAAGGTATTTGAGATTCCTTCTCCATGCGGTCGCAGGGGCAGGGAGACATCTGCTGCGGGGCATGTGACTTGGCTGCAGGGCGGGAGCGATTTCTTTTTCTTTCTTTGCAGGGGCAACCTTCTTCTTTGGTGGAGAGGAGACAATGTATCTTTGGTCGGTGATTCCCCCTCACTCGTGATCGACCCTCTTGGCGTATGCTCTCTTTCAGGCGCGCGAGGATAAGTTTGATCTGAACATCCTCTTGTTTATATGGAACGCTTTCCATGTCGAAGAGGGACTCCTTTACCTCCATTAGCCGGCCAATCACCAGGTCGTATCTCAGGGAACCTCCAAACGTTCCATCCTCCTGAAGGATTTGTTCCCAATGTTCGGGCGAGTCTGTGAGACAAACTCAAATTGATTCACTTTATGTTCTTCAATGATCGCAGCCATTACGATCAACTTTGCTTTGGACAACTGGTCAAAGCTGCCAAATTTGATATCTATGCATTTGGCAACGATATCCAGCAATTTGTGGTAGTCCTTCTTCAGGACCTCTTATTAGCGGTGTAGACTACTTTCTCAAAGATATTCGACTTGGCTACTTCCTTCCAAGCAGTCGATCGGTCAACATCGCCTTCATTAATTTCCGACACTCCTTCCGCCAGAATAAAGCATTATTCTCGCCAAATCCTTGGCAGTAATGATGAACTCCTTTCCATGAACAGAGGACTTGATGCCCTCATCGTGAACCTCAGCGTTCACATAGAATTGTGCGACCTCTTCCACATAGGTCATCGGAAACTCCATCGTCAGAAACGGTTTCAGCCCAGACGTTTCCAGTTTCTCAGCAATCTTCTTCACTAGGGTGTTGTCGGACCCCTGTTTCACCATACCATCGAAATCCACAGTAGACCCGGTGTGGATTTACTTTCCTAGCTTGACAAAATCATGAGTGGATGCCATTTCTCAGTATTTTACCGAACAAAATTTAGAAAATGATCTGAGGATTGAAAGGGTTTTGAGAGAGAATATTTGCTTTTGCTTTCGAGAGAGAGATGAACAGTTTTTGGTAAAGTGTAAGAGAAACGGACGAAAATGGTTTAAGTATGGTTCATGAAAGGACGTGCGGGTGGTTTTTGAAATGTGATCAAAATCAACGGCTTAGATCTTGCACGCCAATTTGCATTTAATGTCTCGTATTTAATGCGGCAAACATTTATATCCAATCATAAGCTTGGTGTGCGCTTTTGCCTACGTCACGCCATAATTATGTTGACGTCATTCTTAAAAACATTCCCGCTTAGTAAAAACGATGCGTTTTTGTCACTTTGCTCATAAATGACTAAACGGCTTGTCCCTTAGCCGATTTAACTCTTTTCTCCTCGCATGTAAATACTCAAATTTGTCGGTGACTGACTTTCATAATTGTCTTTCCAATACAGCTTCACTTAGCTGATTTAAGAGTTCAGCTCTTTTTCCTCTTTTTGTGTTTCATTTCTTTTCTTTGAGTCTTCTGAGTGTCAACTCAGCTCAATTAACCCTAACTCATGCTTGAGTTCTTCAAATCTTGACTCACATAATGGTTTTGTGAATATGTCAGCCAACTGCTTATCAGTTGAAATATATTCCAAGGTGATGTCCTTCTTTTCAACATGATCTCTTATGAAGTTATATCTGATATCGATATGCTTTGTTCTTAAGTGCAACATAGGATTTTGAATGATTGCAATTGCACTTGTGTTATCACACATGATTGGAATTTCCTTTTCTTCAACTTCATAGTCTCTCATTTCTTTGTCTCATCCATAGGACTTGGGCACAACACTTGTTGCGCTATGTATTCTCGCTTCATTTGTAGAGGTGGCTATTGAATTTTGCTTTTTGCTAAACCAGAAATTAGCCTATTTCTAAGCATTTGACATGTGCCTAAGGTGCTCTTCCCTGTCAACTCTACATCCGGCGTAGTCGAGTCTCGAATAACCAATTAGCTTAAATCCACCTTCCTTTGGATACCATAAGCTAACTTCTTGGCTTCCTTTCAAATATCTCAAGATCCTCTTGGCTGCAGTCATATGGCTTTCTTTTGGAGCAGATTGAAATCTTGCACATACACCTACGGCAAAGGTGATGTCCGCCCGCTTGCTATAAGATAGAGCAATGATCCAATAAGTGCTCAGTATCTTGTTTGATCTACAGGCTTGCCATCCTGCATCCATGTCCATTTTGGTGATGTATTCATTGGTATTTTTACGAGAAGACTTCTCTTCCATACCAAATTTCTTCATTAAATCTCGGTGTATTTTGTTTGACTTATGAAGGTTCCATCCTTCAATTTGTTTCACTTGGAGTCCAAGGTATAATGTCGACTCTCCCATCATGCTCATTTCAAATTTGCTTTGCATAAGATTTGAAAATCTATCTGACTCTTTGTTTGTGGATCCAAAAATGATGTCATCCACATATATTTGAACAAGCGAAGATGCTCTTCTGTCTTGAATTCTCAAGAGTGTTCTATCCACTTTTCCTTTTGTGAATCCATTCTCGATCGGGAATTGTGATAATGTATCATACCATGCTCGGTGCCTATTTCAATCCATATAGAGCTTTCTTGAGTTTGTATACCTTATCTCCAAGAGTCTTCTCGCTCAAATCCTGGAGGTTGTTCAACATATACTTCTTCTTCCAATAAACCATTAAGGAATGCACTCTTTACATCCATTTGATATACAATAAAATTCTTGTGGGCTGCATAGGCAAGAAATATCCTTATAGCTTCCAATCTTGCTACAGGAGCAAAAGTTTCATCAAAATCTATTCCTTCTTCTTGGCAATATCCTTTGGCTACCAATCTTGCTTTGTTTCTTACCACGAGCCTTCCTCATTCATCTTGTTTCGAATACCCATTTAGTTCCAATAACATTTTGATGGGTAGGTCTTTGAACCAGTTCCCACACTTTATTTCTTTCAAACTGATTCAGCTCTTCTTGCATAGCTTGAATCCAATGTGTGTCATCCGATGCTTGTGACACATCTTTAGGCTCTATTTGTGAGATGAAGCAGGTAAACATTGCTTCTTGTTGAGTTCGGATCTTGTTTAGACACCTTCTCTTACATCTCCAATGACGATTCGTGGATGGTCTCTCACCATCTTACATCAAGGTTGGAGTAAGTTAGTGGATTGATCGTCTTGCGGTTTGTGTTGCTTTGATCGCTCTCTCTCGTCATCACTTAGTGCAGATTTTCCAAATTGTTTTGAGACTCGACTATCTCATCTTCATCCGGGTTTATAATTCCGCCTTCATCTTCAAAGATAGGGACTCTTCTCGCATGGTTGGTTGATTCACTTATCGACTCTTCAATGTCTTCTCCATTTACATTTGGCTCATCAAACACCACATGAATGGATTCCTCTCGTAACCATAGTCCTCTTGTTAAGTACTCTGTAGGCTTTGCTTTGTTTGAGTATCCCAAGAAGACCTTCATCACTTTAGCATCAAAAGCCTTTAAATTATCTTTGCCATTGTTATGGATGAAACATTTGCCTCCAAATATTCTAAAATATGCAACACTTGGCTTTCTCCCCCTGTCCAAATCTCATAGGAGTCTTTGTCACCGTTGTCTTTTTATCATGCATCTATTTTGAGTATAGCATCTTTGTGTTTATTGCTTGACCCAAAATCTTTTAGGTAGCTTGCTTCCCCTAGCATGGTCCTCACGCTTCTTTGAGAGTTCTATTCCTTCTTCTCGCAACTCCATTCTTTGTGGAGTCCTTCTTTCATGAGATAATTCATGACCAATACCATTTTCAATACAAATCGAGTTATTATACTATTGACAAACTCGGTTCTCCTCACGATCTTATTTTGATAATGGTTTGACTTTTCTCATTTTGAATCTTCTTCATCATTTGTGGTAGTTTCTGCAGAGTTTCTTTTCTTCTTACACATGAATATTGTCCATGTGTATCTTGAGTAGTCATCTACTACGACTAAGGTGTATTTCTTCCCACTTATGCTATTTGGTTCAACTAGACCAAATAGATCCATATGTAGTGCAATATTCTTGTTGAAGATGGACATGTCTTTTCGTGAATGATGATTTGAATTGTTTTCCTTCGACATGCATCACATATACTCTCCTTCTTGTATATCGAGTCCGGAAGTCCTTCCACGAGATTGCTTCCGCAAGCTTGTTAATTGTTTTGAAATTGGTGACTCTAAACCTTCGTGCCACAACCAACTTGATTCATTTGTGCTCTTTGCTATGACGACAGTGCTTGGTGTTGCGATTGACCAATCCACGACATACATGTTCTTTTATGCGCATCCTTGCAACACAACTTCATTTGATTCAAGATCCTTGATTTGGCATATACCCATGTTAAATCCAACATTATAACCCTTGTCACGAGAGTTGGTCGATACTTAGCAAGTTGAAGTTGAGTCCTTCAACATATGCAACATCCGTGATTTCTAATCCATTTTTCTTGATGGATCCAATGCCTCTTATTTCTCCCCGGAGCTTTATTTCCTCCAAATATGACTTTGCACCTCGACTTCCTTGAATTTTTGTGATTTTTCTTGTTTCTGTAATGTGTCCGGCGACCACTATCCATGTACTAGGTTCCTTGGCACTTAGCGCTCCTTGAACCTGCAATCGAGGAAGTTAGGTTTTAGGTACCCATACTTGCCTGGGTCCTGAGGGGTTAGTATTGTAAGATGATCCAACCAACATATAGTCAAATGATTTGACTCTAAGGGGTTGCCATCTATCAGTTCCATAATCATAATTAATTTTGGCAAACTGCTTGGGGGTTCTAGGTTCATACATCTGTCTCTTTTCTCTGTATGCCTGTGTATGTGTTTTAGCAATTGCCTTCTTTGGGTAGTTGTGATATCTCTGAGTGTAGTGCCTAGGTGCATATGTGTGCTGATGAGAGCTCATGTGCCTTTGGAATGACCTTTGCTGAGTTCTAGGCCTTTGCCATTTAGGCTTATATTCTATAGGTCTTTGCTGATAGTTCACATTATTCCAATCAGCTTGGCTTGGGTACTTTCTACCATTCCCTTCATATGTGTTTCTTTTATAACACTTCTGGGGTTTTTGGTAGCTTTGTTTCTTCTTTACTGAGTATCTCTGTTTGGAGTTTTGAGGAACTTGGCCGATTTCTTCTCGGATGTCCTCTCAAAGACACTCAATCGGTTGTTTTCCTTTTCCTCTATAACCAAGGCCGGTTTGCTTGTGATTGTGCTTTGGAATAAATGTGTGTGCACCATTTGGAGTTTTGGATTTTGAGATACTTCATTACTTGAAGATCCTTTTTCCAAAATCACTTTTGGAGCTTGACATAACACGGAGGAATTAAATCCTAAGCATGTCTTGTCTCCACATTCTCTTTGACTCATAATAAGATCATCCAATGATTTAGATGCCTTAGTGAATGAGGCAATCACATTTTGAGGTCATTTTCCCTCTTTTCTATAGCAACTATCTCTGCTTATTAGCTTAGCATTTTCAGCCTTTAGACTTTCATTCTCATCGCCTATTTGACTTAGAGTACTCGGCTCCTTAGTATTTTGTGAGTTTTGACTCTTGAGTAAATTTGTTTTCCTTATTTAGTAGTGTGTGTGAGGATTTAATGTGTTCAAAATCTTTCATCATTTTGCTTAATGAATCATAAAGATCAGTGGGTGATGAAGTGTGTGTGTCAGTCACTATCACTAGAATGAGTGTGATGAATTATAGTGTACCTCATCTTCTTGGTCGGAGTTGGTCTTGTTCCTTGGCCATCAAACAGATCAAGGCTTCTTCTTCGAGTCACTTGAGTAGTCGACTTCACTACTCTCAATCAATTTGTGTCTTTTGACTTTTTGTCTCGTGATCCCTGCACCAACATTGCCTTTTTCTTTTCTTGTCTTCTTCTCTCAAGACCTTTCTTTCTTCTTCATTCTGTATTTGTTGACTACGGGATATGGGCAATCAATTGCATAGTGACCTGGTTGCTGCAGTTCAAAGATAGATTTTCAACCTTTTGATCACCTCTTTCCATTCTTGGATTGTCACCCTTTGATATTCAACTTTTTGATGCTTTGTTCTCTTGGTTGGCCTATCTTCCCTTGACTTGGAGGAGCCGAGTGTCTTCTCGGAGGATTCGCCCTTGCCTCTCTTGTAGTTCTTATTGAAGAACTTGTTAAAACTTTTAACCATCGGGCTATTTCCTCTTGGTCAATGACTTCTTTGACCTCAACTCTCTTGCCATCCTTGACAATTAGAAGCATTTTTTTGGGCACTGTTGTCTCCTCTGGTCTTTTCTTCTCGGCTCAAATTCGTAGGCTTTGAGATCCGAGAATAGCTCATGGTTGGATGTCTTGGATAGGTCCATGGAATGTCTTAGTGCCATGACCTTCATTTCCCATTAATTTGGGAGACTTCTTAGAATCTTCATACACATTTCCATCGTGTATATTCTTTTCCAAGTGCGAGATAGCTCGTTGGTAATTTACGTGAACCGAGCATCCAGTTGATCTAAGGTCTCTCCTGCGATCATTTTGAAATTCTCAAATTTTTGTACAGCAACCGATAGTTTATTTTCCTTGATTTGCTCTGAGTCTTCACAAATCAATGTTAGCTTGTCCTAGATTTCTTTAGCCGTTTTGCATGATTTGACTTTATTGAACATGGCTTTGTCAAGGTTTTGTAAAGAATGTCCTTGGCCACATTATCCAAGTTATATCTTTTTGTCATCATTTGTCCATTGGCTCTTGGTTTTCAACCATGGTGATGGGAGCAACATCCTCTTCACCTTCAAGTCAGACTCTTCTTACAAAGCAGTGTTCACTTTTAAAATTTGCAGTGGCCCATCCTCTATCACTATCCACATCTCATCGTGTAATGCCGATAGATAAGCATGCATACGAATTTTCCAATCATCAAATTCTTCAATTGTGAACATAGGGATGTGTGTCAAATTTGCTTCCATGATAATAACTTTTCTTTGGTAAAAAAGTTTTGAAAGATCAAGTACTAAAACAGACTTTGAAAAATTTGGAGATCTAGTTAAGAGTGCGGAAGGCTCAATGAACCAACCGCTCACGATACCACTTGTAGGTCCAAGGGGTGTGAGTGTAAGGTTTAGAAGGGGGTTGAATAAACCTTACCAACTTTTCAAATTAGTCCTTTTAAATATTCGAGTTAATACTTCTTGTGTGTCCTTGATGGATGACTAAGTTAGTTAATCGTGAGTTACTCACTCAACGGACTTCGAGTTTGTTGATAGAATAACTCATTTGTTTTGACTAAAGACTTAACTCGATTGTGATTTGTTTTATTGGAAGACTTAACACCCTTGAATTTGGTTAAGTTTGTTTTAATACTCGGTTTTAGCACTCGAGTTGATTATCAATTGGTTTGCAAATTAATCATGAGATATAAAAATGGGATGCGTAAATTAAAGTCTTTGAAATGTAAATGACACAATAAGTTTTTATAGAGGTTCGAAGATGGGGTAATTCTTCTACTCATCTCTTCTCCAACTCCTGGAGGAATCCACTAAGTATTGATCAATATACAGAGTGGTTAAATAGTCCAATAAGTCTTGATCACACAGTGACTTGATCCTTTGGGACTCGATCCGGAGATGCCTTGGTCACTCACTCGGTGGCTTCTCGTGACGACTCGCCTTTCTTCACGGGGGCGGTTGTCTTGCTACTACATGACCACTTGCTCAAGCTTCTTGAATTTGATCACGAAGCCCTCTAAAACACTTGAGACTGGTTCGACCTTGAACCTTTCTACAATCCCCCGTGAAATGTAGACCCCTTGATTCTTCAAAAGTTTCCTCTTCAACTGATTGAGGTAATCTTTCATTCACAAAGTGAGTGTTGGATTGATTTCCTTCGTAATGTAGGCTTAAGGATTTATCTTGAATGATTTGAGAATATTTTTGGTTACTGAGTTCAAATGTTTGCTTGAATGTTCGTGGTTGAGTAACCTTCTCTCGAGTTATTCCTCGGCCTTTTATAGTGATCTTTCAAAAATCAAGTTGAAGAGATATAGCTTATTTTTGAAAGTCACTTGTGGTCGTTGGCTTGTCTTGTTGCGATCCTTGGAATTTCCATTTCCTCGTATGAATGATTCTTCACCTTTTCTGATTTCTGACATGGTGCAGTGCTTCCCATTGGTTTATTCCTTTTGCACGCTTCTGGAATTGAGCACTTCAAGAAAGGCAGTATGGAGGTATTACTTGTTTAAGTAATTCTCTTGATTTACGGCAACGGATCTCTTCGATTGTCTTGACTTGATTGCATTTTCTTAACATCCCCAGGTGACTTCGAGTTAGCTTCGGTCATTTGATGACTCTTCATCACTTCAACCTTGAGACTTGGTTGTCTTGAGTTGACTTGACTTATACTTCACTCAATTTGAATCCAGACCCTTGATCGAGTTCCGTCTTTGCCATACTCATTGCCTGCAACGGAGTCTTCCTTCTAGTCTCCGTTGCCTTCTTGCATGTTTAGACATAGTGACTTAACTCATTTCGACCAACTATCTATTACAATGCAGTTTACAACAAAAATGGGGTGCCAACTTCCTATTATAAGTTTTTCATGGCATTCATCAAAATCTACAAAATAATTTCCCAACACCAAGCAAGTATTGGTTGCGCACGGAGTGTGACGCCAACCCAAGCAAGTAACATTGCAACCGTGTGGATCAGACAATAATTCTTCCGTTCTACCTTATGACTCCCCAAGCAAGTTTGGCACAAGGCCCATGTCTACCTTATTACTACCCGGGCGAGACTACTCCAACGATTCGGCTTGCAAGGCCCAGAGTGTCATAATCATGATTATACCCAAACTATGACCCACTTTCCTTGGACAATCCGTCCTCAGTTGCGGGATTAGGACGATGGGGCCGGAGAGTGGAATAGCGACCAATTGCCGGTTCCATCTCCGACGTATCCATTCCGACTGTGAACTCGACACACCAAGTTGACTCAAGCGCAATTAGATTCACGAAGTTCATATCATGTCAACAAGGTAGTCGAGTAAAAAGAAACATGATGATACATATAAAAAACAATACAAGATATCAACACGTTAAGTTTAAATTTTGTCCAAAGGCGAGAAAGTCGCCACACGTAATGCGTATAGTCCGGGGATTTTCAAGAAAAATATGAAAGTATAATTAAATCTTAATTAAATCAGTTTTAGGACTGTAGAAAAGAAAATATTTTATTTTGGGGTCCTTGATAAAAGGAAATTTTGTAAATAGTCAAATTTCTTGAAAAAGTACTTATCGAGTCAAAAATTGAATAAGTCCTAGTCTCGACATTGGAAAAATGTAAGGTCAGTTTCTAAATTCTTAAAATTGTTCAAAGATTCAGTTTTCAAAGGGTTTGGGTCGAGGTTTTTGGAAAAGTTCAGTTTGGACCCTTCTTTTGTCAAAAATGTTATTTTTGGTCCCAAACTTAAAAATTTTGGATCTCACAAATCGGGATGGCTTTTGATGTGATTCTAATTTTACAATATCATGTATAACAGTAGAATATTGGGATAAAAGCAGTTTTAAAATAAGGTCGGTTTAAGTCCCTTAATTTTTACAAATTCGATTTCTAGTCCAAAAATTCGATTTTGCCCTTAAGGGTTTATTTGGTGTTCGTTTGTTATGAAACTTGAACCATCAGTTCAAAGTATTATAAAAATAAGGTTATGTAAATTTTAAGGTGTCCGAGATGTACTTGTTTCTGTAATTTCATTCTGGTCCTTTGAAAATTGGAATTTTTACACTTTAGTACTTAAAGTTTAACAAATCGGTTTTCTCAACCCAAACCACTTTATCCTTTTAAAATTTCTGAAAATATAAGTGTTTTTCAGTTTGAGAAAGTCAAAATTTTAAAATATTCAGAGGGGTCCCTGAATAGTTTTTAAAAATTCATTTTTGCCCCTTAAACTATCAAGTTTCCACATTTGAGTCTCTAAAATTTCAAGGATGGTTTTCTTCACTCAAAACCTTTAAATTATTATTATTAACTTAAAATTTTAAATTTTACAATTAATACGGTCCAAAATTTTGAAATTTACAGATTGGTCCTTGTACAGTTTTTGAAATTACGGTTTAGTCCTCAATTTTTCAAAAATTGCATAAATGGCATATTTGTTCAAATTCGAGCACAAAGTCATATTTTCCAGAATATATATCAAGTATAGAACATGGTTTTGAATATATAACTCATTTCTTTACACATTAATCAAGAGTTGAACAAGAAATTAAGATATATATGCAAATATGTCCCTATTGTGCAAGAAATCAAAATCATGCTCGTTTTTGTAAAACTTCTTGAACTTGATACATTAAAAAAAATACATGTAATATACATATATATATAGCAATTTAAAATATTTTCATGTACTACATGCATTTTATGAAAATTATTTGCCTATTTTTAAAAGATTTTTCACCCACCTCGTAGTAGTTTTTCGGGTTGATAAAAATGGAGTCTTCTTCTTGGTATCAACTTCTTGACTCAAACTCTTGAGGGTCAGCCCCTATATGGTATCCAAACCATATTTTAGTGTTAAAATTAAAGTCTCAAAATTTAAAGAGATTTAATAAGATTAAATGGCTACTGTTTACCTTAATGTCTTCAAATATTCTCTAAAATTGGAAATTTTCCTTCAAGCTTCTAACTTCAACTTGAGATGGTGTAGTTCAGCCCCTAAGCTCCAGATATTCATATCCTTGAGTAAAAAATTAATTTTTCATGTTGTCAAGAGAAAAATACTAAAACCATAATTTGTTATCTTAAAGTATATAGTCTTGAATTTCTTCTACAAGTTTGTAGTCAAGTCTAGGTCTCTAATCTTCAAGAAATAATCCACTAGGAGTACCTCAATAAGATGGATATAACATGATTAGAAGGTGAAGGTATAAGGTTTAGAATTTGAGAAAAAAAAAATAGAATTGGAAGAAGTAAAAATTTCCTTACCATATGCTTGATGAATTTGATCATTAAGAGAGGAAAAATGGAAGCAAGTCTTGTGTTTTTATTCTAAGTATGAAATGAAGAGAAGGTTGGAGAGTTGTATAACTTTTAGGATGAAAGTGAATTGATTCCCCCTATTTGTTCCTATGACCGAAAATTCATGTAATTGGGGGGGGAGGTTTTAATTTTTTTTTTGAGGTGTAATAATTTGAGTAAAATGTGTGTTGGGAGTTTCTAAGAAAAAAAATAGAATGATTCGCCTCTAAGGAAGGCTATAGCCGAAAGGTTGGGGAGTAGGATGATTAATTTTGTTTTTGGTATTTATTTAATGTGGTGGGGTTTTGTGGTATAATTAAATGTTGCAGGGAAAAAAATGGAATTGATTCTCCTTTTGTCCACCTATGGCCGAAAATGAGTAGGAGAATTTTAATTTTATTTTTTGGCCATTTGGTGTTTAATAATGGTAGTAGGTATCTAGGTGGAATTTGTAGGGTATAGTTTATTTGTAGGCTTTGAAAAAAAATGAAATAACCTCCCATTAAGAGGTAATTTTTGAAATTTTTAAAAAATATAAAAAATATAATTTTTTTATTGAAAGAAAATAAAATGTATAAATATATATACTTAAATATTTAGAAATTTAAAAATTAAAGATGTGAAATAAGAAATATGTATTAAAAAAAATTGATTGGAAGTTGGTTGGGATGAATTATAGATTGAGATGAAATAATAAGGGTCGAAATGTACTCCGGGGTCTAATATTTCTAAAGTCGTAATTAACCAATCAAGTAAAAATACTAGAGGAGAATATAAAATCGTTAGGCTCGAAAATGAGGAAGGCGTAATTGACGTTGAAAGAAATAAATAAAAATCGGGTCACGTTTCATTAATAATGGGTTCGTGTTACCTAACCAAATAAATCACTACACAACGTTGTATCTCACGTCGCTAAAATTTGGGGCGTCACATTCACCCCTCCTTAAAAGAATTTGGTCCCCAAATTCCTCTTAAAATAGTTCCGGGTATTGTCTTCACATATCGTCTTCCATTTCTGGTTGTTTCCATTACTAAAATAAATCTTAAGTCGAATTACAAACAACATCCATTTAACCATGGTTACTATCCAATACAATCTGGTCAGTTACAGGATTCGATATACATAAAATGGCAGAAATAAAATGAGTTAATCTAGTCTATGACGGTGCTATGTGCATCGTCATTGATGTCTCCCTCGATGTCGACCACCATGTTTGGATCCTCATGCTCTTCATTCGGATCCTCTTCCAGATCTTCCTTTGGATCCTCCTCTGGTTCTGCTTCGGCCTCCATTTCTGGTCCAGGAGCCATCACCGGAACGATGTTAATAGCCTCTAGAACCCTATTTCGGAGTAGCTGGGTCTGGTGTATGAAGTTCGCCTGGTTCAGTAGTACCACCTGTCCTTCTTGAGCTTCTACCTGTTGTTGTAGAGTCTCGATCTGGCCGTTCATCTGGGCTATCGTTTCGATCGCACCATCTAATCCCTCCTCATTCTCGTGTGCCATTACGTTAAGATGTTCAATAGTCTGAAGATGCTGGCCCACGAGGTCCTCACTCTGCTCAGCCCTCTCGCGTAGTTGGGCATTAGCGTGAGTCAAATGCAGGTGTTTCTCGTTCATCTGGTGATTCACCTCACGTAGCATATTTATCTCTTCCTGCAACATTTTAATTTCATTGTCACGTTCTTCAATTTTCATCTTGTGCTCATTGCTCTCACAGTATAGGTCCACCGTAGATGTATGTCACTCGTATAGCACACTTTCAAGTGACAGAGCATGTTTTTCATCTAAAAAACGCGTTGAGATAGAGTCCCACATGGCCTGGCCGTGTGGCACCACACGGAACCAGGCCGCATGGTGTGTCCTTCAACCCTTTTTCGCATGCCCGTGTGAGCTCACACGGTCCGATGGTGCGGTGTGATATCCTTTCCCATACGACCGTGTGAGATCACACGGTCCGGCCGTGTGGCCCTAGTTCCGTCCCCTGGTTTTGCCCAACTTCACACGATTGTGTAGTTTCACATCCACACGACCGTGTGACACCACACGGTCCGGTCGTGTGAAGTATTTTTGTCCACTTTTTTCGTCGTTTTGATCTTCTCTTCGCATTCGTCAATCTTAGCCCACCATTATATTCCAACTGATATTTCTTCATTTTAAGCTCCATTTTCTGCAAAATAACAAGAATACACAGTATCATGTCTTTTTAAGGAAACCAAGTAAAAATATAATAAATATGCATGCAAATGCATTAAATATATATCATTTTAAGCCCTAAAATGCACGTATATTTTACACATCACTTTTATGTTTTTTTTTTTTATTATAACCCAAACCTCGGGTAGTTTTTGTAAATATCCCATAGTTTTAACTGTATCTTCTCTTGGTTCACTGTAGATGTTTGTCCAGTACTGTATTATCTCTTATTTTTCCCTTGTGTCTCAAATTGTCGTTAAAATCTTCGTATTCCATGATATACCTTGGTATACAAAGATAACTTTAATGAATCGAGAATCTATTATTGATTAATGATTCCTTTCGACACATATTGCTTTTTTTGTTTGTTCGACATCCATGAATCATTGATAGGCTTATTGTTAAGTACCAACGCATCTTAACTGTCTGCTTTAGGCATATGTGTTTTGCTGATTACAGGATAAATAAGTATAAGGTCATCTCCAACCCAAATCTATATTCCACACCAAAACACCAAATATATAGAAAATTCTCTCCAACTCAACTCTAAACATTACACCAAATTTGGTGCAATCTATTCCTTTATACCAAATTTGGTGTAATACAAATATTCCCACTTTGCCTCCAATTTCTTCTACTTCAAACGTTTAATTCCTATTGTATCTTATATTTGATATATAATCCATTTGTAAAATGGTTTTAGTTATTTAAATTTTGTATATAGTTATTATTTTGGACGAGCAATTATAATAACTAACAATAGTTAATATTTACCAATAAATTATTATAAACTAAACCTAAAATTTTCTATAAACTACAATAATTAATAAACAAAATATAAGTTGTAATATTTGTTTTTAAATATTTGTTTTAGGTTTGTCGCTTTTATTGTCTAGTGTGCAATTGTTTTTTATTGTGATATTAGTTGTAATATTTATTTTGCAATTAATTAATGTAATATTTGTTAAATATAAGTTTTTATTTAGTTACATTAATAGTAATAAAATATAAGCAAAAAAAATAATTGCGTAAACAAATAAATTCGTTATTCCAAAATGAAAAGAAAATATTAAAATACTCATTTGGTGTAAGATTTAGTGTAGTGAGTTGAAGATGGTTTTTGAAAAATTACACCAAAACACCAAATTTGGTGTGATTTTAACACTAAATTTGGTGTCATAGATTGGAGATGCTCTAACTTATCCCTTGTAATTGTCTCTTTGTAGTTTATCTTATAGTGTACTTGTGAAATGAAGTCAGAATGCTTGCCGCCTGTAACTTGTGCTTTAGGCAATATGTGCAGCTGCAGCTGCATCTATGTTGCACCTTCCAGGCCTATCTATGGCTATGGGAGTTTTTACAATCACTTAAAATAAGTGATTCTCAGCTTCTGATTATACTTTTTGGTTTTTCAAACACCAACTTTTGTTTTTGATTCTGTCTAATTTAATCTGAATCTAGAGCAGGGGAAAGAAGAAGTGCTTTAGGCCTTATTTGTTTATGTTTTCAAGAGCCTATTTCCATTTTCTAACTATACATAAAAGTGGCTAATTTATTAAACTGAAGCTATTTAAAAATCTAATTAACCAAATAAGCCAAAAACCAAAAAAATTAAAATATTTTTCTCAATTTTTACTTCTTTTTATAAAATTTTGAGAAAACGGAGTGATGCAGTTTTTTTTTTTTTTGAAAATATTAAAAAAAAAGATTTTTTAATTGAATTAATTTTCAGTTATAATTTTGATTTTAAAAAAATTAATTTAACTAAATTTTTACTTTATAAATTTAAAAATATATACACTATTTTTCGGATAAGTTTAACTATTTTTTGCTCAAAATTCAATTAAAATATTTTTTAAATATAACATTATTTCTGAAAATTTATTGAAAATACATACAGTTGATGTTTTCCTATTCCAGTTGTGTTTTAAATTCATTCTAAATATTTTTTCAAATTTTGAGCAAACAATAGTTACAGTCGGAAAAATGGTGTATATATTTTCAAATTTGTAAAGCAAAAATTTAGTTAAACTATTTTTTTTTTTTCAAAATCGAAATTATAACTGAAAATTAATTCAATTAAAAAAATATGTTTTTTAAAATTTTTCAAAAAAAAACAGAAAAACTGAGAAAACCGAGTTCATGACTCTGTTTTCTCAAAATTTTATAAAAAAAATTAAAATTGAGAAAATAGAGGTTGCACCTCTGTTTTCACCTAATATTTTATTTTTTTGTTTTTGGCCTTATTTGGTTAATTAGATTTTTAAATAGCTTTAGTTTAATAAATTAGCCTTGGAATATCTATATCCACATATATATAATTTCAAAAGTAATTATGAAATGTAACTTTTAAGAAAATATATATTTTTAAAAATTAGAAATAATTATTTTAATTGTGCAACTATATCTTCTATTATATATCCACTAATTATAATAAAATAATACTAACAGGTATTGGATAGTGGTCGAGTGGTCAAAACTTTCAAGCCAAAACCACAGATATTGGGTCATCCCCATCACTTTTCCCTAGGGGTGACCACGGTTTTGGAACCGCCAATTTTGGGTCCAAAACTGCCGGTTACGGTTTCTCATTTTGGAGGAACCAAAATCGAAACTGTTGCCTCACGGTTCCAATTCCGGTCCCAATTTAGAACCCGGTTCCTCCGTGGTCAACGGTTCTGGTCAATGGTTAATGAAGTAATTACTTGGGGGGACGACTCCTTGTGCGCGGTAGTTGATGATATTACGGAACCTCTTTGTGCGGGGACGACTCCTTGTGCGCGGTAGTTGAGGATATTAGGGACCCGAGAGCCATTGTGTATTCTCACAGTTTATATGTAGTAATTCCAAAGGGGCCGTGCCCATTTTCCCGAGGACTAGTTAGGTCTCGGTTATCAAATAAAAAAACTAATTAAATATACTTTTAAAACTCTAAATATAAGTTGGACGTAATTCAGTGATGCAAAAGTAGTGACGTATTATATTATTCGTTTTTATGAGAATATGGTCACTTTTCCCGAAAGTGCTACACAAGTTCGTTTGGCCTATTAATTCGTTTTCCTTTTCTTTCTTTTATTTTTTTTTTTGTGAGGACAAATTTGAGGTTTTATCGAACGAAACAACAACAAACTAAACTTTAATTCCATTAGGTGGCGTCGGCTATACATATCGCGCCATCGTTTATGGTCATAAGCCATATTTTCATTTATTTGTAGATATAATGTGCCTCGTTTAATAGCTTCCTTCCAAGTCTTTTTAGGCCTATTTCTGCTTCTTTTGATTTGTGTGAGTGATTTCCTACCTTCTAAAAGTCGCACGGGTGTATCTAAAGGTCTCTTATAAATATGTCCAAACCATCTTAGTCGTGTTTATCTAATTTTCTCATCAATTGGTGCTACTCCCACTGTTTTTCTAATGTGTTCATTTCTTATTCTATCTAATCTAGTGTGTCCGCACATTCATCTTAACATTCTCATCTCTGCTACCCTCATTTTTTGTTCGTATCCATATGTAGTCGCCGAACATTCTGCTCCATAAAGCATTGCACGCCTTATGGCCTTATAAAAATTTCTTTTCAATTTTAATGGAATTTTACGGTCACAAAGGATAGATGATGCACTCCTCCATTTATTCCAATCAGTCTGGATCCTATGTGTGACATCTTTATTGATTTTTCCGTTCTCTTCAATTATAGATCCTAAATATTTAAAACTTTTTGTTATACTCACTTCATGTCCATCGATTTTAACCTTTGTCTCATTGTTCCTGTTGTTTTTACTAAAGTGGCATTACATGTATTCTATTTTAGCCCTACTTATAGTAAAAACCTTATGATTCGAGTGTTTCTATCCAAACTTCTAATTTTGCATTTACTCATTCCCTTGTTTCATCAATTAAAACTATATCGTCCGCAAATAGCATACATTTAGGGATGGATTTTTGTAAGTGTTTAGTGATTTCATCAATTATTAGGATAAAAGGTAAGAGCTTAAAGCGGATCCCACGATGTAAACCTATAGTGTTTGGGAATTCACTAGATACTCCTGTTGGTGTCGTGATACATGCTATTATATCATCATACATATCTTTTATGACATCAATGTAAGCTATTTTTATTTTTCTTTTTCCAAAAACGCGTCATATTATATCCGGTTGACTTATCGTATGCCTTTTCAAGGTCGATAAAAACCATATGTAAATCTTGTTTTCTCTCGTTGTATTATTCACATAATCGTCTAATTAATTGTATAGCTTCAATTGTGGACCTTCCTGGCATGAAGCCAAATTGATTATCTAATATACTAGTTTCATTTCTTATTCTTGTCTCTACCCATAGTTTCATTGTATGACTTATGAATTTAATTCCCCTGTAATTTGCACAATTTTGTATGTCCCTTTTATTTTTTTATATAGGTATTAATATACTTTTTCTTCATTCATTAGACATTTTTTTAGTTTTTAAGATAACATTAAATAATTTAGTAAGCCATGCAATTCCAACTCCACCTAGACATTTCCATGCTTCAATTGGTATATCATCTAGGCCAACTGCTTTGCCAGTTTTCATTTCATTTAGTGCTTTTTCTATTTCATGAAGTTGAATCCTACGATAAAAGGTTCGGTTTCTATTCAGTTCAGATTGACCTAGTTTCCCTAATGTGACTTCATTCTTCTTCGATTCATTAAAACGATTATTGAAATATCTCTTCCATCGATGTTTTATATCCTCGTCTTTCACTAAAATATTATCATTCTCATCTTTTATGCATTTAATTTGGGTTAAATCTCTTGTTTGTTTTTCTCTAAATTTTGCTATTTTATATATATCTTTCTCTCATTCCTTAGTATCTAGTTTTTTTTTTTATAGAAATCTTCATATGCCTTGGTTTTTGCTTCATATATTGCTCTTCTTACTTCTTTTTTGGCGTCTTTATATCTTTTAAGATTTTCTTCATTTTTACAGGAATATAATACTTTGTAACTAGTTCGTTTTTCCTTTACCTTCTCTTGGATTTCTTGATTCCACCACCATGACTCTTTATTCCATTTATTACCATTTGACACCCCTAATGTTTCTTTTGCGATCTTTTTCATTTGAGTAGTTACATAGTTTCATGTATCATCGATGACTTTGTCTTTCACTTTCCAATCAATGGTTTCTACTAGAGATTTAACAAAACTAGCTCTTTTTTCTTTATTCTTTGAGTTCCACAACTTAATTCTTGGTATGTTAATTTTCTTTCTCCTTAAGTGTATGTTAATAAGTTTGATATCCAAAACTAGTAGTCTATATTGGGTGGTGAGGCTTTCTCCAGGTATTACTTTGCAATCTTTGCATATTTTTCTATCGCACTTTTTGGTTAGGAAGTAATCAATTTGTGATTTGTTAGGACCACTTTTAAATGTAATTAAACTCTCGTCTCTTTTTTTTTAAAGAAGGTATTACCTATAATAAAATCATAAGCAACTCAAGTCTAGAATGGTTCTACCCTCATTGTTTCGCGAGCTAAAACCATATCCTCCATGGACCCTTTTATAATCTTCATTATCCTTCCCAGAAAGTAAAAATTTGCATCCTTATATAAACTTTCTTGAGTTACTCACTTGATAATTTTTAAACAATTAAGTTAAGAAACTCATGGATATATTCATATTGAGGACCCAAAATACGGATAAATAAGTAGGATATGTGACCTAACTACTTATTTCTTTGTAACTAGGAAAAGTGTAATTTATTGAAACAAATAAATAAAAACTGTAAAAAGGGTATAGTTTTATAAGAAATAAATAAAATCTAAGGATACTTAAGCACCAGAGTGTTGTTGTAGCTAGAGATGGTTTCAGTATAATTTTAATTGCTGCAGTCTATAAATAAGAAAGAGTGATAATTACAATAATTACCTTTGACGTTTGACCTAATTACAAAAAAATCTAACTAGCTTTTAAACTTACAAAAATACCCTTAAGATTTGACTCGGTGTTAAAATTATGGAGTAAACTGTAATATTTTTATAAATATGTGGGGAGGATTTTGAAATATTTTTGCTAATGAAGGAGTAAATGTAAGACAAATAATAAAACCTCAGAGGTATTTTTGTAATTTTGAAAATTATTTGGGTTTTTTGTAATTAGGTCAAACCTCAAGGTACATTTTGTAGTAACCCTAACAAAAATGTGCAGAGGTTTATAAACCACAACAAATATTTCTAGACAGTTTCCAAACAATTCTGCAAAATGGATAATTGTTACTTTTCCAGAATCAGACACAACCAACTTGAAAAATCAAGACTGGATGTTTACAACAAGAAGGCTAATCTCAATTCTCCTCCGAATAAGACTGAGAGTATGTCTTAATTTGTTTTCAGTAATACATATATCTTCACATGTTTGAACATTGGCATAATCAGAAGTCAGAACATCACCAACCACAAATAATTTACTCATAAAAGTTGAAGATAAACTGCTACAACAAAAGGCAAATTCTTGTTTAGCAAAGACAAAAACAAAATATGCAACATGATATTCATCAGATGCAAATAACAAAGTACTCAAACTAAAATCAAACAGACTTAAAACTAAAACTTAAATCCCAAAAGCATAAAACATTTCTTGAAGATGATTAGGCCAAATCTACCTATCCCAAACTAATAGTAGCAATGTTGTGAATAATCTTGGCAACAACGTCCTTCGACTCCTTAAGCAACTTAATACTATATATATTCAGCCTCTGCCGTTTCTCAGCTATCGGAGGTGACTCCTCCAACATCCGCGCCTTTCCCTTTAGGACCTATTATCTCATTAATGATCGCAAGGTGCAATTTAGTCCAACTCAGCACTATTTTTGCCAACTCAGCATTTTAGGAATAAGATATCCCGAAATTTCGAAATCGGACTAAATGTGCAAGTTAAAAAGTTAGTGGTTGCCAAACGCCACCCACAAAAGTTAAAAGACTAAATGCGAAATTGAGCCTACTAAAAAAAATGCAGAAAACAAAGCCTTGTATACTAGTACTTAATTCTAACTAACTAAACTAAACTATATATGAAGCATGTAGCAAGGGAGCTTAAATATAATAAGGACTCATGAGACAGATCAGTTTATTATAGTATCTGATCTCCACTTCAATCGGACGCGAAGATTTTGTTGATTGTCTTGATTGTTACTCAATGCAGCAGCAGATTGATCTGCCAAATTTGTACCATGCACAGAATGCCATTCTTTTTCTTTCTCATCAAACAATTCCAAGCTTAGTTCCTCCACATATTTTAGGAGGATCTCGAATAGAAACTCAATAACTTGGTTGCATTCCCTATTCCACTTGCTCTGTGCATTGGCGAACCAGTTGAGGCCTATGATTTTTCTTGGACGACAAATACGAAACAAACCATTTGTAACCGCTGATAAGGAAGAAAATGAATGCCTCTCTAACCTCAGGTTCAAATTCTCCACTACTACTGTAGATTCGTATAAAAAACCATCATAAATAATAGTGTCTTCAGCTGGAGGAGGGTCGTCTTCAATTTGCTGATTTTTTGTCCTGTTATAAAGATAAAGATACAGAGAAATTTCAGATTGACTTACTGCATTGAGCAGTTTTTTTAGATTAAGGAACCATGACGACGAAGCATCAACATCATCGCCGAGATCCACATATATATTTGACTTCCACCCATCACTGGAAGTCGTTGCTGCAAAAGAGATGGATTCGGGAAAATCGCCGCAATAATCAAACTTAACTATGTTTGGAGCATCAATAGCTGCTTTGAAAGACTTGTCACATATATGGTTAAGCGTCAAGTGCTTGATGGAATGATTTAACAGCTGTAATTGTTTTAAGCCGTAGCAATGTCCAATGGACAAGTCTTGGAGATTGGGGAAGTTACACGGCAAGATGTCGAATGACAAGCTAGGAAATCGTACGAGCTCCAGACATAAAGACTTGAGATGAGGGAAGTACTTATGTTGGTGATACCATTTCGCATTGCCTACAATTTTGATGGTTTCAACATAAGTGGAGAAGTCAATTTCTATGCTACGATCATACTTATAATAACTGAGAGAAAATTCCTTGAGGTTATGATACTTATTCACCTTAATAGTTTTCAAGCCCTCACATCTATCGAGGCCCAAATAGTCAATCAAAGGGCAGCTTGACATTATCTTCTCGAAAGTCTCTTCAGCAATGTAAACTGAAGTTAGGGAAAGCCTTTGTAGACGCTCAAAATGTACATTGTCAATAAAATTCAACTTGTATCCCCACAAATATAAATGTTCGAGGGATTTAGCATGAAAGACTACAGAGGGCAAATCAACATATGTCGATTTAATCGAATTATACGAAGGAAGAGAAACATTAAACGTTTTTACACCCATGTCAATTACGACTCTTGGAATCCATTTCTCAAGAAGCGAAACGAATTTAGAATCAACCTTCCACGTAAATACAAGAAACTTTTGTATCTGAAGCTTCGATCATGGTACCCTTGTAAAGTCTTGTCCGGAAAAAGACATGAATTTTTCTTTATTGTCTTTGAAGGGGTCGTCACGAAATTCAATTTGGGGCGAGTAGTACAAACGTAACGCCATGAATTGGATAATACACAAGTCGGATGGCTTCCTTTTGAGAGAGAAAAGAGAGTATGTGGTGTAATATGGGTTGTGGCAATTGAAATCCCGTCCATTGAGTATCTTTCGTCATCGTCTTTTTGCCGTCTCTTTGCTTTTGTACTAGTGCTCAACAATTCCTCTAATATAAACCCTAAGAACCCATGTTATGTAGTAGAGTAATTGTTTTTTATTGTATACTACTCAGTGATTAGTGAACCCTAAATATGAATGTCCTTTTATACGGTAAAAAGTTGTTACAAAAAAAGAAAAAGAAGTAACAGGAAAATTTTCATTATTATTTTTTTTAAATTTTTTTTTTAAGATAGATTTCCCATTAGTTGCAGTACCTGTACCACGTTTTGTGGTAGAACTCCATGCTACTAGACTTATTTTACCTATTTTTTATTTTAACAGGAAAATTTGTAGTTTATTTATTTTCCCTTCTTTTAAGATTCTTAATCAGATATTATGTAACATTGCATATATATATATATATATATATATATATAGGGGGGTTAAAATGAGACCACATATTATAGTGAGACAGTGTGGACTCATCTCAACCCTCCATTATCTACATCAATGGCTAAGATAAATAGGGGATAAAATTACATTAAATATTTAATTAATGCAAAATAAGGGTATAATTGTCAAATTAACCAAGTGGGGGACCATCCAAATATGGAATCAGTTATTAGGAGAGAGAAAATCACGTGGGGAGAGTGAAAATCCCGAGAAAATCGCGCTGGGGAGAGAAAATCGCGCATGTGCTCTGCCGTGCAGTATGTTGTACACTTATCATATATTTGATGTATACTTAACACTAGTTTACTGTATGTTTAACATAATTTTACTGCATATTAAAATGGTCAAATAAAAATATGTGGGGACCGTGAATCATGGAATCAGTTATATAGAGAGAGAGAATCATGCTCATTAACATGTGGGGACCGTGGATTAAGTAAATCAATTATAGAGATAGAGAAAATCACGCTCATTATTGTCTTTGTATATTTAGCATATATTTGATGTACACTTAACACTATTTTCTTTGTATGTTTAACATTATTTTCTTTGCATATTAAAATGGTCAAACAAAAATATGTGGGGACCGTGGATTAAGTAAATCAATTATAGAGAGAGAGAAAATCACGCTCATTATTGTGTTGTATATTTAGCATATATTTGATGTATACTTAACATTATTTTGTTGTATGTTTAACATAATTTTACTGCATATTACAATTGTCAAACAAAAATATAAGTATACAACAAAACACATATAAGTATACAACAAATCATATATAAATATACAACAAAAAAACATAAGTATACAGCAACATAAATATATACATCAAGAATTAACTATTTATACAGCAAAACACATCTAAGTATACATCGAAAAATATCTAAGTGTACAATAATCATCACTGCTTCCTAGTAGGCCATTGTTTTCTCCACGTCAGCATCGTCTTCTTCACCAATCCTCCAATCATGTCCTTTATTCTGAAACCCCCTCCATACGACGGCCTCGATCGCGTCACGGCTAAAAAAACAAAATCCAAATCTTTCTCTTGTAAAGCATTCCCAAGCAATCTCTGTAATTGAGATGCATATATGTCATCCAAAATCTAGATAACAAAGAAAGCAACCAAAATGAGTTGCTATGTTTTTATAAAATCAAAATCAGATATGAAATGAAGAACTGTAAATATATGACTACCATCAGTTTATTTCAAGTAAATGGCTTTTCTGAGTACTCACCCAAACTCGATTCTCCTTTCTGCCCTCTAGAAACTTCAATACGATCTAACAAGTGGAAAAATCAAAGTAAATCAGAAATTGGAACTAAAATTTCGAAAGGAAAAAAAAATCGGTGGGTGGGGCTGAAGCCGGAGCTGGAGGAGAAGACTCGGCTGGTGGAGTCGCGGCCTCCGGAGCTGGAGACGGCGACGACTGAACTGGTGCGGCTGTCGGTGGTGAGCTAACTGGCTCGGGAGCTGGCGGGGAGCTCAACGGTGGCGGTAGATGTAGAAGGTGAAGCGGTTGGTGGGGATGAAACGGTGGCGGTGGCATCCGTGGAGTCATCTTATCATTTCCATCAAATATTATGTAATTGTGTAATTACAAAGCTACCCTTTTCATGTTTAAAATAAATTGAAAATAATTATTAAATTGGATAAATCTCAACCATCTAAAATTACAAATTTGTGGCCAGGATTAGTCCACACTGTCTCACTCTAATTATCTGGTCTCATTTGATCCTATTTCTATATATATATATATATATATATATATTGTGTAAGGTGCACATGTGTAACTAAAAGATATTGACAAAAACTTGGGTTAGACCGTTAAGTCTTTTCCGTTAGACGGATCCAACTGTCCCATGTTTTTTTTTTGTAATTTCATGCACCGATGACATTTTTGTAAAATTCTGGGGTGGTGTCATAGGATCTCCGGACCGGCGGCATTTTTGTAATAATAGGGGTCGTTAAAAGTATTAGTTTTTCACCTGAAAAGTATTAGTGGTGCATCTGAAAAAATATTAATAATCCCCTTGAATAATATTTTTAGTAGTCTTCATGAAAAGTATTAATTTTTTGCCTCAAAGGTATTAGTAATCCACCAAAAATGTATTAATTGTTCCCTTGAAAAGTATTAGTCAGTGACGTAATATTAGCCAACTCTCAAAAGTATTAGTTTTTCCCTTGAAAAGTATTAGCAATCCATCGGAAAAGTATTAGTAATTAATCATCCTCTGAAAAAGTATTAATAACCCCTTGAACAGTTTTTTAGTAATTCTTATGAAAAGTATTGCTTTTTTTTCCGCAAAAGTATTGTTAGTATTCCCTCTAAAACGTATTAATAATCTTATTAAAAGTATTCGATTAAAGGTATTTTAGTATTTCTCTTGAAAAGTATTGTTTGTCCTCCCAAAATGTATTAGTATCCCTCCTATAAAGTATTAGCAGAGGCCAACGGATGTTGTTGTTGTGGTGTTAGTGGTTGTGCGGGTCAATAGGCGGATTGACCGCGGATTGGATATTTGGAACCGTCTAAAGGATTAGATCCATCTAATCCGTTAAACGGTTTGACAGGAGACTAACCTAAAGATATTAATAGATAATCCAGTATTATCTATATAAATATATATATATACTACTTATAAAAGTGTGAATCACTTAAAAGGTTTCTTGAAATTTTTGATGTACCTATTATAACCCTGATGAGTATATATGTTTAATAGTATGAGATGAGGGTATAATTGAACTTGTCTTTTATACATAATTTAAATATAATTTCAAGTGTCCATTCATATACCAAATTCTTTTTCAAATACTAGAAGTCTATTTTTTCTGTCATAACTTTTTGTGTAATAAGAATATTTAAATAAATTAAATTCATATTAAAATACATTTCAATAGCTTTCCAAACATACCTCATAAGCATGTATATGGAATTTATATGATAAAATTATAACCATTCAAAGATGAATAAAATACACAATTGTATATTAATTTATAATAGTTTATGAACAAATGATGTATCTTCATTGTATTTTTAGAGAAAACAATAAAATGAATTTACATTAAAAAAAAGAAGAAGTTAACTCCAAGTGCTTTGATTGTAGATAAATAGTAATTAGTTTTAATGCAAGCGAACTACAAATCAAATTAGAATACATTTTAGTATCTAAATTTTGCATTAATCCTTCAACCTTTTACATCTTAAATTAGTTTAAGGAATCAGTTCTATTATTTTTCTAATATACTCTATTAATAAAATAAATAATAAATATGACAATATAAATTCTTGTTAATAACAAAAAATTAAAAAGTATATAAATGCTTATATCATATGAAAAGTTGAAATTTAAGATAAAATATATGATAGCTATATTTTTTATTTAATGAAATTAAAATAATAAATTAATTTTTAATTTGAAAGTTTATGAAGAAGAATAGAGAGGATTAATTTATCTGTTAGAGTATATTTTTCTAGCATATTTTGTACTAACTAGAAAGAAAATTCTCACTTTTAAATAAGATTGAGGGTTAATTATATTTTTTTACGTGATATATATAAGAAAAAAATTGGATGTTTAAACCTTACATGGTTCATAAACTTATAATTGTCAAATTTTTATATTCATATGTATTTCTTAGAAATAAATAATAATTTATATCTTCTCTTCATAGTTATAATTCATTAATATTAAAGATGACTACTCTTAGTGTTTTCAAAGTTGTATATATTTCCAACATATAACTGATTAAACTTTTTGCCTTATATACTTGAACTTATTTTGATTTTCCACTTAAGTGTTATAAGTTAAAAAGGAAAGGTATAATAACTTTAGTTAATTATTATTTATAATATCACTTGTTTCCACACGAAAATCAATAAATTCTCAAAATTCCAATTCCAGAAACTTGAAATGGACTATGGAAACATAAACAAACAGGCCCTTAGATTTCTGATTCTGTATTATTTTTGCTAACTCTGTCTTCTTCTCAATTTCTGATCTTCACCTACTTTTAGCTTCTTATTAAAAAACTATATATGTGACTCTAAAAAATCAGAAATATCTATTGTAGTTGAACATGGCCATTATGTGTGGGTGGCAACAAAAACCTATTCTTTTCGTTCCTGTTGGTTTAGATATAGTTATTAGAAATAATTTTTTTTTTTATTTTCCATGAAGTTGAGATGTTCATGTTATTGCATCTTCATTCTGTGCTCTGTGATATTTATCATTACCAAGATTTTTATATTTTGATTTTTATTATAGGCACCGGATGCAGGAAGCGGTCATCAACTTCCATCGGGGAATGGAATACAATATTCATTCTCTAGTCAAGAATTAAATGGGCACTCACATTCTTAATGATGTTGTTGCAATATTTCTATGATGTTAAAGAATTTTTAGTTTTGTAGAAGATATTGAATGATGTTACTGTTTGAATTTCTATTTTGCTGAATGGTATCATTGTTTAACTCATATATTTTGAATGATATTACTGTTTGATTTTTATATTATTGAATCATGTTACTAGATAAATACGAGTTACAATTATATTTCTATGAAATTTTTAAGAAATAGTCACATCACAAAAAAATGGTTTAAAAAATATGCATTTTTAAGAAATAAATTTAAATTTAGTGGCGGTTATAAACCGCCACTCTTAACATAAATAAAATGCATTATTAATAAATGAATTTAAAAAAAAATCCATTTTAAGAAATGAATTTAAATTTAGTGACGGTTATAAACCGCCACCAAGGGATGCATTTAGCGGCGGTTACAAAACTGCCACTACACCTCAAAACCGTCGGTAATTGTGTAGCGGTGAAATAACAACCACTGAATAATTATTTGGGCGATACTTTTTGTTTAGCGACATAATTTCCAGCGGTTGGTAAAAACCACTGCAAAATCGCCCGCGACGCACGTTCAGGCGGCGGTTATGAAAAAGGCGGTAAAATACATTGGTGGCGGTTCTAAACCGCCACGAAACGAACTAAAAACTGCCGCTAAACCAATATTTTCTTGTAGCGCGATCCATGTAATAGAATTAATAGCAATAAGTTAAAGATTAACAAATAACTAATCAATATATTTTATTTATGAAATATGAAATCTATATATATATAATAGCAGAAGTCCGAAACTTTTATTTTCCTGCTCTCTTTGCTTATTATATTAGGAAACAATTGTAAACATTATAAATGGTAATTATTACAAATTCTTATATTAGGAAAATATTATAAGAAAATCATTATAATTATATAAGTTAAGAAAATATTATAAGAAAAGATTGTAAAAGGTATTCCTACTTTATATGTATATAAATTAGGAAAACATCATAAATAATGATATTCCTATTTTATATGTATAAAAATTAGGAAAATTTTATTTACTTATATTACTACTTATACCAAAAAGTGAGTCTATAGTACAAATTCTATCTATATATAGTATATGTCAATTCTTTCTTAAATATATATTGCAATGATGTGTTGATTATATACATCATATCTTTATTAAATATATTGTTTATTTGTTTCAATTGTGTCGATGCAATTTTGTGCAATATAATATTAATTAATCAAGTTTTAATAATGATGACTGATCAAACTTTCCAAAATTATTTAGTAATAGTTAAAATAGACGAATTATGATTTTATGTATCTTTCACCATTGAATTAACAATTGATTTTATGTTCAGAGGTTTTTTTGGCAGTTTATTATTTATGTTAAATCCTCTTATATTTATATTACTTAAATTGCATTAGGAAACACTTTGATATTGGTGATCCTAAATTTGTAGCATAACCACCAAATAAGGCTTCATCTTCACGTTCCCCTCTATTTTCGTTTTCATCAAATGTCCCACCAACATCGACAGTATTAAACTCGAATTCTGCAATAAACAAGAGTTTTTGTATAAACTATATTGTACATTTGTATGAACAATAATTGGTGAGTTTCTTTTTTGATTGTTCTTGATAGTTTTGTTGTATTTTTTTTAAGTTGTGTTTTGTATGATTTTTTTATTTTTTTTACTATTCCTCATACTAACATACTTTCTGTCAATATATTTTGTATTAACATTTTTTGTGTCAACATACATTTTCCCCGCCAATATTTTTTTTGGTTATTAATTTTATAGTTTTGATTCGGCAATTATTGTTTTGTTTTGATTCGGCAATATTTTTTTTTATTAGTTTTATAGTTTTGATTCGGCAATTACTTCTATCTACTTATTGTAATGGCCTTTTATATTGTTCAATTAGAAATTCATTACAAATTGTAATTACATTAAATTTTTTGTATCAGCGTCTTCCATGAGAATGCGGCAGCCAATTTAATGGTATTACACCATTAAATTGTGACATACATAGTGTGAACGAACACACTTGGATGGTCAAAATGGTCAGTTCCTATGTCGCGTTCTATTTTACGGGTGGATGGAGCAAATTTGTCCATGATAACGAAATTTCAGATGGTGAAGTGTTGATTTTATCTTATCGTGTCAACCACATTTTTGATGTGTCAATATTTTCTTATGATGATTCATGTGAAAGAATCGATGTGTACCCGACTATACATGTATTTGATATCAGTTCAGGTAATATATTATAGTTTAAATCATATATATATGATATTTTTGTTTAATTATAAATTAATTAATTAATTGATTGATTTAATTAATACGTGTGCAACAGACAGTGATGATTCTGACGATGATGACATTAAGGTGGATGCTATTGAGAATCCGACTTTTCGATTGATTCTCCCAAAGTCACATATAAAGAAACCTCAATTGGTAAGTATTTACTCATATATATATATATATGTGTGTGTGTGTGTGTGTGTGTGTGTGTGTGTGTGTGTGTGAGTTCGCAATATCTTATGTTTATTTAGTGGTGATATTTTTCCGTTAATATTTTTTTTTATTAACAACATATACCTATGAGGTTTTGGAATAATTATATCAAGGGTACACACAAGGAACAAACTTATGCAATTATAAGGCATAATGGAAGACAATATTGAGTTAGATTAAAGCAAGAGAAATCCAGAATTTTCATGCAACGTGGTTGCCAAAATTATAATTGTTGTATACAATAAATAAATTGATGATATTTAATCCTATAGATATAATAAGTATTTATTATTTTCTAATTAATCTTACAGATACAATGAACTATTGATTGGAATATTTTAAAATTGACCCTTGGTAAAATAATTGACGGTATCTAATTGTACTTTTTTATTCATAGACAATATCTATTAATATTTTATTAATTGGATTTGACAAAACTATGTGAGCGGATAATTGACAAGATGTTTAAGAAAAAAATGAGAAAACCGCACTTTAAGATTAAAGATTTATTGATCTAGGAAATTTATAATGTATTACCTTTTAATAAAAATATAATAATTGGTCAATAGGGCATTTTTTTCATTCACAAGGGAGTATAATTGTATAATTGGACAACAACGTGTTAGCTTAAGAAACACAATTGATTGAAAGATTTATAAAACTCAAAATGGTAACAAATATTTATTCCTCGAAAATATTGTATAGATATCTTTCATATATTGATTGAAATTATATTTTCGGCTGCCAAATTCCATTTATATTTAAATTAGTTTTGGATTATGGACTTTTTATGGATGATTTGGAAAATATTTTATTACTAATAAGATGTTTGATTTTTATATCATGCTTTTGAAGGAATATATGGATTTTTATTTCATATTGATTCAATTGTTCTTGCAATATTTATTTATTAAATTTATTTTTGAAATATTGGTATTTCAAAAGTGTAAACAAGTTACTAATTAAGTTCAGTCTAGAAAAATAAATTATCTTCTAATTGGTCCACTGATCAACATTAGTGTTAAATTTGATGATAATTTATTTAAATAAGAATAATTAACAACTTTAATCACTATCAAATAAAATTAGTATATATATGACATAACTAAGACAACTCAATCAGATAAAAAAGAATAAAAAAATAAAACATATAAAATAAGATACAATTTTGGACAAATCAATCCAAATATTATCATAACCAATGCATATTTTGGAGTTATCCAAAATTAGTGGTGCTTTGATTTGGTAAGTCAATGACAAGAATCTTAGTAACATAAAAAATTTATTGGCTAATTGTTTTCTCGGTTATGATTATAATATTTTTTGAGATTTTGAAAATTTAAAAATTCTATAATCAATCCTATAATTGTCCTATACAATCAATAAATTGATTGTAATAATTACTATAGATACGATAATAATTTATTATTGTATTTATTCAATCAATAGATACCATCAACTATTGATTGAAAGAATTTTAACTAAGCATTTGGTAAAACAATCGAGAGTCTATTTATATTTTTTAATTGAATTTGACTGTGCTACATACAACGGATAATTAACAAGAAGTTTAACAAAAATTAAGAAATCGCATCTTATGATTAAAGATTTGTTAATTTAGAAAAAATGTATTAACTTAAAAAAAGACAATAATTGTCAATGGAAGTTTGTTTTTATTTCCAAGGGTGCACAAGTTTATGATTGGACAACAATATATTACCTTATCTAAGAAAAACAACTAATTAAAATATTTACAAAACTAAAAATGGTAACAAATATTTGATTGTTTGAAAATTGTACATATCTCTTTCATATCTTGATATGAGATTAATACAACTAATCAAATTGATGTCAAGTAATTGACATGATCAATCAATACTAAAATTTTCCAATAAAATCAATCATATAATTACTTATTGGGTATATGTAATCAATTAGTATTTATTATTTTTTATAGTTTATTAACTATAATTCCAGAAAACAATCATAGAATTGCTGGTGCTTTACTTTGGTAAATCAATATTGGAAGATGAAATAATAAATATCTACCGACGAATGTATATTTTGGAGTTACCAAAATTGACGGTGTTTTGCTTTGGTAAGTCAATATAAAGATTTTTTGTTACGAAAATAATGTGTTATTAACTCAATATATGATAATTAATAATTATATTGTCAACCAATGCCATTAAATAAATTGCTGTAAAACCAATTATATAATCATTTATATGGGATTTAATCGATTGATGTTACATTTTAAAATAAATTTCCCAGTTAAAACTTTTTGGATTGTCAAACTTTCCAGTGTATTCAATCATTTCTTTTGAATGATGAACGATTCACATCAATCCATAATATTGATATCAATTGTACTATTTTTATACCCTGTTTCAGTTATATTATGTTTATGTTCGTAAATATTTTAGTGGATTACTTTGATATTGCTGTAAAATTTATGTTAATACTACTAACGTTTATATCAATGACATAATAGTTCATTTTAAATTTTATTCACGATTTTCTCTACCATATTATTTTGAATAATATCTCAATTTACATTTTTTATTAACAATGTGAAGTATTCATTTTTTCAACATTACAAGTACAATATAAAAATACATGTCTCACAAATTATATATAATTGTTTATAGAGAGACGTGTGAGAAAGAAAGGATATATAAAACAATAATTAAGAGACATGCATAAATTGAGGGACAAATCCTTACGAGTTGAATTAGACATTTGAGTTTATAATTGAAAATATAAAATTGTTAGATAAATTTTTATTTGTAATAACCTTATACGAATATTACTATTGATAAAATAAAGTAATAAGTACCAATTCATGTTAATAGATATTATAAACTAATAATATTAAAATAAAGATATACGTGCAACGCACGGGGTGAATTACTAGTTATGTTAATGCTACAACTAACTAAAAACTCATATACTATAAAGAGGAAAAATAAAGGGTAAGAATCTATAAAAATTGGCATTTATTAATATTTATAGATTAATATTACTAAAACATTACAAAGAAAATAAAAATTAAGAAAAAATATTGCTTTTGTCTTTACCTAATTATGTGATATCAATTAACTAAATAAATCTTTCGCATTATTTAATTAAAGCAATGGAATTTTGTGTTACCAAAATATAGCCAAACAATTGTTGCAATTAATCAAATATAGTGTTACTTGGAGAGTTATTTAATTAAAGTGATACATATTTGTGTTACAAAAATAATAACAAAAAAATGATACTTAAAAAGTGTTACTTATTTGAAAATTTTACAAATAAGTGTTACATATTTATAAAGTGCTATAAAAGTGTTACATAAAATTTATAATGTAAAAGTGCTACAAACATGTGTTACATAATGTGCTTTATGTAAAAAGTGCTACAATTTTATGTTATCTAATGTCAGTTATGTTGTATTGGTTTTATCTTATAAAAATTATAAATATTGCATTATAAGATATTACAGACGTCCCATTGAGATATGTATTTGTTTTTCAAAGACCCCTAGTAGGTGTGATTTGTATAAATAGAAATAAATATTAATGGGGTATTTGTATTTTAAAAGAAAAATGAGCCTTTTTATATTTGGATTCAACCTCAACCTCTAGATGTTAAAATTTTGTAATTAATCTTATTGTTACAAGGTGGTAGGAAGAACTTGTGCAACTGATACATCATTCAAAATTCCAGAATCGATGCAAGAGAAAAAAAATGGTGAAACAATTGAGTCATGGAGGGGGGCCTCATGCCGATGCTGATTGGTTTCATAGAATAATATGAAGGATCGATCATTTGTAGTGAGGGCAACTCCAATAGTTGTATTATTAACACCCATTATTTGTGATTCCCATATGCCACATTACTTAAGGTAGTAACTATCTTCCTTTATAACAAACCTCCATAATGGTTATGTTATTAACACTTATTATTTGTGGGTCCAACTATGCAACTAATTCATTTTTATTTATATCTTACATTAAATTAATATGTTTATAATCTTATTTACCAACTTTAAATTATTATTCTTGAAAATTATAAATTAAAAATTACATAAACAAAAACTGAAACAAAAAATTAAATAAAAAATCAAAAGAAGAAAAAAGAAAAAAGCCAAAAAAATGACTGAAGGTTTTTTTCTTTTACTTAAACAAAAAGGCTGAAGTTATAAAAGCAAAAACAAAACAAGAAAAACAAAAGGGAAAAGAAAAATAGGCTAAAAAGTAAGAAAAAAATAGAAAAGAAAAAAAGGAAAATGGCGCACTTGCCACATGTTAGATATTTTGAGTGTGCTTGGGGTACTACCCGACGGGTAGCGTCGTACGAGCCGGTGGACTGGTGGATTAGGCGTTGTCCTTAGTTTTATAGATGGCGATTTGTGGGGCTGAATAATTTAATTATTGAATAACGATCATGTGTTTAAATTCATGCATATCCGCATCATGTGATGCTACTTGTACTAAAATGGGGACAAAAACAACAATATTTTTTGCTGATATGATGGGATATGATGGGAGTAATTTAGTATAATATTTCCTGTATATATTGATTAGATTTTTGGACAAATATTATATACTAATGGTGATATTTTATGGTGATTTTAAGGTTGAAATACTATTTCACCCCTGCTATGCACGGAGTATAATATAATAAAAATTGTATAATTTTGATGTTAAGTAATTGATGTATCGTGGAAATTGTAATTAATGAGGTGGGACATAACGGTTATCTCAAGGCTCATGTACGCCCCGTCCTTTGAATGGGAAAGAAAGTGCATGTTGACACATCTTGACCCGAACAAAATAATGAAAGATTTATTAAATAATAATTATTACAATAATTTAATACATTCTTATAAAATACCATGTTAAATATTAAACTATAAATTAAAAATTTAGAAATATGAGAAAAAATGATTATATATTTTAGAAAATGAGAAAAAAACAAATTGATTATATATACAAAAAAGTTTATACATCTATTAAAAACACTTGTTGAGTTGTCTAAAACTTTATAAAATTATATATTCACTGAATAATTTTCCACAACTAAATTAAATTATATCAATGGAGATAGTTGAAATTTATATTGACAAATTACTGTACATGTTAATTTAGTAAATAAAATCAGAGTGCCATTTGATTTATCAATAACAATATCGTTCTATTTAAATCTTGATTATTTTAAAAAACCATCTAATATAAACGAAGAAATAATATACTTTTATTATTTAGAATAACAATAAATATAGCCTAAATAATAGAACAATAAATATAAGTTTTTTTATTTAATCAGCATTTATTTATTTTATATCGAAAAAGTATCTATAACATTTATTTCAACAAAATCCATTATATATATATAATATGTTATCTATTTTATTTCCAAAATCGCTATATTATGCAAATTTGAATAAATTTTTTGTTGATTTTGTGTTATATATTATGTTATATATCATATTTATTTATATTTTTAAGTAGGTTTTGTAATTTTAATTTTGTTCTCCATATCCGTATTGTATTATTCGGACCGTGTAGTATACTATTTGAAATTTTCATATTTAATAATTACCGGATGATATTTGGTTATACTTATCGAGCAAGAATTGTAATTTTTGTTAGAAATTGAACAAATTAAAATAAATACTGGTTTTTGTGGAAAAAATTTAAAATTAGTAACTATTAAATTCAGATTCACGTTTTGTCTAAATAATAAAGTATAAAAAATCCAGTTTACTCAAAATAATAAATTTTAATTGTTTAAATTAAGAAAGTATAAAAGCTGCATTTTTTTTTACTTTAATCATTAGAATTTAGCCAAATTATGCTAAGGTAAAAACAGATGTATTGAAAATAGGGAAATATAATTCTTAAAATTAGAAAAGTATGATGTACTAAATACTTTATGATTTTATATCTTAGATTTGAATTTATTCAAATGGTCTTAGGTTTTATTTGGCAATTTTAATTATTAGTATACTTTTAGATGTAATTTGATTATTTTAAATTTATCCAATGATTTATATTTTTGTTATAGTATGTTTTAGATTTTTTAATAATGTTTAGAATTTTTTGGATGATTTTACGACTTGTCAAATAAATTTTAGATTTATTTTATAATTTTAAGGTTTTATTTCATAATTTTTCATTTATTTATATAATTTTGTGAATTCTTGGATGATATTAGATTTATTGAATACTTCATATATTTTATATGCTTGTTTTTTATTTAATTTATTTTGTATTTTAAATTTTAATTTTTTTTCCATCACTATCAACAAGAGAATGGAGAATAATATACCTCCATGTATCTAAATCGGTCTTCACACTATCATACACAGTCTCCATGGGGTCCGAAAAATAAAATTATCTCCATCATGAATAGCTATTATCCCGTCTTCTCCGCCGACATATTCAAGTCATTGTCAATGGCCATCGTATCAAACTATCAAATTACGGTTTTTCATATGCAAAAATATTAATAAACAAATAACAAATAACGAGAGTCTGGATATTAGACATATCTTTAAAAAAGTCCACGTACTTTCAGCTTATCATGGTATGCATAATTTTAGAGCCCGTGAGTGTGAAAACAAAAAAGTTTCCTTGTTCGTAGACAAAGCGGATTCGGAATTGTTTTTCTGAGTCAGCTAATCGGGGAACAGGACGTCGCCATCGCCTACTTGAAGTACGGTACCGGTATTTACAATCTTGACTTCCATCTATTTAGCAACACCTTAGGATGACATTAGCCTTATAAGGGCGATAAGGTAAGTGGAATTCATCTTCCTTTCTTCCATTCACTCAGATTTCTTCCGTTTTATCGATTTTGTTCGGACCTCTCAACTCCAATCCAAGGCTTACTTGGAGTTCACGGTATATATATAACTTCACAATATTATGCTCAATCAATTCACGGTATGCATAATTTCACGATTATGTGTATTTTCACACTATATATGTAGAATCACAGTATTATACTAACATCACGGTAATATAAATTTACTTTCACGGTATATAGATAGTTTCTTGATATTATACTAACATCACAATATTATTTTATATAAAACTTCATGCTAATATACTAACATCACGGTGTTATTCTTATTCACTTCATGGAATATACGACTTCATGATATTTTATAACTTCATAGTTTAATATACAATAACCGCAAATTTATTCGACATTTAAACCGTGAAATTATAAATATCGCGAACTTAGTCATACCATGATATGTGCAAGAAATATGCATTGGCAACATCTACCTTAACGTGAACCATCTATTATACCATGAACTAAACTAGACCTAAGGATATTTATATCCTGAGGTTACATTTCAAGAATAACAGTTATTATATTCATACCATAAATTACAAAAGATCACGAAAAACGAAATGAAACTCAAGCACTCACACCTAGGGGTGTTCATTTTTCGAATCAATTCAAAATTCGATTCAACTCGAATTTGAATTACAATTTAATTTTGAATTAGGATTTTCGATTTTCGAATAGAATATCAAATCAACTCAAATTTCGAATATGAATATTCGAATCAAATAATGAATTGTGGATTTGTTTTCAAATTTTATTCGAAAATCCTAATTCGATGTGAAATTCGATTAAATTTATTTCGAATATCGATTCTATTCGTATATTAATTTGAATTCGTGTATTGATTCTAATTCAATTATAAGTCAAATTATTATATATTTAAACATCATACAAATGTAAATTAAATATATAAATAGAATCAATATAATTAGTTGATGTATAAAAAATATTTTGTTTCACATAGTTATTATAATAAAAATTTCGCACTAGAATTATATCATTAGTCACAACTACTCTCACAATTTAATCTCATTTTATTAGTTTCAAGGATTTTTGTTTAGTTTTTGTAATGCTTATGATGTATTTAAATTTAAAAGGATAATATGTTTTTCTTTTAAAAAAGAACACTATGCTTTTGATTTTAAGAGATTGTAGTCTTAGAAGTATTTTGTTTTTAGCTTTTGTAATATATATAAAACAACAATTTGGTTTTAATAATTTACAAGATTATTTTGTTATAAAAAATTAAAATTTTGCTTTAAATATGGGTCTTAGATCGGAAAAATATGTGTTCTAATCGGAATCATACCCGATTTATCGAGAAATTTGGATTTTTTTAGATTGACTCGAATTCGATTTGAAAATAATCAAATTAGGATCGAATTTCGAATTTGAGTTTTAAAATGTCCATTCGATTAATTCGATTCAAGGAAGTCGAAGAATTCAGTTAGATAAACATATACTATAATATTGTCAAACACTTTGTCTACAAGCATATAACAAATCAAGAAAAAAAATGTAAAGCAAATACCTTGTATTTTTTGGTTGGGGTAACTGAAATACACCAATGGTGAGCAATAGAGAAAACAAATTAATAAGTGGAGATGAAACTTGAAACCCACCAATGATGAAAGAAAATGCGTGTTGAAGAGAGAAATCGAACAAAGCTAACTATGGGGCTAAGTACGTAAGAGTAAAGATGTAAAAACACTTTCTTTTTGTGTAAGAAATAGGTTTTCTTTTTTAATGGGAAGTGGTATAAAAGAGTTTTGTGTATTTGTATTTTGCAATTTGGGCAATTTTTACTAAAATCAAACACAAACAAATTTTACATCCAAACATATTATCTGTTCATACAAACCAATAAAATTACATTCAAAATAATGAAAACTAAAAATAAATCTTGAAAACAAAAAGAATTTAAACAATGTTGGTGAGAAAATGTATTTCTTAAATTACCCGTATACTTATTAATTTATTTAGTAAATATATGATTTAACATTTTTAAATTAATGCTAATGCCTAAATTTGTTTTGTTCTAACGCAATATTTATGATTAATCAATTCATGGATCACTTTCATAGTCCAATTGCTATAATGACAAGATAATTACCACTTTTACCGTTTCACAAACAGGAAGCAAGATCATGGAAAATGATGGAAATTCTCAAGCAAAATTCGAGTCACCAACATATTCTTTATTTACATAACTCCTACTCCATATAGCACATTATTAAAAGGATACATGGGACTGACTAAACATACAGTCTACAGATATGGGCAAAACTTGCAATACAAAGAAAATTTTACCCTAAAAACAATAGAAACACAATAATGATAAAACAAAAGGTGGAGAAAAAACAAAGTTTCAAGTGGGATTTTATTATATAATTTGCAGAAATTACACGATCATATGTTGTTCGATGGCGATGATACCCTTAAGAAAGTGCCATGGTCCTGTTCCTGTGCCCATCCTGCAAAATGGAAAATGTGTAATGTGAGTTTCTGATGGTTTATGCAAATTTTAAGGGTTAATTACAAAAATACCCTTGAGGTTCAGTCTAATTGCAAAAAAAAAAAAACCCTCAATTATCTTTCGAAATTACAAATATCCTCTTAAGAATTTGTTTCTATTTTACAAATTTCACCCTCAAGAGGGGTTGAATTGTTAAGTAAATACAACCTCAATGGGGTATTTGTCATATCTTAATCAAGTATTTGTAATTTTGAAAGATAAAAGGAGTTTTTTTTTTTTTTTTTTTTTTTTTTTAAGTAGGGTAAATTTCAGAGATAGTTTTTGTAATGTCTAAATATGCCAAATTGGTTATTTGCGTTTCTGGAAAATGAAAACCAACTATGTTTTTCAAAAACAGCTTTTTTTGCCATTTTGACTAAAGCATGACAGTCATACTTTCGTATTTTTCGGTGAGTTACTTGGCCATTTTGGAAAAAAATTTGATGCGCCCGAACTAAAACAAAGGCTAAAAGAATATTTTCGTTATGGACAAATGATAAAAAATACAAAGGACTCTTTTGTAATTTACCAAAGTTTAATGATTTACTTAATTAATGTGAAAATTGACACACACACACACACAAAAAAAAAACAGATTTACCTCCAGAAGCCAGCAAATGTTCTTAGGCCCATGTAAATGGTTAAAGCAAGCCATATTCCAACAAAGCCATTAGTTTTAGACAGAACAAACAAGGATCCAATGTGAGACCCCGAATTTTAACGTGAGATTCGGTGTTATGTAGTGATTATTTATTTGGCTATGTATCACAAACCTATTATTAATGAAACTCGACTCTATTTTTATTTATTCCTTCCAACGTCAATTACGCATTTCGCATTTTTAGAGCTTAGCAATTTTATATTCTTCCTCTAGTATTAATACTTGATCGAATGACTACTACTTTAGGAATATTAGACCTCCAACAATTTAGGAGTACATTCCAATCCTTATCCTAATATTTCATCTTATTCTATAATTCATCCCAACCAATTTCCCAATCAATTTTTTTAAAAAAAAAAAAAATATTTTTTTTTTTATATTTTTAAAAATTTGAAAATTACCATAAATGGGGAGGTTGTTTCATATTCTTTTCAAGACCTACAATTATATATGTATATATATATATATATATTTACATATATATATTTTTTTTTTTGGTCACATGCTTAAAGGATGGACAAACTTTTCTTTCCACCAAATTCTAATAAATAAAAATACCAACACCATGATTATTATTCCCTCCAACTTTTGGCTCCTTGTCTTAGGGAATCAATCATTTTTGTTATTTTTTTCTTTATCTACCAATATTATTCATTTCATAATTATCATAAAAACACAAGACTTGCTTCCATTTTCCTCTCTAAAGGATCAAATTCTTCAAGCATAAGGTAAGAATATCTTCATTTCTCCCAACTCTATTTTTCTTCTCCAATCCTCAACCTTATACCTTCACCATCTAATAATGTTGAATCCTTCTTGTTGAGGTACTCTCTAGAGAAAATTCTTGAAGAATTAGAGACCTAGATTTGACTACAAACTTGAAGAGGAAATTCAAGATTTCATATTATTAAGGTGAGAAAATTATGGTTTTAGTATTTTTCTCTTGACAACATGAAGAATTAATTTTTGACTCAAGAATATAAATTTTTTGGAGTTTAGGGGCTGACCTACATCATCTCAAGTGGAGGTTAGAGGCTTGAAGGAAAATTTCCATTTTGAGACTACTTGAAGATATTAAGGTGAGTAGTAACCATTTGGTACTAGTATATTTTCTTTTGACTTGAGACTTTAATTTTAACACCAAAATATGGTTTGGATACCATTTAGGGGCTGATCTTCAAGAGTTTTAGTCAAGAAGTTGATTCGAGGAAGAAGACCACATTTTAGATCAACCCGAGAAACTACTACGAGGTGGGTGGAAAAATTCTTTCAACTTCTAGGTGTTTTAAATTGAAAATATGCATGTAGTATTTTGTTATTGAGCACTTGAGATATATATTATGTATTGCATGCTATTTTCTTGTATCAAGTTGGAAAAATTCTCAAGTGTTGCTCAAAATGTGATTTATCGAAAAATAGGGCATACATGCACATTTTATTGTTATACTTGATGAAATTTTGTATGAGAAGGATATGTATGTGTATGACTCTTGAAATCTATGTTTTGAATGATTTATAACCTGGACAAGTCGAGCATAATTGATTAAATTTCAACTTTTGGACTTAAAATGCAAAAATGGAAAGTTGGTGGACTTAATTGCAAGAAAAATAAAATTTAAGGGACCCCTCTGTAATTTTCGATTTTTGGGACTGAACTCAGGTTCAAAAATTATGTTTTGATATTTTAATAAAGTTTTAAGAGTTTTTAGATAAATAAAATCAACCCTTGAAAGCCCAAGGACTAGATTGTAAAATTTGAGAAGTTTAGGGGCTATTTTGCAAATTTCGAAACTGTACCAGACCCTAATTTTGAAATTTGAAATTTTAACTCTTAAGGGACTGGAAATAACATATTTTAAGTGTATTCCAAAAATCCAAGTGTTTAGAGTTTGGAAAGTAATTTTATAAAAGTTGAAGGACTAAAGTGTAAAAGATTAAACTTGAGGACCCAAATGAAATTTCCAGGACTTATGCAGCCCATGCACCTGGAAATACTAATTTAACTATAACATAATTATATTTTGGACCCAAGGTTCAAATTTCATAACAATTGGACCCTAAAAGCCTTAAAGGCAATTATTTCAAAATGGGACAAAAATGAGATTTTCAAAAGTTAAGGGACCTATACTTATGGCGTTTTAAAACTGTTTTTGTTCCAATATCCCACTAACCTTAGTGACATTTTCCAACTGGAATCACATTAAAAGCCCTCCCGGTTTGTGAGTTCCGATTATTTTAAACTTAAGGCCCGAAATGACAATTTTAACAAATTTGGGGCCAATGTGAGAATTTTATAAAAACTCGACCTCAAAACTTTAAAAACCTGAATCTCTGAACAATTTAGAGATTTTAGGAACTGACCTCATAATTTTTCAAGGTCGGGATATTTATTTATTCAATTTTTAACCCCAAAAGTATTGGTTTTTACAAAACGGGGCTAATTGTAAATTTTTCTTTTTATCAAGGACCTAACTTAAATTATTTTTCATTTACTAAAACAGCCCTGGACCCTCTGACTTTAGTTATTAATTAAAATATTTTATTTTCTCAAAAACTACTTGACTTATCGGATCGTCTTGACCGATTAAAACCCAATCGCGGGGCGACTTCCTCGTGTTGCGATTTGAATCTATAACGGACTTATGTTCCACCTAATCTTTCAAGATATCGAAGATTGCTTATCCTCCCGATAATCATCTTCATCCAAATAACTCCACCAACGCCATAATTACTTTACGCAAATTTTCAAAAACTTTTTATGAATCGCTTCCCGAATCAATATATTGCGCCTGGTTGACTACGAACGTGTACTTAATTTCTTGCCGAGTCAACTTGGTGTGTCGAGCTCACAATCCGGAATGGATACGTCGGGGATGGAACCGGCAGCTCGGCTGCTATTCCACTCTTTGGCCCCATCGTCCTAATCCCGCAACTGAGGGACGGAGTTTGTCCAAGGGAAGCGGGTCGTAGTACTTGAGGTATAATCATGATTATGACAAATCCGAGCCTTGCTAGCTCCACTGTGGATTTTGTCTTTGCCTATGGAGCGATAAGGTGACAGGTCTTGGACCATCTTGCTCGGGGAGTTACAAGGAAGAACGAAGGAATGTTGTCTGATCCACACGATTAGGAGTTAATCGGACCCGCTTGGTTGGCGCTACAAACCGCACGCAACCGCTTACTTGTATTGCATAGGTTGGCGCTACAAACTGCACGCAACCGCTACTTGTCTTGCATAGGATTGGCGTTACAAACGTGCACGCAATCCTCATGTTTACTTGGACCATAGTGCCGCTTGACCATGAACTGTTTTCTCAAATTGTATAAGTATATTACTTAATATGTTTATCACGACGCTTGTGGATGTGTGAAATCATGCATCATCTCTCACACGTTTTCATACAACTAAATTTCTCGCATTAACTATTTATATCGCCACACTTGCACACGATCACCCCATCCACCGAGATTTTTGTCTCATTCCCTCCTCGTTTTCTAACCTTTAGATGAAGAGTACGTTGAAGGCACCGAACCTCTGATTGAATCCCTATCGAGTGTTGTGGAGCGACATTTCCTTTTACTTTTATTTGTTGTTGGACTCCTTCATTTTATTTGTTTTGGTGTAAGTTAATTAAGATAATCTTTTGGGTTGTATTCGGATCTTGCAGGACCTTAAGATGTAATTTGTACTCGTGGTTATTTTAAATTCATTTGCATTAGACTCTATTTTCCTTGGAATTTTGTATCTTTGGTTTCGATTTGTTGATTTATTTTGTTTAAGTGATTGATCGTTGTCGCGTCACGTTTGGGGCGTGATGGTTATGGTATCGAGCTCGGCTTGTAATATGGAAATTTACACCGAGTGACCCGGAGATAGGACCCCGGATTGTGTTGGGTAGTACCGTGACTTGACTAATTAAGTGTGAAATCGATTTCAATAATGGTATAGAATCGTATTATTGATGTTCATGATAAGTCATAATTTATACTTGGAGAATCCATAGTCTTATTTGATTTGACTTAGTTGACTCTTGTTGACTTTCCTTAGTCATTCTTTTCTTGTTCTTCCTTATCTTTTCCTTACATTGCCTCTAATCCGCCTTAGTTTTGTTGACCAGGATAGGTTCCTCTACCTTGGATTGGGTACCCTACTAGATGACCTAAGTTAAATTTTGGATGAATATTTGAACTCTTTTGAGTGTTATAGTGTTAAGATATTCGAATATTCCTCTATTTGGACGTTAGGTAATTTATAAAATCCGTGATTTGGAGATTATAATGTCTGATATGGTGAGACTTGAAGAATATGAGGTTATCTCTTGATAAGTATATGATTTGGATGTGATCTATTATAGAACCTAGACACCTAATGATATTACTTTGGGAAAATGATAGTAGGGGAGTCACTAAGTATAATGATCGATGATAGTACCCTTGTGTTATTCATTCTCAAGTACTTGCACAAGCTTAAGTAAGGGAATTTGACTTGTGGATTAGGTATCACGGATAAGATACATTGAGGATGTGACTATTATACGATCTCGACTAGATGTTACCATTAAATATCCCCTCCTGAGGATAGAAGAACTATTTGATCAACTTCAAGGAGCGACGGTGTACTCTAAGTTTGATTTGCAACAAGGATATTATCAACTGAAGATCCGTGAAGAAAACGTTTCCAAAACGACATTTCAAACAAGATATGGACACTACGAGTTGGTAGTGATGTCTTTCGGTCTGATGAACGCACTAGAAGTGTTTATGGATCTGATGCATCGAGTCTTTCAACCTTATTTGGATCAATTCGTAGTGATATTCATTGATGACATACTCGTATACTCTAAGTCTAGAGAAGAGCATGAACGTCATCTGAAAATTGTTTTGGAGATACTATGAGAGCACAAGTCGTATGCCAAATTCAAGCAAGTGCGAATTTTGGCTTAGTGAAGTCGCATTCTTAGGACACATAGTATCCGACACTAGGATCATCGTAGACCCTTTTTCGAAGGTACGACGGTGGTTGAATGGAAACAACCGAGTCAGAACGGAGATTAGAAGTTTCTTAGGACTAGCTGGATATTATCGAAGATTTATCCAAGATTTCTCCAAGATAAGGACCACTCACTCGACTAACCCGTAAGTAAGTCAAGTTTGAGTGGAATGACAAGTGTGAGTCTAGTTTCCAAAGGTCTGAAGAAACGACTCACTACAAACTCGATCTTAGCCCTTACAAAGGGAACAAAGAACTTTGTCGTCTACAAAGTGATGCATCAAAGGAAGGACTAGGAGCAAAGTGCTCATGCGGGAAGGAAATGTCATAGCTTATGCATCACGAAGATCAAGCCGTATGAGGCCAATTACCCAACGCATGACTTGGAATTGGCAAAGAACAAAGATTCGCGTTAAAGAAATGGAAACACTATCTCTACGGAGCAACCTTCACGATTTTCACAGATCACAAGAGCTTGAAGTATCTATTCTCTCGAGAAAGACCTCAATCACGAGGCCACGAGAGATGGGTGGAGTTAATTGAGGACTATCACTTTGATATTCAATACCATCCCGGGGAAAGCTAACGTAGTAGGCCGACGCCTTGAGCAGTAAATGCGAGTTTAGCCGACTAATGATTCGAGAATGGAAATCATTAGAAGAGATGGACACTTGGAATCCGACGAGAACCAATACTCATATTTCATGTGCTAATATTTGATTAAACCCGATCTGAACGAGATCAAAGTAACACAGGGGATTGACGTGCAACTTCAAAAACTAAAAGAGAAGATACTCAAAGGAGAGAGATCAGAATTCTCGGTACAGGAAGATGGGATCATCAGATTTCGGAATAGAATTTGTGTACCGAGTGATGAGCAACTTAGGAACAGAATCCTCTCAGAAGCACACCGTTCGAAGTACACTATACATCCCGAATGAAACAAAATGTATAAGGACTTGAAACAACATTACTGGTGGGCAAACATGAAGAACCAGATAGCGGAGTTTGTTGCGAGATGTTTGACTTGTCAACGAGTAAAAGCAGAACACCAATGACCATCTGGTTTATTACAACCGTTGAGAATTCCCAAGTGGAAATGGGAACACTTAATGAAGGACTTCGTGACGGATTTACCAAGGACTAGATGATGCCATAATGTTATATGGGTAGTCATAGACCGACTCACGAAAACTGCACACTTCTTATCCATTCAGAAAACCGATAGCTTGCAGAAACTCGCGCAGATTTATATCCGAAAGATCATTCGACTGCATGGAGTGCCAGTCGACATTGTGTCAGACAGAGACCCGAGGTTTGTCTCCAGATTCTGGAAGTGCTTGCACGAGGAATTGGGTACCTCGCTAAGTTTCAAGACAACAAAGACATCCAAAGCCCGATGGCGATCGAGCGAATGATTCAAACCCTGGAAGATATGTTGCGAGCCGCACATTGGATTTCAAGGAAGTTAGGATATGCACGTACCATTGGCCGAGTTCGCCTATAATAATGACTATCATGCCACAATTGGGATGGCACCTACGAAGCCTTGTACGGGCGAAAGTGTAAATCTCCACTACTTTGGGAGATTGATGACCAATGAATTCCAAAAGAGAAACGAAAGTCGCCTCGATTCCAAAGGTCGACTTAGTTCGGGAGGTCATGGAGAAGTTCAAGTTGATCAAGGAACGGATCCGCACAGCTCGAGCCGCCAAAAGAGTTACGCGGACAAGAGAGAAAGGACTTGGAATTTGAAGCCGGAGATGAAGTATTTCTCAGACTCTTGCCACGGAAAGGATTAATCAATCCAAAGAAGGGAGGCAAGCTAAGCCCGAGATATGTTGGACCTTACAAAATTTTGCAGAGGATCGGAAAGTTAGCCTACCGACTCGAGTTACAAAGACAAAGATGTGGGAATGCACGATGTATTCCATGTATCGAGGTTAAAGAAGTATCAACCAGATCCCGAGCATATTATCACCCAAGATACTCCTCCTCTGATGGAAAATTTATCCTACATCGAGAAACCAATCCGGATCATTGACCAGCAGATACATCAGTTGCGTAATAGAGAGATCTCGATGGTTAAAGTGGTATGGCGAAACCACAACCGAGACGAAGATGCAACGTGGGAGATGGAAGAAGACATGAGGAATCAATATCCGAATTGTTCAAGAGAATTTGGGGACCAAATTCTTTTAAGGAGGGGTGAATGTGAGACCCCGAATTTTAACGTGAGATTCGGTGTTATGTAGTGATTATTTATTTGGCTATGTATCACAAACCTATTATTAATGAAACTCGACTCTATTTTTATTTATTTCTTCCAACGTCAATTACGCATTTCGCATTTTTAGAGCTTAGCAATTTTATATTCTTCCTCTAGTATTAATACTTGATCGAATGACTACAACTTTAGGAATATTAGACCTCCAACAATTTAGGAGTACATTCCAATCCTTATCCTAATATTTCATCTTATTCTATAATTCATCCCAACCAATTTCCCAATCAATTTTTTAAAAAAAAAAAAAAATATATTTTTTTTTATATTTTTAAAAATTTCGAAAATTACCATAAATGGGGAGGTTGTTTCATATTCTTTTCAAGACCTACAATTATATATGTATATATATATATATATATTTACATATATATATTTTTTTTTGGTCACATGCTTAAAGGATGGACAAACTTTTCTTTCCACCAAATTCTAATAAATAAAAATACCAACACCATGATTATTATTCCCTCCAACTTTTGGCTCCTTGTCTTAGGGGAATCAATCATTTTTGTTATTTTTTTTCTTTATCTACCAATATTATTCATTTCATAATTATCATAAAAACACAAGACTTGCTTCCATTTTCCTCTCTAAAGGATCAAATTCTTCAAGCATAAGGTAAGAATATCTTCATTTCTCCCAACTCTATTTTTCTTCTCCAATCCTCAACCTTATACCTTCACCATCTAATAATGTTGAATCCTTCTTGTTGAGGTACTCTAGAGAAAATTCTTGAAGAATTAGAGACCTAGATTTGACTACAAACTTGAAGAGGAAATTCAAGATTTCATATTATTAAGGTGAGAAAATTATGGTTTTAGTATTTTTCTCTTGACAACATGAAGAATTAATTTTTGACTCAAGAATATAAATTTTTGGAGTTTAGGGGCTGACCTACATCATCTCAAGTGGAGGTTAGAGGCTTGAAGGAAAATTTCCATTTTTGAGACTACTTGAAGATATTAAGGTGAGTAGTAACCATTTGGTACTAGTATATTTTCTTTTGACTTGAGACTTTAATTTTAACACCAAAATATGGTTTGGATACCATTTAGGGGCTGATCTTCAAGAGTTTTAGTCAAGAAGTTGATTCGAGGAAGAAGACCACATTTTAGATCAACCCGAGAAACTACTACGAGGTGGGTGGAAAAATTCTTTCAACTTCTAGGTGTTTTAAATTGAAAATATGCATGTAGTATTTTGTTATTGAGCACTTGAGATATATATTATGTATTGCATGCTATTTTCTTGTATCAAGTTGGAAAAATTCTCAAGTGTTGCTCAAAAATGTGATTTATCGAAAAATAGGGCATACATGCACATTTTATTGTTATACTTGATGAAATTTTGTATGAGAAGGATATGTATGTGTATGACTCTTGAAATCTATGTTTTGAATGATTTATAACCTGGACAAGTCGAGCATAATTGATTAAATTTCAACTTTTGGACTTAAAATGCAAAAATGGAAAGTTGGTGGACTTAATTGCAAGAAAAATAAAATTTAAGGGACCCCTCTGTAATTTTCGATTTTTGGGACTGAACTCAGGTTCAAAAATTATGTTTTGATATTTTAATAAAGTTTTAAGAGTTTTTAGATAAATAAAATCAACCCTTGAAAGCCCAAGGACTAGATTGTAAAATTTGAGAAGTTTAGGGGCTATTTTGCAAATTTCGAAACTGTACCAGACCCTAATTTTGAAATTTGAAATTTTAACTCTTAAGGGACTGGAAATAACATATTTTAAGTGTATTCCAAAAATCCAAGTGTTTAGAGTTTGGAAAGTAATTTTATAAAAGTTGAAGGACTAAAGTGTAAAAGATTAAACTTGAGGACCCAAATGAAATTTCCAGGACTTATGCAGCCCATGCACCTGGAAATACTAATTTAACTATAACATAATTATATTTTGGACCCAAGGTTCAAATTTCATAACAATTGGACCCCTAAAAGCCTTAAAGGCAATTATTTCAAAATGGGACAAAAATGAGATTTTCAAAAGTTAAGGGACCTATACTTATGGCGTTTTAAAACTGTTTTTGTTCCAATATCCCACTAACCTTAGTGACATTTTCCAACTGGAATCACATTAAAAGCCCTCCCGGTTTGTGAGTTCCGATTATTTTAAACTTAAGGCCCGAAATGACAATTTTAACAAATTTGGGGCCAATGTGAGAATTTTATAAAAACTCGACCTCAAAACTTTAAAAACCTGAATCTCTGAACAATTTAGAGATTTTAGGAACTGACCTCATAATTTTTCAAGGTCGGGATATTTATTTATTCAATTTTTAACCCCAAAAGTATTGGTTTTTACAAAACGGGGCTAATTGTAAATTTTTCTTTTTATCAAGGACCTAACTTAAATTATTTTTCATTTACTAAAACAGCCCTGGACCCTCTGACTTTAGTTATTAATTAAAATATTTTATTTTCTCAAAAACTACTTGACTTATCGGATCGTCTTGACCGATTAAAACCCAATCGCGCGGCGACTTCGTGTTGCGATTTCGAATCTATAACGGACTTATGTTCCACCTAATCTTTCAAGATATCGAAGATTGCTTATCCTCCCGATAATCATCTTCATCCAAATAACTCCACCAACGCCATAATTACTTTACGCAAATTTTCAAAAACTTTTTATGAATCGCTTCCCGAATCAATATACTGATTGCCTGGTTGACTACCCGAACGTGTACTTAATTTTTTGCCGAGTCAACTTGGTGTGTCGAGCTCACGTCGGAATGGATACGTCGGGGATGGAACAGGCAGCTCGGCCGCTATTCCACTCTTCCGCCCCATCGCCCTAATCCCGCAATCGAGGGACGGAGTTTGTCCAAGGGAAGCGGGTCGTAGATTTGAGGTATAATCATGATTATGACAAACCGAGCCTTGCTAGCTCCACTGTGGATTTTGTCTTTGCCTATGGAGCGATAAGGTGTGGTCTTGACCATCTTGCTCGGGAGTTACAAGGAAGAACGAAGGAATCGTCCCGATCCACACGATTTCGGAGTTAATCGGACCCGTTTGGTTGGCGCTACAAACCGCACGCAACCGCTACTTGTATTGCATAGGTTGGCGCTACAAACCGTACGCAACCGCTTACTTGTCTTGCATAGGATTGGCGTTACAAACCGCACGCAATCCTCATGTTTACTTGGACCATAGTGCCGCTTGACCATGAATCGTTTTCTCAAATTGTATAAGTATATTACTTAATATGTTTATCACGACGCTTGTGGACTGTGTGTGAAATCATGCATCATCTCTCACACGTTTTCATACAACTAAATTTCTCGCATTAACTATTTATATCGCCACACTTGCACACGATCACCCCATCCACTGAGATTTTTGTCTCATTCCCTCCTGTTTTCTAACCTTTAGATGAAGAGTACTATTTCAAGGCACCGAACCTCTGATTGAATCCCTATCGGTGTTGTGGAGCGACATTTCCTTTTACTTTTATTTGTTGTTGACTCCTTCATTTTATTTCTGTTTGGACTGTAAGTTAATTAAGATAATCTTTTGGGTTGTATTCGGATACTGCCAGACCTTAAGATGTAATTTGTACTCGTGGTTATTTTAAATTCCGCTGCATTAGACTCTATTTTCCTTGGAATTTTGTATCTTTGGTTTCGACTGTTGATTTATTTCTGTTTAAGTGATTGATCGTTGTCGCGTCACGCGTTTGGGCGTGACATCCAATGCTCACAATGGACACAAGAACCTGAAATTTGGAAAACAGAAAAAAATGTATAAGGAATGATGGTGTTGCTTAATTGTTAAAACACATCAGAAAATGTAGGGCAGTGATGAAGTTTACCATGGAGTATGCAGAATATGCAAAGTCAGATGCTCCAAAATTAACACCGTCGAAGACAAATGCCAATGAGTTTATAGGTTGTGTAGCTGCTACAAACTGATGACAAAAAAAGTTGCAGTACTTAGAGAGGTTGAAAAATAGAAAGTAGATGAATGTTTTTGGTGTGGATTTAGGAATTGTGAGGTACCGGGATGCCTATTGCGATCATGTGGATAACATTTTTGTCCTTGGAAAATATTCCTGATCCGAATTGGAGACCAAGTCCGACGAAAAGAGCAAGGCCTAGTCCTAGGACGAATCCCATCTGCAAAATACGAAAAATATCTAGCTTATACAAAATTCTCTGCATGTTGAGGGAGTGTTTGCAAATACTTAAAAAAAGTGATTGCCAGTTTCTGGTTGGAAAAAACGAAGTTTTCAGTGTTTACAAATGTCAACTTATGCTTCTAAATCTGTATAATTTAACCAGAATCAAAAAACACAGGGGAAGAGTGCTTTCTTCATTTTGAAATATGTCAAAACACTGTTACAATTTATTCCCTAAAGGCTATCTATTAACATAGACAACTTTCAGGTTTTATTCGCAAACACTGGTAACTTCCGATTCTCAATTGATTTTCACTTCCACTACAATAATAAATCACTTCTTCTAAAAGTAGAAGTTTTTGCAAACACTCCCTGAATAGCACTGACATATGTAGTTCAAGAATGATTGTTATGCTTATTGCTGAGATCTTTCTTCGAGATTGTAACTTATAGAAACCAAGGCTAATTTGGATGAAGTATTATACCTGCAGAACTCGGGCTGCAGCAGCTGTTGCTTTCTGATAGTCTTTCTCAGCAAACGCACAAGCAAGAATTGCCTATAATCATTATAACCAGATCACGATTGTTCAACTTAACTCAGAGTAAAACTAAACTGAAAGAGTAAGGTAGTGTTTGTAAACACATAAAAATTGATTGTCAGCATAATTTCAGCAGAATCTATAAGCAGAGGGGGATGCGTTTTAAATTTCTGATTTTTCTTCTGATTGACTTTTATACACAAATAAAACATTTTTTTACAACCTATTCACCGAACATTTTCTTTAAACTTATTCAACTTTTATCTTCTATTTGCAAACACTACCAATTCTTCTCATTCTCAACTACTTTTCGCTTTTACTACAATAAATCACTTGATAAAAAGCACAAGTTTGCGCAAACACTCCCTAAATGCACTTGGATTATATCCAAATTGACACACATATGACAATGAGCTGATCTTAAATGGTCTCCACACAGGTTTTCAGTGTTACCACATTTAACATATTTGAAAATTGTCAAATGGGCAACATTAAATATGAGAAAATTTTCAGCTTATTTGTTTGACAAAATTGTTTACCTGTCCAGCAACTGCCAAACCATCAGCAAGAAGCGAGGATGTCATCCAAACCTGCAAGCATATCTGAAACGCAGCCATTGGATTCGGGCCAAGCCTTGCAGCCATTGAGGCCGCTAACGTCACACATATAGTCGCCGCTATAACTCTTGCTAGTAAAAGGAAACCTGCAACAAAAAGATTATCACAATGTTTTACAAGAACTATTATTACTGCAATGAAATTTGGATACTTGTTAATACTAAATGATGAGTGAGAGACCGATGAAACCTAAAAAATACTTGCCGTTTTTGAGAAATTTGCTGAACTGCAAATCTTTTATACTTGGAGGCAACAGATCAACTTGTTTCATTAATTTGACCAACAGAATCAGACAGATTAAGTACCTGAAAAAGACCACATTGTGAGAAACAAAATAAAAAAACAGATCAGATTCTAGAATAATATTTTCTATCAGATTGTGAACTTACTGTGAAAGGACATGAGCAATGGCTGCCCCGCTCACACCCAATCGACAAGTAAATATGAAAATCGGGTCCAGAATTATATTTGTTAAATCTCCCGCAACTGTAAACACAAAGACGAAAAAAACTTAGTTAGAATGTCTGCATTGTTGTGAACCATGTCCAAAATTCGGCTATGAAAATTTAATCAGAATCTAAAAGCATCAAACACCCACTTCTACTTCCGATTCTGCATATGATTTTGACTTTTATACACAAATATAACACTTATACATCTTATTCACCAAGCACTAACTTATTCATCTTTTAGCTTCTCAGACACAATCAACTTCTGATTCTCAACTACTTTGCGCTTCTGTTACAATAAATTACTTACGTACTCTAAACGTAAAAGTTTTTGCAAATGCTCCCTTAGCATAATTAGAACTTTTGCATCAAATTTCTTGTTAATGATGAAAAAGTAGTAAAACTAGGACATGAACAATGCAAAACAAAATGAAAAAGACAGAAAACAAGAGCTGTCATAAAACAGAATTACTTACCAGTAGCATAAAGAGGAGTTGTAGTATCCTTAAATCCTCGAAAAACGCCTTGCATTGCTAAAGAAAGAAGAACAGCTGGAGCCCCAAGTGACCTTATTGTTAGATACTTATGTGCAGGCTCTAGCATTGGAGATCCCTATTCCAATCATGTAAATATTTTTCAGTTTATTACATTATATGATCATTAAGAAGAACAAACAAATGTACGATAGAATACTTACCGGTTTCACGCCCATGACACCTAAAAATGGTTTTGCAAGAAATATAAGAAATATGGTCTGAAGAAGTCCAAGAATAACCCCAAGTGCCAGTGCAGTGGATGCTGAAGGGATATGACGGCGTTCACTTTTCGTTTTCGCCTCATTTGGAGAATCTATAGACTTGCATGTGGTTGTTTTGAGTTCTACTAAAATAAAAAAAAATAATATGTAATTAATTTCTTCAAAGAAAATTTGAAAAAGTTTCAAGTATAAGAATTACCATTTTCTTGATTTTCATCTTTTGCATCATCCTTTATTGTTGAACCACCCTTTTCTAAGTTTTCATTATTGGAATCATCTCCTGTTATCAATGTTTTCGTTTCGTTGTTCTTAATCGAACCTTTCTCCAAGTCATTATCCTTTTTCTGTTCATCATTTATTCTTTTGACAGTATCTTCCTCAGCAACAAATGAAGTAGTTATACTAACAAGTGGGAATATGGTTACTTTGGAGGCTTGATTGAAAATAGCAATAGAAACTCCTACGGCTGCGATTTCTACTGGACCTGTTTAAAAATTATCCAACGGTTCAAACAAATAAAGAGGGGATATTTTTTTTTTCAAAGAAACCAATAAAAATGAAGAGGACAAACATTATGTAGGCTTTCACATACTTGGCCAACATATTGACATCATACACATTATTTATGCAAGTTTAACACTTGTTTTCAACATTTAATGGTTGATGCACTTTCTGATCAATTTCGACATTAAATTATGTAAAATAACATGAAAATTAGAAGTTTGTCCTTCAAAAGTAAATTTATTTCATATAAAACAGAACAAGAAGTTCCAAAAAAGCTCATGATATATGCAAATGTAAAAAAATTACAAGCAAAAGTGAAGATTTTATACCTAAATGGCCGATAAACGCGGTGTCAATTAAAGATGCAACAGGATCAGCAGCTAATGCCAAAGCTGCGGGAAATGCAATCCGCAGAATTTCCATTCCGAGATCATCCCTTTTGAAAACATAGCTATACAGAAAAAAATTGCATAAGTAAGAAATCAAGGTTTGTAATACATAGGAGTTGCTTTTGATGCTTCATGTTTTCTCAGAAGCACCATTAATCATTTCAAGAGGAATGATTCTCTGTGATGTAGGATCATGGTAGCCGAGTAGTATTAGTTCGAACAGCCAATAAACTTTATATACCTAGCATCTCTGAAGAAAACAAAGATTGGAATCTTCCATTTCCTTGCAGGTTGGGGTACAATTGCAGCATCTTCAGCCATGATTATCCAAATCACAAAGCACTAATATGTTTGTGTATACGACTTGAAGAAGGCCGGCGTGTTTAAAGTTCAGCTGTTTCAAGGAAAAATATAGTGTTACATCTCAAAGTATATATGATTTTTGTTACTAAAAGCTGTAATCTGATGCATATATAAGTATATAGAAACATATATCAGGTTCGATGTAGTCTACCGCGAACATTGGATTGCTTAATGAAGACGATTTATGTAAAACTCTTTTTTTTTTTTTTTTCACAAAATAAAGATTTATATATATGTGTGTGACATTAATTACTGGTAAATTATCATAAGCTTACTACTTATAATTGTGGAGACAATGACTGCATTTCTAGAAACAATAAACTCAAACTTAAAACGTTAACGCAATAAGTATGGACATTGTTTTTCAACATGTTTTGTCATGTATATACACCTTCCTTAGTTGATGAGAACACAAACAAATAAAAAAATTCCTTTTTTTGTTTCACTGAAACGCTGGCAGTTGAGAAAGATTTGAAAAGGTTGCATATAATCGTGCCTGTTTTCTTCTTTCCGCCCCAAAAAGTAGGATAAAAGTAGAAACAAAAGAAGAGAAAAATGGTAAGGATGATAAAACTACTAGGATTGAGTAAGATCAATGAGAAATAGAAAGAGCCTTCCTCAGTTCACACTCTCCCCTGAATGTTGGAAAGTTTAGTTTTCAACCATAAGTTAGTAGATTTTTCCTCTCTACAAAGATTCTTGCACTGACTCTCCCCAGTTAACTCCCCAAAAATTGTTTAAAAAACTCCTATTACTCATAATGCAACCACGTACTTCGAGGAGAAAAGTCACAAATGCGGACAGATTAATTCTTCAAGAGAGAAACAACCTAGGAACCTTACAATTCACAAACTGATTATGCACTGCATGAAAAAAGAACCTAGGTTGCATTTGGATGGAATGATTTCAAACGACTCTGAGGAATTTGAAATCCACTACAATCACTCAACATACGAACTTAAGGTTTTGAAATTCATTGTAAAATGAGCTGATCGAAACAATCTCAATGGATTTGTTGTCAGGAAATTGAAATCCTTAACTTCGAATCCAAATGAAGCGAATTTGAAAAAGTTAGTAACTCAATGCATGTCCTACGCTCATCAAATGTCAATCTCTAGTCCAAAATGGAGTAGATGAAATACATGAAAATTGAAAACTAGGAAAAGATCGTACAGTAGAGACATATATAAAAGACAAGTTAATAGTTTGATATTCACCACCAAAAACTATTACCTACACAGGCTAATTCTAGGCTAGTTAAACACATAAAGAGTGAATAACTAAATGGGCTCAAATGGGATATAGTTCTCTGTTTTTGACAGAGGTGGATGGATTCTTTCAATCTCAGTATTTGGATACACATAAATTCTTGCAACAACAAAGTTACAATTAGTTAACAAGGCCTTAAAATATAGTATTTGCTGCTAAAAACTTAGTTTCTTTTGATTCTCTAACTCCACAAGAAGTTTCTTACAATAGTAAGCATTTTCTACACCGACAACTGATTTGTCATTTAAGGTAAACTATATAAAAAGGACTTGGGACGTCAGAAAGAAGACCATGTTAAGACCAGTTCCCCCAGTTACACCTTAATTTGAACCAGCTTTTTTAAATTCGATTGGAGAAAACTATACATAATTGTGCCTTCTTGCATCAAATTTATTTGCATATAAAAAGAAAATATAACCTTTAAGGTCAAGATGTAAGCAAAAACAATAGTTATATGACATGCAATTCTTGGCATTGTGGCAGAAGGTACAGTGTAGAAATATGAGTCCAGAATTGGGTCTAAAACCAAAATTTCAAATTCTCTCTAATTTTTTGAAGCAACATATTGGTATACATATGTTCTAAGGAAGAATTAAAACGATACTATGCAATTAACATAAGTAAAGACTACAAGAAGAAATCAATTTACCTAGACAAAAATATGTAGGTAAATATTAAGATAATTATAAAGTGTTGGTAAAATTATTGTAGGTAAATCTAAAATTGCTGATAAATACCTATAATATTTATGTCGGTAAATTTAAAAACCAGTGCCGGACGTAGGATTCGGAACTTGGGGGGTGAAACCTATTTTGAACACCTATAGAATGAATTTTTCTTCAAAATTTTGGGGGCAAATGTAATTTTTCAATAGTATAGATATAATTTTAAAATAAATAAGAAGTAGAAAAATTAAATTTTGAAAAAATTTGGGGGGCAGTGGCCTCCCCCACTTGCCCCCACTTATTTCCGCCACGATTAAAAACTATTTGGTGATTTGTCGGAAGTTGGTTGGTATAGTTTGAGCAAAAATAATATTTTTTTATTCTCAGAGGTAAGATTTAGTGGCAATATCATTTATGTGAACCGAAATTTTCAGTAGTGTAATAAACTTCAACCAATATTAAATAAGAAAAATATTAAAATTAGCTAGATAGGTGAAAATTGGTATTTGGTAAATTCTGCTTTGATGTATGAAATTATGAAAGTTATGCTCTCTTTTAAACAATTGAACAAACAAGTAAACATGCAAACATCTACTCGAATTTTGATAAAGTTTATTATAACAAGAATAAATGTGTATATGTAATACGTATATGTGGTTGTTTATTATTTAGTACGTAATAGATGAGTTAATTCTCGTCCCCTGAGTTTTGTGTTTGGTTTGACAATGATTGTAGTAGTGATTCCTGACTCATTGGATTTACATGTAAATACTTAATGACATAGTTTGGTTATTGGACAACATTATTGACAAGGACAACCAAGTAAATAAATTCTTATGAGATTGTAGAAAAATCAAGTGTTTTGGTTCATTTCGAAATTGATTATTATTGGCCTTGTTGGATTATTGGTTAATAGTAACCATATCTATAAAAAAAAATGTCTGGTAAGTGTAATATTTTATCAGACATTTTTTTTATAGATATGGTTACTAGAATTAATATTTTATTTTGAATATGATATTTAAACTAAATGAATAATGTTTTATATATTCTGTCAATTTCTTGAAAAATTAAAAAACAAAACTGACAAATAGGAAGGATGATATATAGCAGTAAATCTACTCACAAATGTAGCTGTATCCTAGTAAAACCAAGCCAATGAATTTGAGAGCTGCAAAAGCAATTATCTGCTTTGTGTCCTGATCACCAAAATGAACAATTATATAAATAAAGTTAAAAAAAGGCACAAGTTATAAGTGCCACATTGTTGCATATGTCAGAAACTTGTGGAAATAAAACCCCATCACATTTTTTATTTACTATTGAGTAGCATTATTTTTTTTATTGAAATATAAAAGTAGTTTTTGTTAAAGCGAATGATTAGATATATCATTGGGACACAAGATAAGAAAGGTGCAGTGGCGTGGCTGAGCTTAAGGTTGAAAATTTATCATTTGTTAGCTCGAGAAAATTATATGAGATTTTCTATTCATGTTTCACTTCCAATTCCATTAATTGTTGTGGATGATTGACAAGTATAATATGATAAATACGTGCTCTTGATCATATTTTAGATGCAAATACACTTATCAATCATCCGCACTAATGGAATAACAAGTGAAACATGAAGTGAAATCGGGAATCTAATCCCCGAGAAAAGACATTTTTCTTTAATATTTTTCAATTAGTAATTTACAATCAAGAACAATAAGAATATCCCTACATTTTGTTTGCAATTCGAACTCAATACATTGGGGCTTCAGCTTTGCTAGGTGAGCTATGTCTCATTGACGAAAACAATAAAAAAGAAAGTACAAAATCATTTTCAAAGAAAAATACAAACTTATCAACATCCTATTTGTATAGGCATTTCCTTTGTATTTCCCATCGAAATTGAACAATAATTTTTCATAAAAATTTCTATACCAAATCACAAAATACAATATGGGGTGGCAAGAGTATTAAAGAGAATAGAGAACTTTTTCGTTTATGAGTATTGATAAGTTGAGAAAGAAATGTGGATTAGTGCAAATACATAAAATGAAAGATTGCAAGTAAAGGAAAAACAAAATAGTACTAACCTCTCTCTATTCTTAATCTAACTTGGAATTAAGTAGTGCACTAGTAAGGTCACATGAAGTGCAGCAATTAAGATGTTGGGCTCTCTCAAACCTCAAATTTATTGATTTTGATCACAAGTTTGAAGCACCAAAGCCATCACTCCACCCTTTAAATACCCCTTTCATTCACTTCACTTTTTGCCTCTTCCAATCACCTCAACATACATCACACTAAAGTGACAAATGAGAGAGAGAGAGAGAGAGAGAGAGAGAGAGAGATTATTGGAGCTATTTCAAAATCATTTATTGAGAGAGAGATTATTGGAGCTATTTCAAAATCATTTATCTATTTACTTCGTTATAAAACAAGTTGCTTTGGTGAGTGAATAATAATGAAATTGGATATTTTTTAATTTGAAGTTGTAGCAATGGGTTAGTGATCCATGATGACACAATTAATACATCTCTAAGTACATATTAGTACCCTGTACCCCTTTAAATAGTTATCCTTACAAGGTAAACTTTTCTCATATTTTTTTTGTGAAAAGAGCAGCTAGGATATCAAGTACTAAGAGTACGTAGAATGATTGGTCATACATAAAAAAAGACTATATATCAAATTTGAGGGATTTAACAATACTATGAATTGTTGGGTAAAATTTTCTGGTGTATGGTTTCTGTTTTCAGAAAATGGCTGGGATAGTGTATAGGCCTAAGTCGAGGCCAGAATTAGATTCTGTCTCCGCAAGACGAAAACGCCCCGTATACTAGTGCTTACGGTCCGGCGCCGCCTCTAAGATACAACGACTTTACAGATTCGGTTAGCAAAGACAACAAAACCGAACAACAACGAACAACAAGTTGTTCTTGACTTTCAAGCTTTTGAACGAAAGAAAAATCAATATGCTCGTATGATGCAAATGATGGTTATTATCCGAGTTTTTCGTGTTTTAAATCATCGCAGGGCTTCAATATTATAGGCAATGAAGTGCCCGCACGGAAAATCGCGTCGTAGGCTCGAAAAGGCACATTTGCATGAACAGACGCACTACAAGCAGGGGAGCACGACCAGCGCACGGGCCGCGGCGCCGCTGCGTGCGCGGTGCTCCAACTCTGTTTTCGGCCAAGACGACCAGACGCACGGGCCGTGCGCCTGCCCGTGCGCGGGTGCTCCAACTCTCTGTAGGGAGCACGACCCGACCGCACGGGCCGTGCTCCCGCCGTGCGCGAGGCCGAAGCATTCAGTTTGAACTTTTTAATTATTTAATTAATTACAAAAATTAATTAAACATTTATTTTTAAAGGTTTTTGGTCCAAAAAGAATAAGGGCCTTGAAGCCCAAGCCCAAGCCCACGGCCCACGACCCACGACCCGGACCCGGGCCGGGCCGAGCCGAGCCGGCCGGCGGGCGGGCGGCGGCGGCGCGCGCGCGTGTGTTTTGAACCAAACCCACAAGCATGTAGGTCCTCTCCCCTTTAAAAACTTGGGTGCCCCCAAGGGCCCAAACCCATTTGTCCAACTTGGGATAAATAAAGTGTGCAAACTTTTCATCCTTTTCCTATGTGGGATGGAGCATCTCTCCTCCCCCACATTTTCCATTTTCCATATCATTTATTTGTGTTAAGTGGCTAACTTCTAGCATTAATTTCTCATTCACCCGGAATCGGTTTTGAGAAATTCCAAATGCTATTCTCATCTACTCTCTTAGTAGAATTTTTACAAATAATTTAATTCCATTTTTCACAAATGGAAACCACTTAATTAATTGGTCAAAATCGGGTCAACACCCAATTTCTCAAAGACCAATTCCAACAATCCCCCACATGAATGAAATTAATGCATGCGTGTATGCAGATTCGCTTGAAAGTCTCGACGAATCGTTATTGCATCAGGATAGGTAGCTTGTGGCTTTGAACCTTCCTTAGTAAAGTACTATCGGATTTACTAGCCGCTTTTAGTGACGCGATGTCTTGAACTACTCACCGTTTGTGTAAACCAAGACAACAAGATTTTTACACAATAACAACTCTAACATTTGTTGTTCTCACGTTGTGTCCATTTCGCCCTGGACCATATCTTAGATTCATAAGTGTTTTTTCAAGCGGCCATTACTTCTCACTTATATAGGTGATCTCCTATTGAAGAGTATCCCGCCATACTCCACCTTTCGGTATAGGAATCATTAAAAGTCTTAAACTTAACCTCACCACATTCAGCAGGTTTAAATACACTTGGATGTATTGAGAATGAGTTAACACATTTTCCAAGTGTTCAGCTGAACATTCATAACTTGGTTGTCCCATTGAACCAAGGTCTTGGGATCTCCAATTCACAAGGTTGGGTTACCGCTATGAACATTCTTTAATTTATGGATTTCAAACCCATTCCCCTTAACAATTTATACAGTTGATCTCGATTAATGCCTTTCGTAAGCGGATCCGCAAGGTTTTCCTTTGACTTCACGTAGTCAACTGAAATAACCCCATTCGAAATCAATTGTCTAATGGTATTGTGTCTCTCCGACGATATGTCTAGACTTACCATTATACATACCGCTTTGTGCCCTTCCGATCGCCGATTGACTATCACGATTGTATCAAAACAAAGAAAGCACAGCTTATTCCAACAAGGAATATCCTCTAAGAAGTTTCTAAGCCATTTCGCTTTTCTCCGCCTTTATCCAAAGCAATGAACTCGGATTCCATAGTGGATCGAGCTATGCACGTCGCTTAGAAGACTTCCACGACACCGCTCCTCCACCTATTGTGAAAACAAATCCACTTGTGGACTTGGAGTCTTTTGTGTCCGATATCCAATTGGCATCACAAAGATCCTTCTAATCTTGCTTTTGGATATCTTGTATAAAGTATTCCATAGTTCATGATATACTTTAAATATCTAAGTACCCTTGTCACGGCTTTCCGGTGATCCGTACTTGGAAGTTACTTGTGAACCTACTTAGTTTACACCTGAATATGCAATGTCCGGACGTACGATTCGTTAAGTACATCGATCGCCAATTACCTTGCATATTCCGGTGAGAGACCGGTTCGCCTCTATTCTTGGCCAAGTGTAGACTTAGATCTACAGTGTCTTAGCCGAACACTTTGTCAAAAGCATTAAACCTTCTCGAGTATGCTCGACATAATGGGATCCGTGACAAGACAATTCCATCAAGTTCTAGAGATTTTAATCCCTAATATAACATCGCCTAATCCCATATCTTTCATGTCAAAGTTCTTCTTTAACATGTTCTTAGTCTTCATGATTAAATCATGACTACTTCCCATAATCAACATATCATCTACATAAAGGCATACTATGACGTAATCATTTGTAGTACCTTTAATGTAGACGCACTTGTCACATTCATTGATCTTGAAACCGTTTGACTTCATAGTCGAGTTAAACTTTTCGTGCCATTGCTTAGGTGCTTGTTTTAGTCCATAAAGTGACTTAACAAGTTTACACACCTTCGTTCTTGGACCGGTGCAACGTACCCCTCGGGTTGTTCCATATAGATCTCTCTTCAAGCTCCCCATTCAAGAAAGCGGTCTTAACGTCCATTTGATGTATCTCGAGGTTATGCAAAGCTGCAATAGCAATGAGAACACGAATGGACGTAATCCTCGTGACAGGAGAATTTGTATCGAAGAAGTCATATCCCTCCTTTTGTCTAAACCCTTTATTTACCAATCGGGCTTTATACTTGTCAATAGATCCATCTGCTTTATACTTCCTTTTAAGGATCCACTTACATCCCAAAGGCTTGCAACCCGGTGGGAGATCAACCAACTCCCAAGTGTGATTTTGCATGATGGAATCTATCTCATTATTGATAGCTTCTTTCCGAGAGGAGCTTGGACTAGACAATGCTTCTTGAATAGTTCGGGTTCGCTTTTCTAACATATAAGTTAGAAAATCAGACCAAAAGACTTAGCTACTTTTGTCCTTTTATCGCGTCTTGGTTCCTCTTCATCATCACTTTGAGGTAACCTTGCGTTTCACAAGTCCGTTTACTCGAACTTTCTTCTTTCCATTCTTTGTTCGGAAAGATATTCTCAAGAATACAAAGATTCCTTGATTCAATGATCATACCTTTATTTATATCAGAATAGCCGACTTGTGCACTAAAAAGCGATATGCACTACTATTGTTAGCATATCCAATGAAAGCACAATCGATCGTCTTCGGACCAATTCTTACTTGTTTTGGCTTAGGTACTTCGACTTTAGCCAAACACCCCCACACTTTAAGGTATTTGTATGACGGTTTACGTCCCTTCCATAACTCATATGGAGTTTCATTTTTACCTTTGTGTGGGATCTTATTAAGAATGTAGTTCGCGAGAAAGTATAGCTTCCCCACAAGTTTTGGGGTAAGTTTAACTTAACAACATCACATTCATCATCTCCTTAAGAGTACGATTTTGCGCTCGCAACACCATTTAATTGAGGTGAGTAAGGTGCGTCGTTTGATGAATTATACCCGCTTCCGAGCAAAATTCTTCAAACGGAGCAACATACTCTCCGCCTCTATCACTTCGAATCATCTTAATTTTCAAATTAAGCTGATTTTCTACTTCATTCTTATAAGTTTTAAAAGCTACTAAAGCTTCATCTTTGCTTTTCAAAAGATATACATAACAATATCTTGTGCAATCGTCTATAAACGTTATGAAGTACTTTTTCCCACCTCGAGTTTGCACAAGTTTTAAGTCACACACATCTGTATGAATTAACTCGAGTGGTTTGGTACTTCTCGTTATCAATGAAACGGTGCCTTAATTTTGCTTCAACACAAATTTCGCATTTGTCTTGTGAATCGGTTTTAAACGTAGGTATTAATTCCGATTCACTAACCTTTTAATTGTGTTGAAGTTTACGTGTCCTAATCTATCATGCCATAAATTAGAACAATCCAACAAGTAAAAGTATAACGTTTTTATTCTTCGCCTCTTGGCGGAAAATGTACATTACTGGACATTTTAAATGTGCCCTTATCAAGGTAACCTTTACATAAAAATCGATCATTCTTGGTCATTACAAACTTGTCGGACTCAAACACTAGCCTAAAGCCGGCCTTGCTAAGCAACGGACCGGAAACCAAGTTCTTGCGGATGTCCGGGACATGCAAAGACATCTACAAGCGTAAGCTCCTTCCCGGAAGTCATCTTGAGCACCACCTTTCCAAGCCCAACGATGTTGGAAGTCGAGGAGTTCCCATGAACAACTTTCTTCCATTGATCGGAGTGTAGGAGGAGAACATCTCCTTATCGGCACAAATGTGACGAGTAGCCCCGATATCTATCCACCACTCCTCTGGGTTATCCACCATATGGCTTCAAACACAACGGCGGAGAGATCGAGCTCCGACAAGTCTATTGGAACCGACTTGTCCTCCGTCACATTGGCTTGTTGGTTGCCACCTTGATTGCCCTTCTTTGGGTGTCGGCAATCCTTCGCCATGTGGTTCGGTTTGCCACAATTGTAGCAATTTCCTTGAACTTTTGGCCTTGCCTTTCTCCTTCCCTGAGTGCTTACATTTCTTGCTAGTGCTCGACTCGGCAAGATTGGCCTTAGCCTCCATTCCGATTTATGGTTTTAACATCGATTTCGGTTGTCTTCTTCGATGCGGCCGAACAATCGATCCTCAAGCCCCATCTCTTTGCGCTTGTGCTTGAGGTAGTTTTTGAAGTCCTTCCACAATGGCGGCAATTTTTCGATAATTGCAGCCACTTGAAATGATTCATTCAAAAGCATCCTTCGACACTAAGTCGTGAAGGATGATTTGAATCTCTGAACTTGGCCGATCACCATCTTGGTGTCAACCATCTTGTATTCCAGGAATTTGCCGACAACAAATTTCTTTGTGTCGGCATCTTCCGTCTTGTATTTTTTCTCCAAGGATTGCCACAATTCCTTGGACATCTTGAACGTGCTATAGATATTGTAGAGAGTGTCGTCTAAAGCCGTTCAAGACGTAGGTTGCGACATAGAAAATCGCTGTTATGCCAAGCATCCACGATTCTCTATTGTTATCAACTTCGTCTTCTTCAACGGCAGCAGGGGTCATCCTTTAGGAAACGAGCCAACCCCAAAGTAGTGAGGTAGAACAGCATCTTCTGTTGCCAATATTTGAAGTCGGCACCAGAAAACTTGGGCGGTTTTTTGCCGTGAGCGGGAGCAGCAGCCATGGGTATGAACGAGATCGAACTGGATGCCATCGTCTTCAACAGAAACGTAGGAGTAACGGATTTTTCGTCTTGCGATTGTTGGGTAAAATTTTCTGGTGTATGGTTTCTGTTTTCAGAAAATGGCTCGGATAGTGTATAGGCCTAAGTCGAGGCCAGTGGATTAGATCTCGTCTCCGCAAGACGAAAAAACGCCCCGTATACTAGTGCTTATTGTTCCCGGCGCTCGCCTCTAAGATACAACGACTTTACAGTTCGGTTAGCGTTAACAAAAAGAAACCGAACAACAACGAACAATAAGTTGTTCTTGACTTTCAAGCTTTTGAACGAAACGAAAAATCAATATGCTCGTATGATGCAAATGACTGGTTATTATCTGAGTTTTTCGTGTTTTAAATCATCTGCAGGGGCTTCAATATTATAGGCAATGAAGTGCCCGTACGGAAAATCGCGTCTGGAGGCTCGAAAAGGCACATTTGCACTGAATAGACGCACCTGCGCAGGGGAGCACGACCAGGCGCACGGGCCGTGCGCCTGCCCGTGCGCGGGTGCTCCAAATCTCTGTTCGGCGCACGACTAGACGCACGAGCCATGCGCCTGCCCATGCGCGGGTGCTCCAACTCTCTGTAGGGAGCACGACTCGACCGCACGGGCCGTGCTCCCGTCCGTGCGCGAGGCCGAAGCATTCCCAGTTTGAACTTATTTAATTATTTAATTAATTACAAAAAATTAATTAAACATTTATTTTTAAAGGTTTTTGGTCCAAAAAGAATAAGGGCCTTGAAGCCCAAGCCCAAGCCCACGCCCCGACCCACGACCCCGACGCTGGCCGGGCCGAGCCGAGCAGCGAGGCGGGCGGCGCGGGGTAAGCGGCGCGCGTGTGTTTTGAACCAAACCCACAAGCATGTGTAGGTCATCTCCCCTTTAAAAACTTGGGTGCCCCCAAGGGCCCAAACCCATTTGTCCAACTTGGGATAAATAAAGTGTGCAAACTTTTCATCATTTTCCTATGTGGGATGGAGCATCTCTCCTCCCCCACATTTTCCATTTTTCATATCATTTATTTGTGTTAAGTGGCTAACTTCTAGCATTAATTTCTCATTCACCCGAATCGGTTTTGAGAAATTCCAAATGCTATTCTCATCTACTCTCTTAGTAGGAATTTTTTACAAATAATTTAATTCCATTTTTCACAAATGGAAACCACTTAATTAATTGGTCAAAATCGGGTCAACACCCAATTTCTCAAAGACCAATTCCAACATGAATCTAAGAGTCTAAGACTAAGAGACACAATAAATTCGATGGACCTACATATAAGAGAGGCTCTATCATCTGGTGTTAAATTCGAGGGATTTAGTACGACTCACACCAATGTATATATACCCAATATGAGGGGGAGAACCCAAATCCACCAAATGAGTAAGGATGGCAATTCCAACCCGTCCCATTTGGGTCGCCCCATCCCATGACCCGCAGCAGGGAGGGGCGGGTTTGGATATCTACTTCGCCCCGCGGGTACCTGCCATGCCCCGCCTAGAATTTTTATTTTTAAAATATATTTTAATATATATTTTGCATATATAATATAATTTATATGTATTATTATATTAATCTAACATTTATAAATTGATAGTAACAACTTTTGTAAAGAATATTTTATAATTTTTTTCTATTTAATTTAATTTAAAACGGGGCGGGTCTGGGTCTTTAGGTACCGACCCGACCCATCCTATTATTATCCCTACCAATGAGGTTCTATCCTAAAATCAATTGGTGATAGGATGAGTAACTAATCACTTAATTTGTAAGTTATACTCTTTCCCCATAATTAATCAAAGACGAAGGTATAGCCCCCTTTATGGGAGCACATGCCACCATAGTTTTTTTCTTTCATTTTACTATTAATTATTTATTTTTAAAAGTTATATATTAATTTGATTTCAAAAAAAAGCGTGTCGCTTTAATTATTTTTGATGTAATTAATAAATGTATTTATTTTGTGCCGTTTTTTTCCACACCTAATTAATATATAACCTTTAAATATAAGTATTAAATGGTAAAATATAAAAAGACAAAAAGTTAGAGGGGTATTTGTGGGCCTAATAATTGTCTTTGATGTAGTTTATAATTTTGTTTCTTTTGTGCCCCTAATAAATTTTTATTGGATTCGTCTCTATAATTAATCAATGTGGGATAACTCACAAGTGACATTTGTCAATATCCTGCCATACAACAATTGATCCTTAATTGAGCGCCTATAAATAATCCATTGAAAAGATTTAGATTGTGCTACAAACATATCTTAATAGTCTGAACAATCTAAGATAAATGTTCCACGCATAGACCTTGTTCCCCATCCCCATTCTAGATATCTAAAGTTTGAGAATAATACGGAAATGGGATTTGGGATGTGATTCAGGGACGGGGATGGTATGGCCAATACCAGCCCCATCCCAACCCATCCCACCCTAACGCCAGTGGTCTTCCTTGGAGAAAAAGAAATACCAAACAAATAGGGAGAAAGTTTGAAATACCCAAATAGGATATAGGTAAAACTCAATTTTTCTCAAAGTTTTAACAAACCTCTTTTCTACCCTTAATCACCAAACTACCCTTTATTAAATGGAATTATGGAGGTACCTCCTAAGATTTACATCCTTACTGGGGCTCTAGGGGCAAGGTCGGTGAGACCCATGAGTAGTTAGATGGATCATTGGGGAACTTGAGAACTGTTGAGGCATATCCCATGATTTGCATCCTTACCAGGAGTGAGGTCGGCGAGATCCAAAAATAGCTAGGCGAAACCCTTATTAAGTTGTGATTTATGCATATTACCTTAATTATAAAAAAATAGATTGTTCATTACTGCTTTCATCAATTTATTAATCATTCGTCTAGCTAGACTATGATATTTTATTCGTATTATAAATATACAATGATGATTTGTTCATATTATAGATAAGAACTTGTCACTTAATCAATTAATTCAGTCAGAGTTAATCTTGTAAAAAAAAAGACGCCAGCACATTTTTTTAGGACAATCCTGTGAGGAGATGGAGCTTAATGGGAATCGAACTCAGATACATGCATGAGTTTTACAAATATATTACCACTAGTGACTAGGCTATCAAATAATTCCCAAACACATGCACAGTTCATTCTATGTGAAAGAAATTAACTTGTTAACCTAGGCTGCATATTTCTCTATGTACCACGAAGTTATTTGTTTCACTCCTAATTTGAAGATTAACAACATGAAAATTAAATTATAACAATAATTATCATAATATTTTCGAGAGCTCGCTATCTACAATCTACACACCATATAAATTTTAATTTCAATGAGTGTTCAATTTGCAAAGAGCCGAAACATTATTTGATATATAGATGATAAAAAAAACTTGTATGTACGGATTTGCACATTGGAATTGAATAATACCATCTAAAGTTCATTAAACCATTTATATGTATACATTCATAGAAGTAATTAGGAAATGACACATCAAAAATGGCACAAAAAAATTGTAAGAATAAGGGCAACCACTTTTAATTTAATCTCCTAAATTAAACTAATACTAGTTAAACTTATGTACTAATTTAAAAGAGATAAAATGAGTGCATAGTCGACACCTAAGTGATGATTTTGTCCCCACTTGGACAAGATTTAAGGGCATTAATGTCATTTTATCTAAAGGTGGAATTCCACCAGTCATGTACTCAGCTAATAATCCCACAATAGACAAAATCACATTATATTTTGTTAGACTTTGGTGGCCTAAATTCAATCAAGTTTAATTGGTTGCTCTCACAACTTTTGCAAATATGGAGCACGTATGATTCCACTATCACCCCTCCTCCCACCGTCGGCCCCACGCTTAAATTACCTAATTTTTACCGGTTAACTAGGGATAATTATGGGATTTAAAAAATTATATTTGTACGCTATCATGATAAATTATCAATTGATATAAAAATTAGGATTTAGAAATTCATTCAATAAGTTATTAATTTCTTTATGCAGTATAGTGACCTAATTCCCCTAAAAAAATAAAGTATAGTGACCTAATTTTCACTGGTTAACTAGGGATAATTATGGAATTTTCAAATTTATCTTTATACGGCATCATATCAAAATTAGTTTTATGAATTGGTTTATAAACTAGGATATAAAAATCCAATTAAAGCTGTATTGGTCTATATATATGTCGTGTACCAACAAAATAAAAAATATGATTTTCCCCAAATTATACCGACAAATCAGTTACATTTTCAAAATTTACCAACATAAATTGTAGGTATTTACCAACAACGTAGATTATGTAGACAATATTTAACTACAATAATTTTACCTATACTTTACAATTATCTTAATACTTACCTATAAATTTCTGCATGCGATTGTGATACTATTTTCTAGTTGTAATTTGAGTTACAATTACATGTACGTAGATAAGAAAGATAAATAGCTGGGCATCTCAATAAACGTTAATCCATCTTTCATGTAATTTTTATATAGAAAAGGAAAAAATACAAAATTAGTTCCGCATTTATAGAGGTATTGTAATATTAGTCCCGTAACTTTGAAATTACGATTTTAGTCCTTTATGTTTTGCCTTTTTTGCAATTTTGGTTCCGTAAGTTTTAGATATGTGCATTTCTAATCCTATAAGTTTTAAGTTGATGCAAATTTGATCCTAAGGGCTATTTAAATATTTTATTATTCCCAAAATGCCCTTGATAGCCAAAACAATCAATATATCTAATATCAAATTTAAAATGGTATTAGAGCCTAAATTTTGTTTACTTAAGTAAAATTTATTTATCACTATCTATTGTCTAATGATGGAAGAATTTTAGATTTATGAATCAATATTAAAATTCGAGATACGCGTTCCACGTGTATTATTTCCAAATTATGAAAATTCAAAAACACGTACAAATATGCCAAAATTGGTCATTTTAAATAATACGACCGAAAATACCACAAATAAATAATAAAAGACTAAAAAAGCCAACTTCTAAAAATTACATAATTAAAATTGTTATATTTGCTAAGGGATAAAATTGTCACATGACAAAAATTGCAACTTTAAAAGTTACAAGACTAATTTTGCAATATTCTATAGATACATGACCAATTTTGCAATTTTTCCTTTATAAAACTCAGAAATTTACAAAGTAATGTGATCATTTTACTTTAGAACAATATCATTATAATATTATAATGGGGTGTAATGAGCCAATATGAACTTCGATTTTGGTCTTTAAGGAATGGAATCTTTATTTTTAATTAAATTTAAGATTATTCATTTGATAAGGTCACAAGATGGCCCGTGGCCGTGCACTTTATTAGCACATCTCATGTTTTGCTAAGTATATAACTCATTAGGATATATGGATAATGAATGGTAGCTGGATTTCCAGAATTAAATACAAAAGCCAATGGATCTTATGTAATGTGCTTTGATAACTTTTGTACATTATCACACTCTCACGCAAACAATTGTGTGTGTGCGTCTGTGTGTGTGAGCGAGGGGTCAGAATTGAAAGGATTTGCCCAAAGGCAAAATTATTTTTTTAGTCCTCTAAGTGGCGCTACTCGGAGGTTTAGTCCTTTTTTTTTCGACTTTGAGTTTAGTCCTTTAAATGGACAAAATTCGCTTTTAGTCCTTTATTTCGCTATAAAGGTGTAAATGTTACTCGCTAGTTGATTTTCTTTAATTCAAACTTTAAATAAATTTTAAAACATAATAGAATATTATCCATGATAAAAAAAAATGAGTTTTAATTTTATACTTTTAATGTTTATTTGAATTGTGAATTTCATATTTTAAAAATAAAAAAATCTATTTCCTACAAATATTTTACTAACACATGTTTTTACTATAACTATTTCAAAAAGAAATATTTATTTTTATTTCCTTTTTTGGTTTAAGTTACTTATAGATTTTAAAAATAATAAAAAATATAAAATTCACATATATTTATTGGAAATATATTCAATTCAACTATAAATAAAATAAAATAGTTTATAATATTGAATAATTTCATAATTTATAAATATAGAAATTATTTTTAAAAATAAAAAAATACGATTAAAATATATTATATTTCTAGCTAAAAGTATACTTACATTATAAATATATATTTATAAAATATGAAATTATTAATATTGTAAACGATTTTTATTTTCTTTATAGTTTTAGTAAAAGATTTTTTTAGTAAATATTTGAAAGAAATAATTTTTTTTAATTCTAAATATTAAATTCACAATTTAAATAAAATATTTAAAAGTATAAAATTAAAACTCGTTTTTTTTATCATGAACAATATTCTATTTTTTTAAAATTTATTTAAATTTTGAAGTAAAGATAATCCACTAGCACGTAACATTTACCTGTTATAGCAGGTAATAGGACTAAAAGTCCGAATTTTATCCATTTAAAGGATTAAACTCAAAGTCGAGAAAAAAAAGGACTAAATCTCCGAGTGGCTCCACTTAGAGGACTAAAAAAATAATTTTGCCTTTGCCCAAAATATGTAATTAGTTGAATATTCTAATATTATTTTATTAATATATAACATTGGATATGAATTAAGAGATAATTAACTTGATCAGTCCAAAAAGAGAACCTCCCAAGATCCCCAACTTGATCATCTGTTGCCTTCCTACACAAGACAACCGAAAGGATTCCGGCGTTAGCACTCCGACGATCGAGTTAGTATTTGCTTAAGAACAAAGATTCACAAGTAAGAAAGTATGAAAAAATATATATGTTTGTTAAAGAGAGAAAAAGATCAAAAGGGACACTCCTTCTTTGTATTTATACTAGCCCCTTATGGCTTATACTTACGCGTGGCACTTCAGGATTGGCTCGAACCTATTACCTAGTACTTTCTCAGTCTTCTGGTCAACCTCGTAGTTACTTGAAGTCAGCTTGGCTTGGTCATATCGCAGTCGTAGTTAATGTGTCTTCGCATCCGTACTCCATGTAATTAATGCTACCTAGAAGAACTCGCCAACACTTCCCTTGTCTTTGCCACGTGGTATTTTGTCATTAATGATGCCTTGGGTTGGCTGCGAGACATTTATTACTGCCTAGGTAGAGCTGCTCAGTAGTTAAAGCTTCCTCGAATGAAGTGTCCTTTAGTTAATCGGCCTGGGGATAACCAACCTGTGACTTCAAGCGCTCTTATTGAGGCGCTATTGCTAGGGTTGCTGTACTTCAGACTCCTTTTGGGCTCGGATTAAACCTAAGTCCTTCCCAAATAGACCTCCTAATTGCCTAGAGCCCTGAGCTGCCAGATCTATCCTTGCATGACAGACCAGGCCTATATTTTAGGCTGGATCACATACCCCCCCACTATGCTTGTTGAACTTCCAACAAGCAAAGTGGCCGATGACTTCTCATGGAAGGATTAAGCCAACCCTTTGGTTTTTTAATGATGGCCTGTCCCATCACCTACCACTTGATTTTGAACCGTCGATTCACTTCCTATCCAAGGGCCTCTATTTCCCCCTATAATTCGCCTTTCCTTATAAATACCACACCCTCATTCCTCCATTTTCCCTCCTTCCTTCTTCCAAATTTCTTTAGCTTCTCCAGATTTTCTTCATGGCCAATCAAGCAAGTACTCTCACTCTTCTTCTTTCTAAATTTTACAGCCTCTGCTGGATGCTCTCCTCTTCGTCTCACCCTATTCCTTTTAATTTTTCTCCTCGCCACTCACACCGAGACCTTGTTCAAGAGTTTAACACTCACTTTGCTCCTCGAACCCAAAATGGCATCCTCTAGTGCAGACCCTGCTCGGCCCAACTTCATAAGTACCCTATCGGAGGAGAGCTTGGCTAACCTCCATCTTAACACCGGTATCCCCCCAACTTATCGCCTTAAACTCCCTGGGCCTACTAATCGCCCCTATGACCTCCTGAGGGCTACACCACTTTTTTCGTCGATCAATTAGAGACATGGCTCCTCTTTCCTGTGCATGACTTTTTAGCCCGAATATCCCGCAGCTATGGAATTCCCCTCACTCAAATATTTTTGAACTCCATAAGGCTCATTCTCAGCTTTTATATTATAGTTACCAAGTTTAAAGATGATCCCACTCCTCAGCTATGGCGTACATATTACCTAACCAAGAATGCTAGCCCTCTTGGGTTTTTCTACTTTACCAACCGAAGCTTAGCTAAATTCGTAGATGGTCTCCCTTCTTCCAACAAGGGCTGGAAGAAGAGATTTTTTTTTGTGTCTTCTCCTGAGCCCTGGCCCTTTCCCACTAACTGGATAGTGGACCTACCTCTCCAAGGGCAAACTCCAAAGCCTACCCCTATCATCAAGCCCTAGTCGCCGTTTAAACAATGATCCTTACAATGCCCAACTGCTTACTGATTGTGAAGCCGTGTTTCACCACTTTCATTTAAGTCCAAAAGTTGTTAGCGTATCTCATGCTATAGGTATACACTTATTTTCATTTATTTTGTAATACTGATTTCTCTGGCCGGACCTTATATTGCTTTGTCGCTTCTTGGGATCGGTGACCGACCGCCTCACGGTAGCGAGTCCGTCCTAGAATAACAACTAACGCATCCGCACTCGGGCGGCGAGCTATCCTCCGCTTACTAGCCTTCCTCCAGTGGTGATTCCCCTTACTGCTGTGCCGCCTAAACTATCAGCCAATCTCGCATCTCTTCACCAACTCCAGAGCTAGTCTGTCATCATAAGCGTACGCCTACCTTTACCGCGGGTACTTCCCGACCTGAGCAAAGGGTAAAGATCGATTGCTCCCCCTTCGAGCGTTCCCCTCCTCGCCAGGTTTTCCCCATAGAGGTTCGCATCCCTGATGACAATGCTACCTGGATTGAAAATCTCCTGGCTCCCGCTGATCTTCAGGCTTTCGGAGACGATGATTTCAAGCGTTGGGTTACGGACATAGCCCATTTTGCCTCGAAGGTAGCCCTGACCACTGAGCTTTAAATGATAAGTGGTCGCCCGACCACCGAGCTCTCCCATGCCCATTAGAGGTGAGAAAGAAGGAGGACGAGCTATGCAGAGCCATGGAGACCATTTCCCAAGCTCGCAATGAGGGCAAAGCTGCTGGTCTCAAGTAGGGCCGTGATGAATGGACCGCTAAAAGGGAGAAGTTGATGCAGTCTGAGGAGATTCAAGAGAAGATTGCGGACGAGGCTTAACCCTACTTGGGGCACGGTTTGAATATTATGTCTAGGAGAGCACTTGAAAAGCTACACCCTTCCGGTGCTGGATCTTGAAGAAGCTGTAACACCCCCTAGGTGATATGTCTTACTTTTTCTTTAAGAACTATTAAAAATTGTTATAAAGTCATCTAATAAAGCCTTTGAGTTAATAAAGAAAAGATAGTATAATTTTTCTTTTTATTTTCAAAAAACTAAAATGAATTACTGCAAGAAATCCCATAACCTTTAATAAAGAAATACTAGAAAGAAGTCATCAAGAGTTCATACTCGAAGACGAGTCTATGCAAACTGCAAACTGCAAACTGAAACACTTCAATTAAGTCTAAACTCAATATAACATGAAATATTGGCCAACACTAATCCCGAGATTCCGCCGCCACTATCGCCTTGCACAACCCTGCTATCCTCCATGTCTACAATAAACCCTTTCCTTTATCTGCAATATGAGAATATAAAACTATAAGCAAAAGCTTAGCAAGTAACACCATGTCTCACAAAAAAAAAAGATTTAAAATGTTTTATATGCATATGCATGAAATCTAGCTTTTTCATAAACGTACATAATTACTTATAAGGGCCCAATCATAGTACCAATGCGCGCAACTCCAATGAAATCTAGGGTAGCAACCACCAAATCTCACTGGAGCGAACTAACTAAAGGGCGGACTAAGAGCCCCAAACTGAACTATGGGCGGTCTAGGAGCCCTGGTACCAGCCTATGAAAATATAAAACATCTCTTGAATAATAATGCTATTATTCATGAAATCTGACATGCATTATGAACAAGATTTACTCAAGTTGACCAATGAATACATAATCTTAACATGATTCGTACATAATATATGGGTCAAATGTATACCATAGGCATAAAACATAAACTTAAACATTAATGTAAAGTACCCATATTGTAGGTGAGAGATGTACTTACCTTTATCACCGACTTACTCAATTCCTGGCGTTAGGTAAAGTGACGTTTGAGAACCCCTTTTTGATGTGCTCACCTTCAAGACGGTTCATGTCAAAACTTATTATTTATATATTGATTCTATACATACTCTACTTCATATGTATATATATTTTAATATGATTTTCATTATAAAATACTACTGGATCTCAATCAAAATTAAACAAAACCCACAATTAATGACAAGTCAACGCCTTCTAAGTTAATTGGTTTATCACGTAGACTAACATGCTTAAACAAAAACAGGACAAAACATATATATATATATATATATATATATTCACGGCATGATGCTAATTGATGGCTGTTACAAGATTAATATTTGAACTCCATTTATATATAAACAAATAAAATAATTATAATCACAATGATTGAACACAAATGCTATAATTCCAAAAACATAGCCAATAAACAGTGCTTGGCAATCTCATCATCTCATATTATTTTTGAAAGGTTTTGGAGTATAATTAAATCTTTTATTTTTTACAACCCATGTGCAACATACTTTTGTTTTCAAAATATGGGCATCTATAGGTCATCAAAACTGAAAGTTGGCATAGAAAGTAGAATTGCTTACCAAGAAATACTCTACCGCCATTTGTTTTCTTATCCCTCATCTCAAGCTCTCCTTTCTCTTCGTCTTTTAATCTTATATATATACTAATAGGGTTAGATACTAATAGGGTTAAAAGAATAACTTTAAGTATTTATTAAAAGTCCCTTTGTTATTATTATTATTTTTTTATACTACCTAGTATTATTCTAAAGAAAAACTCATTAATTAGGATAGAATTTCAAGTATCAACGCAGATCTCTTTATTTCTTAAGGTTAGCAATATATATACACTAGAGTAAAAATTATATAAATTCCAAGTTCATATTTAAATAACTAAGATTCTTATAATAATTATTAGATCTTTATTGTGAGATTCATAAAAGAATAAAAATAATAATAATAATTTTGTAATTCAATAATTATCATAAATTTTATAATTGGCATGAACTCGTCTTAGCACATCTGGTCCTTGTCACAATCATCTATATAAATCCAAAATAAAATATGCGGATAATTGCAAATAAATATTCAACATAATAAAATGACATTAACAATTAATTTTTTTGGGTGTTACAAACTCCTATACCTTATAAAAGTTTCGTCCGCGAAACTTAAAACAACTCGGGATATTTCTGTCTTATGTCCTCTTCACGCTCCCAAGTTGCCTCTTCAACTCTATGATTCCTGCAGAGAACTTTGTGTAGGTCCCAAGGGGTGTAAGTAAGGTTTAGAAGGGGGGTTGAATAAACCTTACCAACTTTTTGATTTTAGTCCTTTTAAAATTATAACAGAGTTAATACACAGCTAAGTCCTTGAGGGACCACTAAGTTAGTTAATCAACAGAGTTAGCCACTCAACAGACTCGATAGAGCTGTTGATAGAATAACGCAGCTGTTTAGTCTAAACCTTATCTTGGTTGTGATAAAATTTCCAGCGGAAGACTTAACACCCTTGAATTTGATTTAACTTTGTTTTAACACTTGATTTTAGCACTTTGTTGTTTTTTCAGTTGGATAGCAAATTATCAGCAGATGTAAAATATGTGTGCAAGAATGTAAATTTGCTGAAATGTAGATGACACAAGTAAATTTTATAGAGGTTCGAAGATGGGGTAATTCTTCTACTCCTCTCTTCTCCAACTGCTGGAGGAATCTACTAAGTAATGACCAGTTTACAAAGTGGTTATTAGTCTAGAGACAAGTCTTGATCACGCAGCTGACTTGCTCCTTGGACTCAGACTGGAGATGCCTTGGTCACACATCTGGCTTCTCGTCCAACTCAGCTTCTTCACAGGGCACCTACCTTGCTACTTCAACTCACTTTCTCAAGCTTCTTGGATTTGATCACGAAGCCCTCCAATAACTTGAGATTGGTTTGACCTTGAACCTTCCTACAATCCTCCTTGGAAAAAAGACCCCTTTTGATTCTACAAAAGTTTCATCTTCAACAGTTTGAAGTTGTCTTTCCTTCACAGCTTGGTGTTGGATCGATTTCCTTCGAGATTTAGGCTTGAGGATTTTGCTTGAATATACTTTGAGAATATTTGCAGGTTACAGTATGAATATTGCTCGAGACTCATGGCACTCTGCTGTTGAGACCATTCCCTTATCCTGACCACCACTCCCCTCAAGTCTGCTATGAGAGTGGCATCTCTGTTGTCTAGGCGCATGTCAAGAGAGGCTTGGTGCCGTTCAATCTTCTCAATCTCTTCACAGATCTTCTTGAAGATTTCACGTATCTTAGCTGTCTGACTTGAGTCAGCTGCCGGCCACTCTGCATCGAAGTTGAAATCAGCTGGCACAATTGAGTCAGTAGGAATTATTGGTTCTTCTTAGACAGTGTAGAGCTTCTGTTCTCTCGCAGTCTCTTCTTCCAGTACTGGCAGCTCGAGGGTAAAGGGAAATACATCCTCAAATGCATAATCCCGCACATGAGATATTGTGCGCGAGGTGGTGGTCAGCTTGCAGCTACTCGTGGCTGTGCGGTTGAAGTTATTTGCAACTAGGCGATTGATTGTTTTTGCCCAGAATCGATCGAGCCTCACCTTGTCTTAATAGCTTCCTCGGCCTTAGTAGGTTTTTCCATTTGAGTAGACTGGTCCTCGTCTATATCATCAGCGTCATCGAATGATGATAAAACCTGGGGGCTTGGTTCATCATCAAATTTGAATGTTTAATGAGCAGCTTTGAAACTCGACTGACTCGTCTGCGGAAGAACATCCTCAGTTGGGTCCTGTTATTGTGCAGCAGGGGTGGACTCAGCTTCATCTTCAGATCCCAGAAATAATACACCTTCAATAGGGGTTGGCTCAACTTGGGTGCCCAAATTCCCAGTCTCATTGCCAAGTCCCTTGGACCCATCTTCTGAGTGTACTGGGAAGTGGTCGCAACAATAACTATGGCAATCGGCTGCACCACTCCCAATGGGTCTATCTCAAGGAGAGATTTTGAGGACTCTCCTGGTCCTTCCATCAACTTCTGCTCGTTCATTAGCCTGGATTCCCTTAGAGCTTGCTGCATTTATGACTTTTCTTGTGCAGCAGCCATGGGATCCAAGTCTTCATCGGTGTCTGATAACACATATAAATGAGGATGCGTATGTTCTAGAGTTCCAGTGAGGGTACATATATTTGCCTTCTCCAGTGCACGGGCTTGCTCTTCAGCTTTGTCCTTCTCATCCACATTTATGATACGGAGGAGATCCATGCAGTACCCTTCGTCGAGAGACGTTCGAACATTGGTAACTCCAAGGAATTGCAGTAATTCCTCTTCCTCCTCGATAAATTTAGGGCGTTCGAACTGCACTCTGGAATGACTTAGCTTCTATTCCCTCCATTCATGTAGACGGCACTGGACGTCTGGATACATAGAAGAAACCTCAATTACATCATCATCTTCATCCTCTTCTTGTCCTTCCGTTTCATGGATGAACGGTAGCATACTCTGCTGCTCTTTGCCTTCAGCATCTGTGGCAGGTGGAGAGACAAACTTTTCAATAAGAGATTCCGTTGTCTCAACTGCTTTTTTGGTAAGCCTCTGCTGATCACCTTCAGCAGAATTAGCGGTTTCATCAACAATTTCTGGGGACTGCACTTCCTCAACGTCAGTAGTCTTAGAGGTTTTCTCCAGCTGAGTAGCAGACTCAGCTGTCTTCTCAAGCCCTGAAAGCTTGGAGATTCTCCTTCTTCTCTTGGTTCTTACTAGAGGAATTTATGGTTCGGATTCCTCTTCTTCTGGTTCCTTGGCGGCAGGGGCCGGAGCATCTTTCTTAGATGGAGCTGCCTTTCTAGGCTTGGCAGTCCTCTTCTTTCTTATGGCTGGAGAAAGTATTTGGGCTTCCTTCTTTGCCTCGGCTGCGGAGGCAGAAGACACGGCTGCTCGGGCAGGTGACTCGGCTATAGGGGTAGGGGCGTCAATTGACTTTGCTACAGGGACAACCTTCTTCTTCGTAGCTTTCTTCTTGGGAGGGGAGGAAACATCTGTGTCCTCGGGGTCAGCTGATTCCCCCTCACTTGTATCTGCCCTCTTCGCATGGGCTCACTTCTAGGCTCCTGAAAGGTTAGCCCATAACATATTTTTGTTTACATGGAAGGGCTTCCATGTTGAAGGGGAATGCTCTTCGCTTCCATCAAATGCCCAATAACTAGGCCATAGCCAAGTGATCCTCCAAAGGATCCATCTTCCTTGAAAGATTTATTTACAACATTCTGGCAGAGTCTGCTGTACACGAACTCAGCCTAGTTGACTTTCTTTCCTTGAATGATTGCAACCATGACGACCAACTTAGTCTTTAATAGCTGGTTAAAGCTTCCGAACTTCATGTCCACATATTTTGAGACGACATCCATCAGCTTGTGATAGTCGTCCTTCAATAACTTCATCGCAGCTGTGTAGACTACCTTCGCAGCACACTCCGGTTTGGCTACTTCTTTCCATGCAGCAGCCAAGTCCATATCGACCGTCAGAGATTTCCGGCATACCCGGCAAGACGGAAAAAGCGAGTGCTCGCAAGGTCCTTACCAGTGATCATGATGTCCTTGCGGTGGACAGAGGATTTGATACCTTTGTCCTGCACTTCAGCATTTATATAGAACTGCGCCACCCCTTCCAGGTAGGTGTGCAAGTACTCCAACGTAAGAAAAGGTCTTAGACCGGCCTTTTCTAGCATATCAACTATCTTCTTTACTAGGGTTTCATCGGAACCCTGCTTCAGTATTCCTTCAAAATCCACAGTAGATCCAGAGTGGATTTGCTTTGATAACTTGACGAAATCAACCTTTGGTGCCATTTTTAGAAGTTTCTACCGATTAAATCTTGATGAACTTGCTTGAGAACTTGTAGGGTTTTTGAGAGAAAAAGGACTTGCTTGCTTCTGCTTTGAAGATGAACAGTTTTAAGTGTGAGAGAGAAAACTGAAAAAAAATGAGATCAACGACTCAGATTTAGCACGTTGATCAGCATTTAATTGCCTGCATTTAATGCGGCAACATTTATATCCAATCATATGCTTACTGTGCAGCTTTTGACTGTACCCATTATTATTACGCTGACGTCATCCTTAAAAACATTCCAGCTCATTAAAAACGACTGTGTTTTTGTCACTTAGCTCATAAATGACTCAGCTTACTCCACAAATGACTCAAATCTTCTTCTCTCCTTTCGTTTAGTGACTCAGCTGTCAGCTAACTTGATACATCTAACTTTCCGATACGACTGATTCACTTGGCTGATTCATGAGATTTGTTCTATTTTCATCTTTTCACGTTCTATCTCTTCTCATTGAGTCTTTTGAGTGTCAACTCAGCTCAATTAACCCTAGCTCATGCTTAAGCTCTTCAAATCTTGATTCACATAAGGGTTTGGTGAAAATGCCAGCTAACTGTTTATCAATTGAGATGTATTCCAAAATGATATATTTCTTTTCAACATGATCTCTTATAAAATGATATCTGACATCAATGTGCTTTGTTCTTGAATGCAACACAGGATTTTGAGTGATTGCAATAGCACTTGTGTTATCACACATAATTGGAATCTCTTTTCTTCAATTTCATAATCTCTCAGTTGTTGTCTCATCCATAAGACTTGGGCACAATAGCTGCCCGCATCTATGTACTATGCTTCAGCTGTGGATGTGGCTATTGAGTTTTGCTTCTTGCTAAACCAGGAAACCAATCTATTTCAAGCATTTGACATGCACGGAAGTACTCTTCCTGTCAACTCTACAACCAAGATACCAGTCCGAGTAGCCAATAAGCTTGAATTCACCTTCCTTTGGATACCATAAGCCAACTTCCTGGCATCCTTTCAAATATCTTAGGATTCTCTTAGCTGCAATCATGTGGCTTTCCTTTGGTGCAAATTGAAATCTTGCACATACACCTACTGCAAAGGTGATGTCTGGCATGCTTGATGTTAAATAGAGCAGTGATCCAATAAGTGCTCTGTATCTTGTTTGATCTACATCTTTGCCATCTGCATCCATGTCCATCTTGACTGATGTATTCATTGGTATTTTCACAGAAGACTTCTCTTCCATACCAAATTTCTTCATTAAATCTCGGTGTACTTTGTTTGACTTATGAAGGTTCCATCCTTCAATTTGTTTAACTTGAAGTCCTAGGAAGAAGGTCGACTCTCCCATCATGCTCATTTCAAATTTGCCTTGCATGAAGTTTGAGAACTTATCACACAACTCTTTGTTTGTGGATCCAAAAATGATATCATCCAAATATATTTGAACAAGCAGTATACAATGTGTCATACTATGCTCTAGGTGCTTGTTTCAATCCATATAAAGCTTTCTTGAGCTTGTACACCTTATCTCCAATGGCATTCTGCTCAAAGCCTGGAGGTTGCTCAACATAGACTTCTTCTTCCAACAGTCCATTTAAAAATGCACTTTTCACATCCATTTGATATACAATGAAATTCTTGTGTGCGGCATAGGCAAGAAACATCCTTATTGCTTCTAGTCTTGCAACAGGTGCAAATGTTTCATCAAAATCTATTCCCTATTCTTGGCAATACCCTTTGGCTACCAATATTGCTTTGTTCCTTACAATAGAACCTTTCTCATTCATCTTGTTTCTGAAAATCCATTTTGTGCCAATAACATTTTGATGGGTTGGTCTCTGCACTAATTCGCATACCTTGTTTATTTCAAACTGATTCACCTCTTCTTGCATGGCTTGAATCCAATGTGTGTCATCCAATGCTTGGGACACATCTTTTGGCTCTATTTGGGAAATAAAACAGGTGAACATTGCTTCTTGCTGAGATCTGGATCCAGTTATCACACCATCTCTCACATCTCCAATGACTAGTTCTGGTGGATGGTCTCTCAGCCATCTCGCATCAGGTTGAAGCAAATCGGTGGGTTCATTGTCTCGTGTTGTGTAGTCTTGAGGACTCTTTTCATCATCATTCACCAGATTTTCATTTTGTCTTTGAGATTGACTATCTCATCTTCATCTTGGTTGATAACTATTTCTTCAGCTTCAACATAAGGACTCTTCTGCATAGTTGGCTGATTTAGCTTATCATCTAACTCTTCAATATCTTCTCCATTCACATTATGTTCATCAAAAACCACATAAATAGACTCTTCTGTGACCATAGTTCTCTTGTTCAGCACTCTATAGGCTTTACTTTCAGCTGAGTATCCCAAAGAGATACCTTCATCAGCTTTAGCATCAAAAGCCTTTAGATTATCCTTGCCATTATTGTGGATGAAGCATTTACATCCAAATGTTCTGAAGTACCCAACATTTGGCTTTCTCCCTGTCCAGATTTCATAGGGAGTCTTTGTCAGCTGTCTATTTATCATGCAACTATTTTGATTATAGCATGCAGTGTTGATGGCTTCAGCCCAAAATCTTTTAGCGATCCAACTTGACTAACATGGTCCTTGCGAACTTCCTTGATAGTTCTGTTCCTTCTTTCGGCTACTCCATTCTCTTTGTGGAGTTCTTCAGCAGATAACTCATGAGCAATACCATTTTCAACACAGTACTATGTTAATATCCCATTGACAAACTCAGTTCCTCTATCAGACCTTATCTTTATAATGGTTTGACTCTTTTTATTTTGAACTCTTTTCATCAACTGAGGTAGCTTCTGCAGGGTTTCCTTCTTTTTGCACATAAAGATTGTCCATGTATATCTTGAATAATCATCCACCACCACTAAGGTGTATTTCTTTCCACTTATCTTCAATTGGCTGGTTCAACAGGATCAAATAAATCCATATGCAACAAATGCAATATTCTTGTTGAAGAAGGACTAGGCTTCTCCTTGAATGATGATTTGATCTGTTTTCCCATCTGGCATGCATCACAAACACTTTCCTTCTTGTACACCGAGTCTGGAAATCCTTTCATAAGTTGACTCCTTGCAAGCTTGTTGATTGTCTTGAAGTTCAGATGACTCAGCTTCTTGTGCCATAGCCAACTTGATTCGGCTGTGCTCTTTGCTAATAGGCAGGTGCTTGGTACAAGACCTTGTTGGGGGGTTTTTGCAATCATCAAGGTCACATCTTTCGAGCCTTCCCCTCAACAGAGACTTCCTTTTTCTTCTCTCTTATTATTGCCTCATTTTGTCTTTCTCTTCACATTGCTTCTCTCTTTCTCGACCGGATCCCGGGCGCTTTTTAGGTATTCCTCTTCCCCCTTTTGGAATCATCAAAGGAGAGAGGAACCCTCGAAACAAGCTAGCAAGCAAGAAGTCGAGTCGCTGATAGTTGAGTTTTGCTTGAATCTGCTGCAGAGTAAGGCTGCACGAAACTCGGAGCGAGTGGCGTTGGATTCATTGCTACCAACTTCATCTCGGCCATGAGGAGATCGAATTTTCGATCCATATTCTCTTCCACACGCAGGAGCTTGTTTTTATTATGTTCACGCACATGAGTTTTATCTCTCGTAGTATGAGATTCATGCATTTGTTCAATGTGCTCTTGCAATTTTGTCTTTGCATCGGCATTCTCATTTCGCCCGGACCAACAACTTGTTGAAAAATGTTACGAAATATCGAGCTTGTTCCACTCGCATTGTTTCTTTGTTGTTGCCACCACTCCCGATCCCCGACTATGATGCCTCTCAAATCGGCGGTGAGGTTGGCGTCCTATTGTCGGCCTCATGTCCGGCGAGGCCTAGTGCCTCTCCATCCGTTCAATCTCGGCAAATAGGGATTTGAACACCTCCCGAACTTCAACTGCTTCCCTCTGTTTCATTTGACGGCCAAGCAGAGTCAAAGTCATAGTTACTGGAACAATGGTATACGATGGAATGACAGGATCAGTCTGTGGAAGCGCGCGATCTTTGTCACGATTCTTGGGGAGGTCAGTACCTCCGGAGAGAAGGAAATGATTCTACGAAAGGATCATCACTTGCAACTGGAATTTGTTCAATTATAAGCGATGCTCGTGAAGTTCCTTGTGGAGTCGGACCTACTGCAGCTTGGGGAGCCTGAGCAGTGGACTCTGTTTCAGCTGGGGTCTCATTGTGAATTCGACCCGACTTGCGAGCCTCGTTTGTCTCAACAACCGTCGGTCTCGTTGGTTTTCCAAATAAGTTGGAGTCCTCGGCCTTATCGAAGCGTCATCGGACGATGATGAGATTTCCATGGGTGGCTCAACATCAAAGATGAATGTTTGGCGAGTACTCTTGAGGTCGGACTTACTCGTGGTTGGAACATCCTCGGTGAGTCTTTGGGATCGATCCACTGGGGGATGACTCGGCTTCATTGTCTTCATCCGATCCCAGAAAGGTTACATCAGGATTATCCTGGGAATCGTGAAGAGCACTTATCTCCTTTTCTGATGGATCCATGATAGCAGGAGGGATGTTCTGTGCTTCAGTTTCTCTACCCCGGGAAGTCTCAACCTCCCGTTGGCCTTCATTACCTCCTGCAGTCTCAATCTGCAACGAGGCTGGTCATCCCTTTCGGACAGTGTTTTTGTCTTGGGGTCTTCGAGGTGGCATCCATTGGAGTTTCAACTCCATGGATTGCACTTTCATCGCCAGTGTTAACTCCCGGGCGATTCCATCCAGGTGCCTCGATTTGCATCAACAACGTCATTAGCCTGCAGAGCGATTGGCACTTCAGTGAGAGACAGTCACAACCCCTCGAGCCTCGTCGATGATAACTTCTTTGTGTATTTTGTAATTGTTCCTTCTCCACTTCGCCTCCTAAATTCATTGTGGAGTGTTTGTAGGTCCCAAGGGGTGTAAGAGTAAGGTTTAGAAGGGGGTTGAATAAACCTTACCAAATTTTCGTTTTAGTCCTTTTAAATATTGAGTTAATACTACAATTTTGTGTCTTGATGGACAACCAAGTTAGTCAATCGAGTAGAGTTAGTCTCTCAAGAGACTCAACGAGTTGTTGATGGATTAACTCTTTTTGTTGAAGTCTAAATTAACTCAATTGTGGTTTTGTTTTTTGGAAGACTTAACACCCTTAAGTTTGATTAAGCAAGGATTTAGTGCTTGATTTAGTATTTATAGATTATCAAGTGGATAGCGGATATGTCAGAATTAAACAATTAAGATGCGAGAAATTAAAGTCTTTGAAATGTAAATGGCACAATAAAATTTTTATAGAGGTTCGAAGATGGGGTAATTCTTCTACTCCTCTCTTCTCCAACTCTGGAGGAATCCACTAGGTAATGATCAATTATACAAAGTGGTAAGATCCCGGATACAAGTCTTGATCACACTGGTGACTTGATCCTTTGGGACTCGGTCTGAGACGCCTTGATCACTCACCGGGCTTCTCGCACGACTCGGCTTCTTCACGGGCGGCATTTTGCGCTTGCTACTCTGACTCACTTGCTCAAGCTCTTGGATTTGATCACGAAGCCCTCCAAAAGCTTAAGACTTGGTTCGACCTTGAACCTTCTTACAATCCTTCGTGGAATGTAGACCCCTTGATTTTTCATGTGTTTTCCTCTTCAACTAATTGAAGTTATCTTTCCTTCACGGTGAGTGTTGGATTGATGTTCTTCGTAGTGTAGGCTTGAGGATTGAGAATGTTTTGATTTTCTAATAATTGCTTGAACGTTGTTTTGTTGGTCAGAACTTGTGTCACTCTCATATATTTTTTCCTCAAATAAACTCCTCAGCCTTTTATAGTGATCTTTCAAAAATTTGCCCGTTGAAGAGATAGACTTATTTTTGAAAGTCACTTGCGATCGTTGGCTTGTCTTGTTGCGATCCTTGGAATTGCCATTTCCTCTATGAATTGTCCTTTCACCTTTCGAGTTCGACACGGTGTAGTGCTTCCCATTGGTTCATTCCTTTTGCGCTTAAGGGACCGAGCACTCGAGAAAGGTGGTATGGAGATATTACTTGTTTAAGTAATTCTCTTGATTTCCGTGCAACGGATCTTTTCTGATTATCTCGACTTGATTGCATTTCTTTGCTTTCCCAGGTGACTTGAGTCGCCTTCCAATCATGGATGACTCTTTGTCACTTCAACTTGAGACTTGGCTTTTCTCGAGTTGACTTGATCGATCTCCACTCAGTGCATCTCACCGCTTCTTTAGTAGAGTTCCGTCTACTCTTCTTTGCCATACTCATTTTGTCTCACGTGAGTCTTCCTTCTAGTCTCCAGTTGTCTTCTTGCTTGTTAGGCGTGGTGACTTAACTCGGCTTGGCACTCTATTTATTACAATACATTTTACAATAAAAATTGGGGTGCCAACTCCCTATTTTAAGTTTTACATGGCATTCATCAAAATCTAAACAATAAATTTCCTAACAATTTCCCCCTTTTTGATGATGCCAAAACTTAAACCATTCATAAATGCAAATAGCAAAGATACATACAGATAGTGTATTGACATAGAATGTATGCGCAGAATCAATCCTTTTATTGATCATAACATTCTTGTTCTTTTACACAATTTGTTTACAAGGTGTATCGAGCACATATTTGTCTACAAAAAAAAAATAGAGAATTTATAGCTTTATTTTAAGACTTACATTGTATGTATTTACATAATAAAATACACGAAGGGGTGGACACTACACTTCATCTCCTTATTTGTCTCCTTCTTTCATCTTGTTCAAGATCTTCTTCTCTTTTTCTCTTTTTCTCATCGTCATTTGCCTTCTTTTTCTTTTCATATGCCTTCGGGCGCCTTCATCTCTTCTTAATCTTTCATGTCTTTCCTCCCATAGCGTGAGTTTGTCTTTTGTTTTTTCTTCTATTCTTTTTGCATACTCGGCGTTACTTTTAGCCACTTGCAAATTTGCTACTTGGTCAAGGCCCATTGAAGAGATCCCTCCTTTCTTGCCGGATCTACATATTCAATGTTTTTGGGTAGAGGCCTCCAGTGCTGAAGCTTCTTCCTCCACCATCGCTTCTTCCTCTACCTGGGCGTGTCTTGTCTTCGGGTCTTTTTCTTTCCGGTGCGTGACGGCGGAGTGACCAAGCAGAGGATCGGTAGTCTGCCGCTGTTAGCTTCTTCACATAACGTGAGACCCTTTTCAAGACAAGTCCCAAGCTTGAGCCATAGACATATTTGCAAAGTATCCTTCGGGATGCGGCGTTTTAAATTCATCAGGCGATCGTGGCTCGTTCGACATACGAGATGGCATATGTGTCTCGTCTTCACGGAATGCCTCCATGTTCTTTCAAGATGTTCATAACTCGGGCATCCATTCTTCCTTCCACTTCCTTCATCCTCGCTTCAATTGTTTTTCTCTTTTCGACCATAGATATAGCAGAGTGTTGGAGTGGGCGAGTCACTGAGGAGTTTCTTGATAATGTCAATTTGTGATGAGGACCCTGTTGGAGGGTTTGTGCAATCATCAAGGTCACATCTTTCGATCCTTCCCCTCAAAGAAATTTTCCTTTCTTTTGTTTCAGTTCCTCTCATTTGTCTTTCCCTTCAGATTTGATCCTCTTTTTTGAGATCTTTTTGTGCTTTAAGGTATTCCTCTTCCCCTTTTTGGCATCATCAAAAGAAAGAGGGACACTGAAACATACTTGCAAGCGAAGTCGAGCCTGCGATGGTAGAGTTACATCTCGAGTCCGCTGCAGAGTATGCGCAGACGAAATTCGGACGAGTAGCGGTGGACTCTGCTGAAATCGGCTTCATCTCGGCCATGAGGAGGCTGAATTTTGTATTCATGGTTTCTTCCAAACGTCTGTAGATCATTCTTGTTTTGCTCACGCAGCAGCCTTTATCTCGGCAATGTGAGCTTCATGCATGTGCTCAATATGTTCTCTCGGCCGTTTTGCATCAAAGCATTTTCGACTCTCCATACTAGCGACTTGTTGAACAATGTCCGAGGAAGTATCTAACTTGTTCCACACGCATTGTTTTTCTTTGTTGCCACCATTCGATCCCGATCTGGTCCCAAAGATGAGGTTTGCATCTCTGTTGTCTAGTCGCATATCCATAGAGGCACGATGCCTCTCCATCCGCTCAATTCAATCTCGCCGAATAATGCCTTGAACACTTCGCGGACTTGATTGATTCTTCCGTTGCGGTTGATGGCCATGCGGCGTCAAAATCATAATCATTTGGAACAATGGTGCCTGATTGAAAAACGGAGCTGGTGCTGGTGGTAGCGGCGCGTTCATTTTTTCGACTCTTCATGGAGATCGGGTACTCCGGGGAAAAAGGAAAAGATTCTATAAAGGATTCATCACCGCCAACCGGGATTTGTTCGATGATGAGCGGTGCGCGTGAAGTTCTTTTTGGAATTGACCTGCTTCACGACTTGAGGAGCTGCGCGATGGACTCTGGTTCAGTTTGGGGTTTGTTGTGAAGTGGACCCGACTTTGCCGAGCCTCATTGTCTCAAGCGCCCGTTGGTCTCGGTGATTTCTCCAATTGAGTAGATGGTCCTCGACCTTATCGAGCGTCATCGGACGATGATGAGATTTCCATTGGTGGCTCATCATCAAAATTAAAGGTTTGACGAGTAGTCCGAGGATCGACTTGCTCGTGCTTGGAACATCCGCATGGTGAGTCTTTTGGATGCACATCGGGATGACTCGACTCTTCTTCTTCGCCTTCCGATCCCGAGAAAGGTGACATCAGATTATCTGGGAATCATGAAGTGCGCTTATCTCCTTTTCGGATGGGTCGATGATAGCATGAGGGATGATCTCTACTTGATTCTTTACCCCGGAAGTCTCAACCTCTCGTGGGCCTTTATTACCTCCCGCAGTCTCAATCGCAATGAGGCTGGACCTCCCTTTCGATGCGATGTGTCACCGTCTTAGGGTCTTCTGTGGTGGCATCCATTGGAGTCTCAACCCCATGGATTGCACTTTCATCGCCCAGTGTTAACTCCGGGTACATTCTTCCCGTGCCTCGATCGCATCGGCCAGCGTCATTAGCCTTCAGAGCGGTTGGCAACTTGTCGTTTTCTTTTTGTGTTTGTATTTTCTCTACTTCGCCTCCTGGATTCGATTTGTTGAGTCATCTACAAAGATTCTCCGACCTTGCCGCATGTGGAGGAGTTTCCCCTCGGATGGCGCACCAACCGAGTGACTTGTAATGGGGTCACTCGTCTCGGACTCATTTGTTTCTATTGAGTGTTCAGCCGTTGGGGCGGGTGGTAAGACACCTTCAATAGGGGTTGGCTCGTTGGGGTCCCCACTATCCCGTTTCATCGCCAGTTCCCATATTGCTTCTTCCAGTGAGTGGGAAGTGGTAGCAGAATAATAGTGGCGATTTCTTGAACCACTCCCATTGGATCAATTTCGGTGTGTTCGGAGGACTCTCCTGGTCCTCCATCAACCTTTGCTCATGAAGGATTCTCGATTCGTGCAATGCTTGCCTGCATTTGCAACTCTTACGGGCGGCAACATTCTCAGGGTCCTCATCCGCTGTCGGAGAAGACATCAAGGAGAGGATGTGTGTGTTGTGTGGTGCGAGAGATAGGGCATATGGCCTTCTCACGTGCCTGCCTTTCCTTCTCGCCTGTTTTTCCTTTTCCTTATCTCTTGAAGATCTGCGGGATATCGTGCGATTGTCTTCATCCGATCTTTGAGGAAATACGGTGGTCGAAGCTCAGAAGCTCAACGGTTTCTTCTTATTCTATAAACTCAAAGCCGTTGAACTGTTCCTGGATCGACTCTATTTCCATTTCCTCCACTCTCTGAGACGATTTTGGATGTCGGGTAAGGTGGGGATAGGATCATCACATCACTATCGCTCTACCCGACTTCTTTCTTTCAGGCCTGTTGCTCGGACTACGATTATTTCTTGATTTGCCTCTGTGATCGCCTTGCAGACTTGGTTGTTTCATCAATTACATCCGAGACTCTACTTCTCCAGATCTCAGATTCTGCTCGGTGAGTGGGCGACTCGGCCGGTTTCTCAAGCTCGGAGTGCTTGACAATTCTTCTTCGTCTCCTAGTTTGTACGGAGGGATTTCGGTTCGAGAGACGGTTTCTCTCGAGTCTTGGGCGGCGGGGCCTTGGTGTCTTTTTCTCGAGGAGCCGTCTTGGCTTGTCGATTCTCTCTTCTTTTTGACGATCGGAGAAGGTATTTGAGTGTCCTTCTCGACCTCTGCTTCTTTGGGCGGGGAGACACAGTGCAGGGGCGGTGACTCTTCTCTGCAGGGGCAGGAGCAAGTTTGACTTTCTTTCTTTGGGCAGCGTGATCTTCTTTTCTTGCGCGGGGCTTTCTTCTTGGGTGGAGAGGAAACAATCAGTATCTTCAGTGGTGGTGATTCCCCCTCACTCGTGTCGACTCTCTTGGCGTAGGCTCTCTCTTCGTGCGCCGAGAGGTTTGCTCTAAACATCCTCTTGTTAACATGGAATGCCTTCCCATGTCTAAGAGGGACTCCTTTCACCTCCATCAGGCCAATTACTAGGCCATATCCTAGAGAACCTCCAAATGTGCCATCTTCCTTGAAGGATTTGTTCCTACGTTCGCGTAGTCTGTGAGACAAACTCGGCCGCTTTATTTTCTTTTTCGCGATGATTGCGGCCATTACAATCAGCTTTCCTTTTGACAGATTGGTCAAAGCCGCCAAATTTGATGTCAATACATTTGGCAACTATGTCCAATAGCTTGTGATAATCCTCTTTTAGCGATCTCTTGTTTGCTATGTACACTATTTTATCAGCAAAGTCGGGCTTGGCTATTTCTTTCCAAGCATCACCAAGTTTACATCGAACCCCGTTAATTTTGAGGCTCCTTGATTGGTAGTGAGCGGTGTTCACCAAATCCTCGCGAGAGATAGTCATTTGCTTTTCGTGAGCAGATGACTTTATTCCTTCATCGTGAATCTCGGCATTCACGTAGAATTGTGCGACCTCCTCCACATAGGTCATCGATGTTCTAACGTCGAAACAGCTTGATTCAGCCCTGGTCGTTTCTAATTTCTTAGCGATTTTCTTCACTAGGGTGTCGTCGGACCCTTGTTTCACCATGCCGTCGAAATCCATAGTAGACCCGGTGTGGATTTGCTTCCCTAATTTGGTAAAATCATAGGTTGGTGCCATTTTTCAGGATTTTATCAAAGAAAAACTTAGAGATTGATTTGCAGATAGATAGGGTTTCGAGAGAATTTTTGCCTTTGCTTTTGAGAGAAGGAAAATGAACAGTTTTGGTAGTGTGAGAGAGAAATGGACGGAAATGGTTTAAGTATGGTTTATGAAAGGACGTGCGGGTGGTTTTTTGAAATGTGATCGAAATCAACGGCTTAGATTTTGCACGCCTATTTAGCATTTAATGTCTCGTATTTAATGCGGCAGCATTTATATCCAATCATAAGCTTGGTGTGCAGCTTTATGTCTGTACACATCATCATTATGCTGACGTATTCCTTAAAAACATTCCCGCTTAGTCAAAACGACTGCGTTTTTGTCACAAGTGACTCAACTTATCCTTTAGCTGATTTAACTCTTCTTCTCACAGTTCTCTTAGTGACTCACTGTGGTGATTTGGTATAGTGTTTTCTTCCGTCTGACTAATTTACTTAGGCCCGATTTGTGAGTTCACTCTTTTCCTTTTTTTTATGTTCCATTTCTTTTCTTTGATTCTTCCGAGTGTCACCAACTCAATTAATCCCAACTCATGTTTGAGTTCTTCAAACCTTGACTCACATAATGGTTTTTTCAAGATGTCACCAATTGTTTATCGGTTGAGATATATTCCAAGATGATGTCCTTCTTTTCAACATGATCTCTTATGAAGTGATATCGACATCGATATGCTTTGTTCTTGAGTGCGGACAGATTTTGAGTAATGGCAATTGCACTTGTGTTATCACACATGATTGGAATTTCTTTTTCCTCAACTTCATAGTCTCTCTGTTCTTGTCTCATCCATAGGACTTGGCACTGCAATTTTGCCGCATGACTATGTATTCTCGCTTTCGGTGTAGAGGTGGCTATTGAATTTTGCTTCTTGCTAAACCAGGAGATCACTGTTTCCTAGCATTTGACATGTGCTCGAAGTGCTTTTTTCATCAACTCGCATCGGCAAAGATAAGTAGTCCGAATAGCCGATTAGCTTGAATCCACCTTCCTTTGGATACCATAAGCCAACTTCTTGGCTTCCTTTCAAATATCTCAATATTTTCTTATTTCTTTGTCATATGGCTATCTTTTGGAGCAGATTGAAATCTTGCACATACACCTATAGCAAATGTGATGTCCGGCCCGCTTCTTTGTGAGATAGAGCAATGATCTAGTAAGTGCTCAGTATCTTGTTTGATCTATGGCTTGCCATCCGCATCCATGTCCATTTTGATGATGTATTCATTGGTATTTTCACGTAAGACTTCTCCTCCATACCAAACTTCTTCATTAAATCTCGGTGTATTTTGTTTGACTTATGAAGGTTCCATCCTTGCCTATTTCACTTGAGTCCAAGGAAGAATGTCGACTCTCCCATCATGCTCATTTCAAATTTACTTTGCATGAGGTTTGAAAATTTTCACACATGACTCTTTGTTTGTAGATCCAAAAATGATGTCATCCACATATATTTGAACATGCGGTATACTCTTTTTGTCTTGAATTCGAAAAGTGTTCTATCTACTTTTCCTTTTGTGAATCCATTTTCGATTTAGGAATTGTGACAAGGTATCATACCAAGCTGGGTGCCTGTTTCAATCCATATAGAGCTTTCTTGAGTTTGTATACTTTATCTCCAAGAGTCTTCTTCGCTCAAATCCTCGGAGGTTGTTCAACATACACTTCTTCTTCCAATAAACCATTTAGAAATGCACTTTTTACATCCATCCGATATACGGTGAAATTCTTGTGAGTGCGTATAGGCAAGAAACATTCTTATAGCTTCGGTCTTGCTACGAGAGCAAATGTTTCATCAAAATCTATTCCTTCTTCTTGGCAATATCCTTTGGCTACTAATCTTGCTTTGTTTCTTACCACGGTAACCTTCCTCGTTCATCTTATTTCGAACACCCATTTGGTGCCGATAACATTTTGATGTATGGGTCTTTGCACTAGTTCCCATACTTTATTTCTTTCAAACCGATTGACTCTTCTTGCATAGCTTGAATCCAATGTGCGTCGTCCAATGCTTGTAGCACATCTTTGGGCTCTATTTGCGAGATGAAGCATGTGAACATAGCTTCTTGTTGAGTTCGGATCTTGTTTTTACACCTTCTCTTATGTCTCCAATGACAAGTTCGTGGATGGTCTCTCACCATCTTACATCGAGGTTGGAGTAAGTTAAATTTGGATTCGGTTGTCTTGCGGTGTTTGTGTTCTTGTGGTCAGCTCTCTCGTGATCACTACCGCAAATTTTTTTTGTTTTTGAGATTCAAACTATCTCATCTTCTTCTCGAGTTTATATTTCGACTTGACTTGACTTCAAAGATAGGGACCCTTCGCATGGTTGGATGACTCACTTATCGGTGACTCTTCAATGTCTTCTCCATTTACATTTGGCTCATCGAATACCACATGAATGGATTCTTCGCAACCATAGTTCTTTTGTTGAGTACTCAGTAGGCTTTGCTTTCAAATTTGAGTATCCTAAGAGGATACCTTCATCCTTTAGCATCAAAAGCTTTTAGATTGTCTTTTCCATTGTTGTGGATGAAGCATTTACATCCAAATATTTTGAAATATGCAACATTTGGTTTTCTTCCACCCAAATCTCATAGGAGTCTTTGTCGGTTTGTCTGTTTATCATACATCTGTTTTGAGTGTAGCAAGTTGTGTTGATTGCTTGCCCAAAATCTTTTTGGTAACCTCGCTTCCGCTAACATGGTCCTTGCTGCTTCTTTGAGGGTTAACATTTCTTCTTTATGCAACTCCATTCTCTTTGTGGAGTCCTTCTGTGATAGTTCATGACCAATACCATTTTCAATACAATGCGAGTTATTATTCCATTGACAAACTCGGTTCCTCTGTCCGATCTTATTTTGATAATGGGTTGGCTCTTCTCGTTTTGAATCCTCTTCATCATCTGTGGTAGTTTTTGTAGAGTTTCTTTCTTCTTACACATGAATATTGTCCATGTATATCTTGAGTAGTCATCTACTACCACCAAGGTGTATTTCTTTCCACTTATCTTTGTTTGGTTCCTTTGGGCCAAATAGATCCATATGTAGCAGATGCAATATTCTTGTTGAAGATGAACATGTCTTTTCTTTGAATGAAGATTTGATTTGTTTTCCTTCGACATGCATCACATATACTCTTCTTCTTGTATCTTGAATCTGGAAGTCCTTCCACAAGATTACTTCTTGCAAGCTTATTAATCGTTTTGAAATTTAGGTGACTCGGACTTTTTGTGCCCACCCAACTTGATTCAAAGTGTGCTCTTTTTGCTAGTAGACACAAAGTCTTTGGGTGTTGCGGTTGACCAATCCACGACATACATATTCTTCTGTCTACAACCTTGCAAAGACAACTTCATTTGATTCAATATCCTTGATTTGGCATATACCCATGTTAAATCCAACATTGTAACCCTTGTCACAGAGAGTTGGATCGATGCTTAGCAAAGGTTGAAGTTGAGTCCTTCAACATATGCAACGCGTCCGTGATTTCTAATCCATTCCTCTTGATGGATCCAATGCCTCTTATTTCACCAGGAGCTTCATTTCTCCAAATATGACTTTTGCTCCTTTTACTTCCTTGAATTTTGACAGATTTTTCTTGTTTCTGTCATGTGTCCGGGAATGTGACCCACTATCCATGTACCAGGTTTCGCACTCATTTGTTCTTGAACCGCAATCAAGGAAATTAAGTTTTAGGTACCCATACTTATGCGGGTCTGAGGGGTTAGAATTGTAAGATGATCCAACCAACTTATAGCCAAATGATTTGACTCTAAGGGGTTGCCATCTATCAGTGCCATAATCATAATTAATCCTGGCCTTGGGATTCTAGGTTCATACAAATTGTCTCTTTTGTCCGTATGCCCGTGTGTAATTTTTAGCAATCGCTTCTTTGGGTAATTGTGGTGTCTCCGAGTGTAGTGCCTAGGTGCATATGTGTCTTTGATGAAAGCTCTTATACTTTTGGAATGGCCTTTCTTGAGTTCTAGGCCTTTGCCATTTGGGCTTATATTCCATAAGTCATGCCGATAGTTTACATGATTCCAATCAACTTGGCTTGATATTTTCTACCATTTCAATCATATGTATTTCTTTTATGGATTTTTGGGGTTTTTGGTAGCTCGCTTCTTCTTTACTGAGAGTATTTTCTGTTTGGAGTTTCTTTGAGGAACTGGTGAATCTCTTCTCGGTTGTCCTTTCAGCGCACTCAACTGGTTGTTTTCCTTTTCCTTTATAACCAAGGCCAGTTTGCTTGTTATGGTGCTTTGGATTGAATGTGTGTGCAACATTTAGAGTTTTGGATTTTTTGATTCTTCATGGCTTGAAGATACTTTTTCCAAAATTACTTTTGAGGTTTGACATAGCACGGAGGAATTAAATCCTAAGCCTGTCTTGTCTCCACATTCTCTTTGACTCATAATAAGATCATCCAATGATTTAGATGCCTTAGTGAATGAGGTAATAACATTTTTGAGGTCATTCTCCCTCTTCTCTATAGCAGCAATTTCTGTTATTAATTTAGCATTTTCACCTTTTTTTTTTTTAATCTTTCATTCTCATCAGCTATTTGACTTAGAGTACTCAGCTCCTTAGTCAGCTTTGAGTTTTGACTCTTGAGTAGGTTGTTTTCCTCATTTAATAGTGTGTGTGAGGATTTAATGTATTCAAAATCTTTCATCATTTTTCCTAATGAATCATAAAGATCAGTAGGTGATGAAGTGTGTGTGTCTGATCACTATCACTAGAGTCCGAGTTTGATGAGTTAGAGTGTACCTCATCTTCTTGGTCGGGTTGATCTTGTTCCTTGGCCATCAAGCGGATCGAGCTTCTTCTTCGTGAGTCACTTGAGTAGTCGGCTTCGCTTGCTCTCGAATCGGTGCTCTCTCTTGACTTGGCTTTTTATTGATCTCTGACCATCATTGCCCTTTTCTTTTCCTGTCTTCTTTCTCTCAAGACCTTCCTTTCTTTCTTCATTCTGTATTTGTTAACTACAGGGATATGAGCGATCAATGGCATAGTGACTGGTTGTCTCAGATTCAACATAGATATTAAGCCTTTTGATCAGCTCTTTCCATTCTTGGATTGTCGACCCTTTGATACTCAACTTTTTGATGATCTGTTCTCTTGGTTGGCCTATCTTCCCTTGATTTGGAGGGAGTGAGTGTCTTCCGGAAGATTCGCCCTTTCTCTCTTGTAGTTCTTATTGAAGAACTTGTTGAATCTTTTGACCATCGGGGCTATTTCTTCGGATCAATGACTTCTTTGACCTCGACTCTCTTCCCATCTTTAACAATTAGAGCAGATGTTTTGGGTACAGTTTTGTCTCTTCCGCGGTCTTTTCTTCTAAGCTCAAACTCGTAGGCTTTGAGGTCCGAGAATAATTCATGGTTGGATGTCTTTGATAGGTCCATGGAATGTCTCGGTGCCATGACCTTCATTTCCCATTCGGTTGGAAGACTCTTTAGGATCTTCATACACATTTCTTCGTGTATATTCCTTTCCAAGTGCGAGATAACTCGTTGGTGATTTCTATGAACGAGCATCCATTGATCCAGTTTTTTCCCGAGATCATTTTGAAGTTCTCAAATTTTCGACAAAATGACCATCGATAATTTGTTTTCTTTGATTTGCTTCGAGCCTTCACAAATCAATGTCACTTGTCCCGATTTCTTTTAGCCGTTTTGCATGATTTGACTTTATTGAACATGGCTTTGTCCAAGGTTTTGTAAAGGATGTCCTTGGCTACAATGTCCAGGTTGTATCTTTTTTTGTCATCATTTGTCCACTCGGTTCTTGGTTTTTCAACCATGATCGTCGATGGGAGCAACATCCTCTTCTCCTTCACCGCAGCTGACTCTTCTTTACAGTGTGTTCACCTTTAAGATTTGCGGTGGCCCATCTTCTATCACTATCCACATCTCATCATGTAATCTTTGATAGATGAGCACGCATACGAATTTTCCAATCATCAAATTCTTCAATTGTGAACATAGGGATGCGTGTCAAATTTGCTTCCATGATAATAACTTTTAATGATAAAAAGAGTTTTGAGAGTTTAAGTACTAAAGCAAACTTTGAAAAGTTTGGAGATCTAGTAAGGTAACCGGTGCGGAGGGTTCAATGAACCAACCGCTCCGATACCACTTGTAGGTCCAAGGGGGTGTAAGAGTAAGGTTTAGAAGAGGGGTTGAATAAACCTTACCAAATTTTCGTTTTAGTCCTTTTAAATATTCGAGTTAATACTACATTTTGTGTCCTTGATGGACATGACCAAGTTAGTCAATCGGTAGAGTTAGTCTCTCAACGGACTCAACGAAAGCCGTTGATGGATTAACTCATTTGTTGAGTCTAAATCAACTCAACCGTGGTTTTGTTTTCGGTGGAAGACTTAACACCCTTAAGTTTGATTAAGCAAGGATTTAGTGCTTGATTTAGTACTTATAGATTATCAAGTGGATAGCAGATATGTCAGAATTGAACAATTAAGATGCAGAAATTAAAGTGCTAAAATGTAAATGGCACAATGAAATTTTTATAGAGGTTCGAAGATGGGGTAATTCTTCTACTCCTCTCTTCTCCAACTCCTGGAGGAATCCACTAGGTAATGATCGTATACAAAGTGGTAACTTGATCCAGATATAAGTCTTGATCACACACTGGTGACTTGATCCTTTGGGACTCGATCACGGAGATGCCTTGATCACTCGGTGGCTTCTCGCAAATGCGACTCGCTTTCTTCGGGGGCAATCGCTTTGCTACTCTGACTCACTTGCTCAAGCTCTTTGGATTTGATCACGAAGCCCTCCAAAAGCTTAAGACTTGGTTCGACTTGAACCTTCCTACAATCCTTCGTGGAATGTAGACCCCTTGATTTTTCGGTGTTTTCTCTTGGCGATTGAAGTTATCTTTCCTTCACGGGTGAGTGTTGGATTGATGTTCTTCGTAGTGTAGGCTTGAGGATTGAGAATGTTTTGATTTTCTAATAATTGCTTGAAGCGTTGTTTTGTTGGTCTCAGAACTTGTGTCACTCTCATATATTTTTTTCCTCAAATAAACTCCTCGGCCTTTTATAGTGATCTTTCAAAAATTTGCCCGTTGAAGAGATAGGCTTATTTTTGAAAGTCACTTGCGATCGTTGGCTTGTCTTGTTGTAGTCCTTCTTTCACCTTTTCGAGTTCGACACGGTGTAGTGCTTCCCATTGGTTCATTCCTTTTGCACGCACGGGGACTCGAGCACTCGAGAAAGGTGGTATGGAGATATTACTTGTTTAAGTAATTCTCTTGATTTCCGTGCAACGGATCTTTTCTGATTATCTCGACTTGATCGCATTTCTTTGCTTTCCCAGGTGACTTAGAGTCGCCTTCCAATCATGGATGACTCTTTCCGTCACTTCAACTTGAGACTTGGCTTTTCTCGAGTTGACTTGTCGATACTCCACTCACCGCATCTCACCGTTTGCTTCTTTAGTAGAGTTCTGTCTACTCTTCTTTGCCATACTCGGATGTCTCGCGGCGGAGTCTTCCTTCTAGTCTCCAGTTGTCTTCTTGCTTGTTAGGGCGTAGCTGACTTAACTCAGCTTGGCCAGCTCTATTTATTACAATGCATTTTACAATAAAAATTGGGGTGCCAACTCCCTATTTTAAGTTTTACATGGCATTCATCAAAATCTAAACAATAAATTTCCTAACATCAGCTACAGCATCCTCCGACCTTGCTGCAGTGGAGGGAGTTTCCCCCTGTGCTGGCATACCAGCTGAGTGACTTGGAGTGGGGTCACTCGTCTCCGGACTCCGGCTATTCCTTTGAGTATTCGGTAGTTGGGGCGGTGGTAAGACACCTTCATTAGGGGTTGGCTTGGTGGGGTTCCCACATTCCCGGTTTCATCGCCGGTTTCTTTAGTACCTTCCTCTCGAATGAGCCGGGAAGTGGTGGCGACAACGGACATGTGGCAATATGTTGCACCACTCCCATAGGATCTATTTCATTTGTGATTTGGAGGACTCTCCTGGTCCTCCATCATTCTTTGCTCATGTAGGATTCTGGACTCTTGCATTGCTTTTTGCATTTGCAACTCTTACGTAAGCGAGAACAGTGGTCCCGATCCTCATCACTTTCTCGATAGGACATCGAGGTGAGGGTGTGTATGATTGGTGGTGCGGTGAGAGGGCAGAGATCTTGGCCTTCTCACGTGCCTCTGCGTCTCATTTGCTTTAGCCCGTTCATTTTCTTTTGAATCTGCAGTATATTGATGCAATTATCCTCATCAAGGGCTTGCAAAGATCGTCCACCTCAAGAAACCTAAAGAGTTCTTCTTCCTCAAAGAATGAACTCGGATTTTCAAATGTACTCTAGATAGGCTTAGCTTCCATTTTCTCCACTCTCGCAGACGATTTTGGATGTTTGGATACAATGGAGAGTACATGATTACATCGTCTTCTTCATTCTCTTCCGCCCTCATTTCCAGGGATTAAGGGTAGCAAACTTTTGCTGCTCAACATCCTCTGTAGCCTCTCATTAAGGTGAAGAAACAACCCATCACACAGGTGATTCGGTTGTCTCGGCTATTCCTTGTTCTCGGTTGTTCTGTCTTGGTGGTCTTGAGTTGCCTCTCACGATCGGCCTCAGCAGACTTGGCCGTTTCATCAATCACGGAGACTCTACTTCTCCGGTAGTCTCGGTATCTTTTCGGTGAGTGACAGACTATAGTTGTCTTCTCAAGACCGGAGAGCTTGGAAAGTCTTCTTCTTCTCTTTGTTTTTACCAAAGGGATATTTGGCTCCACTTCCTCCGGTTCATTAAAGGTGAATGCCTCGCGAGATGTCTTAGAGGTAGCCGCTTCCTTGTTGTGGCGATCCTCTTCTTCTTGATCACTTTGGAGAAGGGATTAATGGTTCTTTCTCTCCACCGCGCTGCAGGGGCATGAGACAGCTGCGGGGCGGTGACTCGCAGGGCAGGAGCAGATTTCTTTTTCTTTTTTGCGAGAGCGTGATCTTCTTAGCGACTACAGGAGCAGCCTTTTTCTTTGGAGGAGAGGAAAGCATTGTATCTTGAGTGGTCGGTGATTCCCCCTCACTGTGATCGCTCTCTTAGCGTAGGCTCTCTTGTGCGCTGAGAGGTTTGATCCCGAACATCTCTTGTTTACATGGAACGCCTTTCCATGTCGAAGAGGGACTCCTTTGACCTCCATTAGCCGGCCAATCACCATGCCGTATCCTAGGGAACCTCCGAACGTTCCATCCTCCTTGAATGATTTGTTCCCAACGTTCTGGCAGAGTCTGCTGTAGACAAACTCAGCCCAGTTCACTTTCTGTTCTTCAATGATCGCCGCCATTACGATTAACTTTGCTTTGGATACCGGTGGTCAAAGCCGCCAAATTTGATATCTATGCATTTGGCAACGATGTCCAGAATTTGTGGTAGTCCTCCTTGATAGCCTCTTATTATTAGTGTAGACTACTTTCTCAAAGATAGTCGGACTTAGCTACTTCCTTCCAAGCGGATCAGATCAACATCGCCTTCATTGATTTCCAACATTCCTTCCGCCCCGGTAACAAGCGAGTGTTCTCGCCAAAACTTGGCGAGAATGATGAACTTCTTTCCATGAACAGAGGACTTTATGCCCCCTCATCGTGAACCTCGGCGTTCACGTAGAAGTGTGTGACCTCTTCCACATAGGTCATCGGAAACTCCAACGTCAAAAACGGTTTCAGCCCAGACGTTTCCAATTTCTCAGCAATCTTCTTCACTAGGGTGTCGTCGGACCCCTGTTTCACCATACCATCGAAATCCACAGTAGACCCGGTGTGGATTTGCTTTCCTAGCTTGACAAAATCATGAGTGGATGCCATTTCTCAATATTTTACCGAACGAAACTTTAGAAAATGATCTGAGGATTGAAAGAGTTTTGAGAGAAAATTTTGCTTTTGCTTTCGAGAGAGAGATGAACAGTTTTTGGTAAAGTGTGAGAGAAACAGACGAAAATGGTTTAAGTATGGTTCATGAAAGGACGTGTGGGTGGTTTTTTTTGCAATGTGATCAAAATCAACGGCTTAGATCTTGCACGCCGATTTGCATTTAATGTCTCGTATTTAATGCGGCGGCATTTATATCCAATCATAAGCTTGGTGTGCGACTTTTTATACACGCGTCATAATTATATCGACGTCATTCTTAAAAATATTCCGCTTAGTAAAAACGCATTGCGTTTTTGTCACTTTGCTCATAAATGACTCAGCTTGCCCCTTAGCCGATTTAACTCTTCTCTCCTCGCATGTAAATACTCGGTGTCATTTTGTCATTGCTAACTCAAGTGCAATTTTTTTCGATATGGCTAATTCACTTATTTGATTTAAGAGTTCAACTCTTTTTCCTATTTTCGTGTTTCATTTCTTTTCTTTGAGTCTTCTGAGTGTCAACTCAGCTCAATTAACCCTAACCCATGCTTGAGTTCTTCAAATCTTGACTCACATAATGGTTTTGTGAATATGTCACCAACTGTTTATCGGTTGAAATATATTCCAAGGTGATGTCCTTCTTTTCAACATGATCTCTTATGAAGTGATATCTGACATCGATATGCTTTGTTCTTGAGTGCAACACAGGATTTTGAGTGATTGCAATTGCACTTGTGTTATCACACATGATTGGAATTTCCTTTTCTTCAACTTCATAGTCTCTCATTCTTTGTCTCATCCATAAGACTTGGGCACAACAATTTGCCATGATTATGTATTCTCGTGTTTGTGGAGGTAGCTATTGAATTTTGCTTGCTAAACCAGAAATTAGCCTATTTCAAGCATTTGACATGTGCCGAGGTACTCTTTCTGTCAACTCTACATCCAAAGATAACTTAGTCCCGAGTAACCAATTAGCTTGAATCCACCTTCCTTTGGATACCATAAGCCAACTTCTTGGCTTCCTTTCAAATATCTCAAGATTCTCTTGGCTACGATCATGTGGCTTTCTTTTGGAGCAGATTGAAATATTGCACATACACCTATAGCAAAGGTGATGTCCGCCCGCTTCTTTGTGAGATAGAGCAATGATCCAATAAGTGCTCAGTATCTTGTTTGATCTGAGGCTTGCCATCAGTATCCATATCCATTTTGATCGATTTATTCATTGGTATTTTCTGAAGACTTCTCTTCCATACCAAACTTCTTCATTAAATCTCTCGGTGTATTTTGTCGACTTATGAAGGTTCCATCCTTCACTATTTCATTTGGAGTCCAAGGAAGATGTCGACTCTCCCATCATGCTCATTTCGAATTTGCTTTGCATGAGGTTTGAAAATTTATCACATGACTCTTTGTTTGTAGATCCAAAAATGATGTCATCCACATATATTTGAACAAGCAAGTATGCTCTTTCCTGTCTTGAATTCTGAAGAGTGTTCTATCCACTTTTCCTTTTGTGAATCCATTCTCAGTCAGGAATTGTGATAATGTGTCATACCATGCTCTGGGTGCTTGTTTCAATCCATATAGAGCTTTCTTGAGTTTGTATACCTTATCTCCAAGAATCTTCTGCTCAAATCCTGGAGGTTGTTCAACATATACTTCTTCTTGCAATAAACCATTAAGGAATGCACTCTTTACATCCATTTGATATACAATAAAGTTCTTGTGAGCTGCATAGGCAAGAAACATCCTTATGGCTTCCAATCTTGCCACAGGAGCAAAAGTTTCATCAAAATCTATTCCTTCTTCTTGGCAATATCCTTTGGCTACCAATCTTGCTTTGTTTCTTACCACGTAACATTCCTCATTCATCTTGTTTCGAATACCCATTTAGTGCCAATAACATTTTGATGGGTAGGTCTTTGAACCAGTTCCACACTTTATTTCTTTCAAACCGATTGACTCTTCTTGCATGACTTGAATACAATGTGTGTCATCCAGTGCTTGTGACACATCTTTAGGCTCTATTTGTGAGATGAAGCGGTGAACATTGCTTCTTGTTGAGTTCTCGGATCTTGTTTTGACACCTTCTCTTACATCTCCAATGACCGATTCGTGGATGGTCTCTCGGCCATCTTACATCAGGTTGGAGTAAGTTATTTGGATTGATCGTCTTGCGGCTATGTTGCTTTGATCATCTCTCTCGTCATCACTTAGCGCAGATTTTCCACTGTTTTTGAGACTCGGCTATCTCATCTTCATCCGGGTCTATAATTCCGGCCTTCCGACTTCAAAGATAGGGACTCTTCGCATGGTTGATTGATTGACTTATCGGTGACTCTTCAATGTCTTCTCCATTTACATTTGGCTCATCAAACACCACATGAATGGATTCTCTCTGTAACCATAGTCTTCTGTTGAGTACTGTAGGCTTTGCTTTCAAATTTGAGTATCCTAAGAAAATACCTTCATCACTTTAGCATCAAAAGCCTTTAGATTATCTTTGCCATTGTTATGGATGAAGCATTTGCATCCAAATATTCTAAAATATGCAACACTTGGCTTTTCCCCGTCCAAATCTCATAGGGAGTCTTTGTCAGTTGTCTATTTATCATGCATCTATTTTGAGTATAGCATCTTTGTGTTTATTGCTTCAACCCAAAATCTTTTAGGTAGCCCTGCTTGACTAACATGGTCCTTGCTTCTTTGAGAGTTCTATTCCTTCTCTCGCAACTCCATTCTTTGTGGAGTCCTTCTTGCAGATAATTCATGACCAATACCATTTTCTATACAATATCGAGTTATTATACCATTGACAAACTCGGTTCCTCCATCGATCTTATTTTGATAATGGTTTGACTTTTCTCATTTTGAATCCTCTTCATCATTTGGGTAGTTTCTATAGAGTTTTTTTTTCTTACACATGAATATTGTCCATGTATATCTTGAATAGTCATCTACTACCACCAGGGTGTATTTCTTTCCACTTATGCTATTTGGTTCAACTGGACCAAATAGATCCATATGTAGCGGATGCAATATTCTTGTTGAAGATGGACATGTCTTTTCTTTGAATGATGATTTGATCTGTTTTCCCTTCGACATGCGTCACATATACTCTCCTTCTTGTATACCGAGTGCGGAAGTCCTTCCACAAGATTGCTTCTTGCAAGCTTGTTAATCGCTTTTGAAATTCGGGTGACTCGACAACTTCGTGCCACAAACCAACTTGATTAATTTTGTGCTTTCTTTGCTAATAGACAGTGCTTGGTGTTGCGATTAACCAATCCACGACATACATGTTCTTTTGTCGCATCCTTGCAACACAACTTCATTTGATTCAAGATCCTTGATTTGACATATACCCATGTTAAATCCAACATTATAACCCTTGTCACGAGTTGGTCGATGCTTAGCAAGTTGAAGTTGAGTCCTTCAACATATGCAACATCCGTGATTTCTAATCCATTTTTCTTGATGGATCCAATGCCTCTTATTTCTCCTGGAGCTTCATTTCCTCCAAATATCACTTTTGTACTCTGACTTCCTTGAATTTTGACAGATTTTTCTTGTTTCTGTCATGTGTCCGGGAATGACCCACTATCCATGTACCAGGTTCCTTGGCACTTTCACTGTTCCTTGAACCCGCAATCAAGGAAATTAAGTTTAGGTACCCATACTTGTTTGGTCAGGTCTGAGGGTTAGTATTGCAAGATGATCCAACCAACCTATAGCCAAATGATTTGACTCTAAGGGGTTGCCATCTATTAGTCCCATAATCATAATTAATTTTGGCAAATTGCTTTTGGGTTCTAGGTTCATACAGCTGTCTCTTTTGTCTGTATGCCTGTGTATGTGTTTTAGCAATTGCCTTCTTTGGGTAGTTGTGATGTCTCTCGAGTGTAGTGCCTAGGTGCATATGTGTGTCTTTGATGAAAGCTCTTATACCTTTGGAATGGCCTTTGCTTTGAGTTCTGGCCTTTGCCATTTGGGCTTATATTCCATAGGTCTTTCTTTGATAGTTCACATTATTCCAATCGGCTTGGCTTGGGTACTTTCTACCATTCCCTTCATATGTGTTTCTTTTATAGAACTTCTGGGGTTTTTGGTAGTTCTGTTTCTTCTTTACAGAGTATTCCCTATTTGGAGTTTGCTGAGGAACTCTGCTGGATTTCTTCTCAGCTGTCCTCTCAGCACACTCAACTGGATGTTTTCCTTTTCCTTTATAACCAAGGCCAGTTTGCTTGTAATTGTGCTTTGGAATAAATGTGTGTGCACCATTTGGAGTTTTGGATTTTTGAGATACTTCATTGCTTGAAGATCCTTTTTCCAAAATCACTTTTGGAGCTTGACATAGCACAGAGGAATTAAATCCTAAGCCTGTCTTGTCTCCACATTTTCTTTGACTCATAATAAGATCATCCAATGATTTAGATGCCTTAGTGAATGAGGCAATCACATTTTTGAGGTCATTTTCCCTCTTTTCTATAGCAGCTATTTCTGCTATTAGCTTAGCATTTTCAGCCTTTAGACTTTCATTCTCATCAGCTATTTGACTTAGAGTACTCAGCTCCTTAGTTAGTTGTGAGTTTTGGTAGGCTGTTTTCCTCATTTAGTAGTGTGTGTGAGGATTTAATGTGTTCAAAATCTTTCATCATTTTGCCTAATGAATCATAAAGATCGAGTGGGTGATGAAGTGTGTGTGTCACGATCACTATCACTAGAACCGAGTGTGATGAGTTAGAGTGTACCTCATCTTCTTGGTCGGGTTGGTCTTGTTCCTTGGCCATCAAACAGATCAAGGCTTCTTCTTTAGAGTCACTTGAGTAGTCACTTCACTACTCTCGAATCACTTTGTGTCTCTTGACTTGCATTTTGTCTCGTGATCTCTGACCAACATTGCCTTTTTCTTTTCTTGTCTTCTTTCTCTCAAGACCTTTCTTTCTTTCTTCTTCATTCTGTATTTGTTGACTACAAGATATGGGCAATCAATGGCATAGTGACCTGGTTGCTGCGGTTCAAAGATAGATTTTTAACCTTTTGATCGACTCTTTCCATTCTTGGATTGTCAGCCCTTTGATATTAAGCTTTTTGATGCTCTGTTCTCTTGGTTGGCCTATCTTCCCTTGACTTGGAGGGAGTGAGTGTCTTCTGGAGGATTCGCCCTTGCCTCTCTTGTAGTTCTTATTTAAGAACTTGTTAAACCTTTTAACCATCGGGCTATTTCCTCTTAGTCAATGACTCTTTGACCTCGCTCTCTCTTGCCATCCTTAACAATTAGAGCAAAATTGTTTTGGGCACAGCTGTCTCCTCTTGGTCTTTTCTTCTTAGCACAAATTCGTAGGCTTTGAGATCTGAGAACAACTCATGGTTAGATGTCTTTGATAGGTTCATGGAGTGTCTCATGGCCATGACTTTCATATCCCACTCAGTTGGGAGACTTCTTAGAATCTTCATACACATTTCCTTCTGTGTATATTCTTTTCCAAGTGCAGATAGCTCATTGGTAATTTACGTGAACCGAGCATCCAAAGAGATCCAAGGTCTCTCTGCGATCATTTTGAAATTCTCAAATTTTCTGACAAAGAACCGATAGTTTATTTTCCTTGATTTTCTCGAGCCTTCACAAATCAATGTTAGCTTGTCCCAAATTTCTTTAGCCGTTTTGCATGATTTGACTTTGTTGAACATAGCTTTGTCCATGGTTTTGTAAAGAATGTCCTTGGCCACATTGTCCAAGTTATATCTTTTTCTGTCATCATTTTTCCATTCAGCTCTTGGTTTTTCAACCATGACTGGTCTGGGAGCAGCATCCTCTTCATCTTCAGATGCAGCTTTCCTTACAACTGTGTTCACTTTTAAAATTTGCAGTGGCCCATCATCTATCACTATCCACATCTCATCATGTAATGCTGATAGATGAGCATGCATAAGAATTTTCCAATCATCAAATTCTTCAATTGTGAACATAGGGATGCGTGTCAAATTTGCTTCCATGATAATAACATTTGATGGTAAAAAGAGTTTTGAAAACTTAAGTACTAAAACAGACTTTGAAAAATTTGGAGATCTAGTTCAGTAACCAGTGCGGAAGGCTCAATGAACCAACCACTCTGATACCACTTGTAGGTCCCAAGGGGTGTGAGTGTAAGGTTTAGAATGGGGGGTTGAATAAACCTTACCAACTTTTCAATTTAGTCCTTTTAAATATTCAGAGTTAATACTTCACAGCTAAGTCCTTGATGGATAGCTAAGTTAGTTAATCAACAGAGTTAGTCACTCAAAGGACTGATCGAGTTTGTTGATAGAATAACTCTGTTGTTTTGACTAAAGACTTAACTCGACTGTGATTAGTTTTCAGCGGAAGACTTAACACCCTTGAATTTGGTTTAGTTTGTTTTAATACTTGGTTTTAGCACACATTTGATTATCAATTGGATAGCAAGTTTATCAGCAGATATAAAAATAAGATGCATAAATTAAAGTGTTGAATTGTAAATGACACAATAAGTTTTTATAGTGGTTCGAAGATGGGGTAATTCTTCTACTCCTCTCTTCTCCAACTCCTGGAGGAATCCACTAAGTATTGATCAATATCGAGTGGTTACTTGATCCGGATACAAGTCTTGATCACACGGTGACTTGATCCTTTGGGACTTAGTCCGGAGATGCCTTGGTCACTCGGTGGCTTCTCGTGACGACTCAGCTTTTCACAGGCATTGCTTTGCTACTACTGACCCACTTGCTCAAGCTTCTTGGATTTGATCACGAAGCCCTCCAATAACTTGAGACTGGTTCGACCTTGAACCTTCCTACAATCCTCCGTGGAATGTAGACCCCTTGATTCTTCAAAAGTTTCCTCTTTAACTGATTGAAGTTATCTTTCCTTCACAGGTGAGTGTTGGATTGATTTCCTTCGTAATGTAGGCTTGAGGATTGATCTTGAATCACTTGAGAATTTTTAGGTTACAGTTCAAATATTTGCTTGAATGTTCGTGGTTCAGGTTGTCAAGGTAACCTCTTCTCAAATAAACTCCTCAGCCTTTTATAGTGTTCTTTTGAAAATTTGCCCGTTTAAGAGATAAGCTTATTTTCAAAAGACACTTGTGGTCGTTGGCTTGTCTTGTTGCAGTCCTTGGAATTTACGTTTCCTCGTATAAACGATTCTTCAACTTTTCAGAGTTTTGACATGGTGCAGAGCTTCCCATTGGTTCATTCCTTTTGCACGCTCGAAGGCGCACTTCAAGAAAGGTAGTATGGAGGTATTACTTGTTTAAGTAATTCTCTTGATTTTTGTGCAACGGATCTGTTTCAGTTGTCTTGACTTGACTGCATTTTCTTAATTTCCCCAGGTGACTTTGAGTCAGCTTCCAATCATTGGATGACTCTTCTGTCACTTCAACTTGAGACATGGCTATCTTGAGTGGACTTGACTGATACTTCACTCAGCTGCATCTCAGTTGCTCCTTCAGTCGAGTTCCTGTCTTCTCTTCTTTGCCACACTTAGCTGCCTCGCAGCAGAGTCTTCCTTCAAGTCTCTAGTTGTCTTCTGGCATGTTCAGGCATAGCTGACTTGACTCAGCTCGACCATCCCTATCTAATATAATGCAATTTACAACAAAAATGGGGTGCCAACTTTCTATTCTAAGTTTTACATGGCATTCATAAAAATCTAAAAATAATTTCCCAACACAAATAAGGTTCATGTCGAACTACTAATGCATAAGCTGCCGGTGGAGGAGGTGGAGCATGGGGAGCAACAGGAGGTCCAGGAGGAGCCTGTTGATTAGCTCGCAGAGCATCGATAATTCGTTGTTGTTCAGCAAGCTGACGTTGAAATTGAGGTACAATATCTAGCAAATTTTGTTCTAGTGCAGGTTGATTCTCATTTCGTTCCTGACCCTAGTTCCTAAGAACTTGTTCCCTAATTTGATTGAGACTGATTTTATCCTCCTGGTCATGAGTAGTTGGAACACGTCTTCTCGCCATTTTCTGCTATAACCTTTATACATAATATTATTCGTATAAGTGAAATACAATATGCCTATATTTCTGAGGTAATAATATACTTCTCGCAATCGTTGTGTCAAACTTTACAAGAGAAACGATATGTAAAATACATTTTTACTTGGAAGATGGCAGAGTCAATGCTTGGCGATAGCGTAACGGAATGTCAGAAACCCGCTCTGATACCATAATTGTAACACCCCTTAGGTGGGATATCTTACTTTTTTTAAGAACTATTAAAAATCGTTATAAAGTCATCTAATAAAGCCTTTGAGTTAATAAAGAAAATATAGTATAATTTTTCATTTTATTTTTAAAAAAAAAACTAAAATGAATTTGCAAGAAATCCCATAACCTTTAATAAAGAAATACTAGAAATAAGTCATCAAGAGTTCATACTCGAAGACGAGTCTACGCAAACCGTAAACTGAAATACTTCAATTAAGTCTAAACTCGATATAACATGAAATATTGGCCAACACTAATTCATAAGATTCCGCCGCCACTATCGCCTTGCACAACCCTACTATCCTACATGTCTACAATAAACCCTTGCCTTTATCTGCAATATGAGAATATTAAACTATAAGATTGCTTAGTAAGTAACACCATGTCTCACAAAAAAAAAAGATTTAAAATAATTTATATGCATATGCATGAAATCTAGCTTTTTCATAAACGTACATAATTACTTATAAGGGCCCAGGCATAGTACCAATGCGCACAACTCCAATGAAATCTAGGGTAGCTAGTCACCAAATCTCACTGGAGCGAACTAACTAAAGGCCAGACTAAGAGCCCCAGGGGCGGACTAAGAGCCCCAAACTGAACTATGGGCGGTCTAGGAGCCCTGGTACCAGCCTATGAAAATATAATACAACTCTTGAATATATTTGCTATTATTCGTGAAATCTGACATGCATTATGAACAAGATTTACTCTAGTTGACCAAGGAATACATAATCTTAACATGATTCGTACATAATATATGGGTCAAATGTATACCATAGGCATAAAGCATAAACTTAAACATTAATGTAAAGTACCCATATTGCAGGTGAGAGATGTACTTACCTTTATCACCGACTTACTCAATTCCTAGCGTTAGGTAAAGTGACGTTTGAGAACCCCTTTTTGATGTGCTCACCTTCAAGAAGGTTCATGTCAAAACTTATTATTTATATACTGATTTTATACATACTCTGCTTCATATATATATATATATATATATTTTAATATGATTTTCATTATAAAAACACTACTGGATCTCAATCAAAATCAAACAAAATCCACAATTAATGACAAGTCAACGCCTTCTAAGTTAATTGGTTTATCACGTCGACTGACAGGCTTAAACAAAAATAGGACAAAACATATATATATTCATAGTCGAACTCCATTTATATTCACGGCATGATCCTAATTGAAGGCTGTTACAAGATTAATATTTGAACTCCATTTATATATAAACAAATAAAATAATAATAATCACAATGAATGAACACAAATGCTGCAATTCCAAAAACATAGCCAATGAACAATGCTTGGCAATCTCATCATCTCATGTTCTTTTTGAAAGGTTTTAGAGTATATTTAAATCTTTTATCTTTTACAACCCATGTGCAACATACTTTTGTTTTCAAATATGGGCATCTATAAGTCATCAAAACTGAAAGTTGGCGTAGAAAGTATAATTGCTTACCAAGAAATAGTCTGCCGCCGTTTGTTTTCTTATCTCTCGTCTCAAGCTCTCTTTTCTCTTCGTCTTTTAATCTTATATATATACTAATAGGGTTAGATACTAATAGGGTTAAAAGAATAACTTTATGTATTTATTAAAAGACCCTTTGTTATTATTATTATTTTTTTAATACTACTTGGTATTATTCTTAAAGAAAAACTCATTAATTAGGATAGAATTTCAACTATCAATGTAGATCTCTTTATTTCTTAAGGTTAGCAATATATATACACTAGAGTAATTATATAAATTCCAAGTTCATAGATAAATAACTAAGATTCTTATAATAATTATTAGATCTTTATTGTGAGATTCATAAAAGAATAATAATAATAATAATTTTGTCAATTCAATAATTATCATAAATTTTATAATTGGCATGAACTCATCTTAGCACATCTGGTCCTCGTCACAATCACCTATATAAATCCTAAATAAAATATGCAGATAATTGCAAATAAATATTCGGCATAATTAAATGACATTAACAGTTTTTTTTGGGTGTTACAGAAGCCATCTAGGAGATTGCAGCGCTCAATGCTGCTGCCTTTAAAGCTCCTTCTCCCACCACTGCTACTCTCAACACCACTTCTCCTGCAGCTGTGCCTACTGAAGTTGGCTTTGTTCCCGCTGCCCATCCGCAAGGCGCTTCTCTTCCTCCTGCCAACTCTACTGAGCTTCCTGCAACCTCTACAAACGTTCTGATCCCTGCTGAAGAGGGGACAATGATGCATTGGAACTCAAAACCATAAGCAGCGTCACTGAGGGGGATGCCCTTAGGGGAAATGAGACTTCTGTTGGCGTTACTGCGCAAAATTATGATCTGTAATGAAGTTATTCCCCTCCTGTAAATAACTTAAGAACTTTTGCTCTACTTTTTGCTGGAACGATGTCATGTACTCTTTTGGTCTAGCTAATGCTTCTATGCTCTTGATATGAAGTTTGCTTGTTTATATGTTACTATTATTTTTCATTTTTTTCCTTTGGTTTTAGTCTTTCCTTTTTGTCTAAAATATTGTTTTTTTGAAATCTTCTAAATGATCCGGGGTGGCTCGAGCTCAGCTCTGCCCCCTTTATTTTGGGCAATCCCCAAGATTGTCTCGAAATCTTCTAAGGGATCCAGGGTGGCTCAAGCTCAACTCTGCCCCTTAGATTTTGGGCAATCCCCAAGATTGTTTCAAAATCTTCTAAGGGATCTGAGGTGGCTCGAGCTAAGCTCTATCCCCTAGATTTTGGGCAATCCCCAAGAATGTCTCCAAATCTTCTAAGTGATCTAGGGTAGCTCGAGCTCAGCTCTGCCCCCTAGATTTTGGGCAATCCCCAAGATTGTCTCGAAATCTTCTAAGGGATCCAGGGTGGCTCGAGCTCAGCTCTACCCCCCTCGATTTTGGGCAATCCCCAAGGTTGTCTAGAAATCTTCTAAGGGATCCAGGGTAGCTCGAGCTCAGCTTTGCCCCCTAGATTTTGGTTTTAAGCTTTAATTTCGACTCTGGGCTCGTTCTCAGAACTTACCCATAGGACCTGTGGCTCGAGCTCAGCTCTTACCTCCAAGGTTTGATTTGACCTCTGGGTTCGTTCTCAGAACTAACCCATAGGACCCGTGGCTTGAGCTCAACTATTACCTCTAGGGTTTGATTCGACCTCTGGGTTCATTCTTAGAACTGACACATAAGACCCGTAGTTCGAGCTCTTACCTCCAGGGTTTGATTTCGAAATTAAATGTAATTTGAGCTCAGCTGATATTCATTCAAAACATGATATTCATTGACTTGATAGAAATTACATATAAAACTGATTCAAGTGGCATACATTCCAGGTTCGTTGGATTTTTTTCCCTTCCATATCTTCTAACTCATAAGCCCCTCCTGCTACTACTTTAGTTACTTTATAAGGCCCCTCCCAGTTTGCTTCTAGTTTGCCCACTGCTTTCAACGTGTCAGCTTGCCTAAGGACCATATCCCCTACCTGAAAATTCATCTTCTTTACTCTCTTATCATATGAGGCCTTCATAGACCTCCATTCTTAGGTACGCCTCCTGACGCCTTTCTTCCACCTCGTCCAGGGCTTCTCTCATTAACCCCACATTCTGCTCTTCTTCGTAAGTACTTATGCGATGCCAAACTAAATAAAATTTCTCCAATTGCCTCTTTTGGGGTAGTGCGATAGGCCGATAACACAGACTGAAGTTCATCCACCCATTTTCCTCCAGCTTTTTCTAACCTAGTCTTGATTCCTTTGACTATAGTCCTGTTAGCCACCTCCACTTGTCCATTGGCTTGGGTATGGACAATAGAGGTAAAATGCTACTTTACTTTCATCTCTTGACACCAACTTCGGATTTTCCTACCTTGGAATTACGTGCCATTATCAAATCCATGGGCCATCCGAACATGCTGACAATTTTCTTCCATATAAAATCCTTGATGTTGGATTCCCCTATCCTTGCTACAGGCTTAGCTTCAACCCATTTACGGAAATAATCCACTGCTACTATCAAAACCTTTCGATGCCTAACGCTACCGGGAAGGGGCCCACTATGTCAATTCCCCATTTGGAAAAAGGGCAAGGTGAATTCATAGCTCCCAACATTTCCGCAGATTGATGTACTAAAGAACCATGATTTTGGCACTTCTCGCACGTCCGAACTAGAGTATTCGCTGCTTCTCTGATCTTCAGCCAAAAGTACCCTGCCCTATCAACTTTCCTGACCAAACTCCACTTCCTCCATGCACAACACAAACCCCTTTGTGTATTTCCTTCAGCACATAAGCTCCATCTTCCTCGGAGAGGCATCATAGCAACGACCCTGCAAATGATTTCTTGTACAGCAAGTCCCCCAGGACACAAAATCTTACTGACCTGGCCTAGACTCGGGCAACTTTTGATTTACCTGTAAGCAAGGCTGGTCTTACTTAAGTATTGATATATATCGTACCTCCAATCGTCCCTTTCCTCGATTTCCCAGATCTACGCTTCTATACTTGATGGGGCCTCGGACAAGATGGTAATCTTCCTAGTGCTAAAATCTTCTGAAGAGCTGGCTATTTTGGCTAAGTGGTCTACTTTCATGTTTTCCTCTCTGGGGATCTGTTCAAGCTTGAATGAGGTGAATTGTTTTATCATCCCCGTTATTATCCTTACATACCTCTTCATCCTATCTTTATTTACCTCAAACTCCCCCAGCACTTGATTAGTTACCAACATAGAATCAGAATATGCTCGAACCGACCTGATCCCCAGGTTGATTGCTATCCTTAACCCCCTCACCAATGCCTCGTACTCTGCCTCGTTATTGGAGGCTCTGAAAAACTTAATAGCAAACTCCAGGTATTTCCCCTGGGGATTGGTCAAAACAATTCCTGCTCCGCTTCCAGTAGAAGTCGATGACCCATCTACATGCAGCAACCACTCCGCAGCTTCTACTTCGAAAATCATCTTCTGCAGGAAATCAACCAGGGCTTGAGCCTTAATGGACGTACGTGGTCGGTGCTCAATATCAAATTCTCCCATCTCAATGGTCCGCTTAATCATCCAACCTGATACATCGGGCTTACCCATGATACGCCCCAGCTACAAATTAATGAAGACTACTATTTTATGTGATAGGAAATAAGGTCTGAGCCGCCTTGCTGATGTAACCAGTGCCAGACCTCCTTTCTCGACCTTTGAATAACGAAATTCAGCCCCATGCAATAGCTTACTAACATAGTAGATCGGCATCTGCCGACCTGGCTCTTCCTTTAACAAAACCGAGCTAACTGTTGCGTCTCCTACTGATAAATACAAATACAAGGCCTCCCCTTGGACAACTTTTGTTAGCAAATTAAGTTAGTTTGGACATGAATTATTTTAATTCTTCAAACACCTTTTCACATTCCAGTGTCCACTCGAACTCTTTGGCATTGATTAGAACCTTGAAAAAAGGCAAACTTCTTTCAGCTGATTTAGATATGAACCGGTTCAGAGCTTATATCCTTGAGTTGTTGCACCTTGTTTATGCATGTGGGCGACACCATATCCATGACTGCCCTTACCTTCTCCGGATTCACCTCTATACCCCTCTCGGTTACCATATAACCTACAAATTTTCCCGACCTTACTCCAAATGAGCACTTAGCCGGGTTCAACTTCATCCAAAATTTCCCTAGGACACTAAAGGTCTCTGCCAGGTCTGCTACATGTGTTTTGGCCTGCTTACTCTTGACCAACATATCATCCACATATACCTCCATGTTGCGCCCTAACCGACCCTTGAACATCCTATCCATCAGCCTCTAGTAGGTAGCCCTGACGTTTTTCAACCCAAATGACATGACTACGTAACAATAAGTTCACGTGGATGTTATAAAACTTACTTTCTTCTGATCTTCCTCCGCAAGACGGATTTAATGGTACCCCTGGTATGCATCCATCATGCTCAGCAGCTCGTAACCTGAAGTGGAGTCAACCAGCTGGTCAATCCTCGGTAGTGGAAAATGATCTTTGGGGCAAACCTTGTTTAGGTCATGAAAATTGATGCACATCCGCGAGTTATCGCCCTTAGGTACCAGCACGACATTAGATAGCCATTCAGGGAATTGTATCTCCTTTATATGGCATGCTTTCAGCAACTTCACTACCTCCTCCTGCAAAATCTTATCCTTCTCGACCCCAAAGGGCCACTGCCTCTGCTTAACCGGTCTCCTCTTCTGATCCACATTGAGGTGATGAGTGACCTGCTCTGGGTCAACCCCTTTAAGTCCCCCGCAGACCATGCAAACACATCCAAGTTCTCCCTCAAAAAAATTGATTATTTCGCTAGTCAGCTCAGGATCTAACTGGGTTCTGACTCGGGTGAGTTTACCCAGATCCCCTGGGATTAGCTCCACATACATCAACTCCTCTTCCGGCCTTATGCTGAGTAGGTTTGGCACATTATCCTTCTTTTTCAATTTCAATGGTTTTGTTTCCCTTTCTGTCTCTACCTCCTTTCTCTTTGATTTTTTATGATCTCCCTTTCGGACAGCCTCCACGTAACACTTTCTTGCCACTTGGGCGTCTCCCATCACCTATTCTTCTTTGTTTCCCACAACAAACTTGAGTTTCATATGATAAGTAGATACAATAGCTTGGAAAGAGTTAAGAGCAAGTCTGCCTATTATGGCATTATAAACGGAATATGAATCTACGATAAGGAAAATTACCACCGAGTTTTTTGTAGGGGGTAGTCTCCCATTGAGAAAGGCATTGTGACCTGTCCTATTGGCTCGACCATGCCCCCTCTGAACACAAAGAGCCCGGTCTTCACAGGCTTGATATCCATTTTCAGATCCATCTTTAGGTAGGCATCGTAGAATAGTATGTTGATAGAGCTCTCGTATCTACCATAGCCCGCGCTATTTCGAAATTAGCCATATTAAATGTTATAATTAGATCATCATTGTGGGGCATGGACACTCCCTTTAGATCACTCGATCCAAAGCACACCACGGGACCCGCCAAATCGCTCTCCACCTCCAAAATGCTACACTCCTCTGATCTCGCATGATCCTTCCTAGCACGATCTGAATCTCCATCCGTAGGTCCCCCTACTAATCATATGTATGGTCCGCTTTGCTGGCGGGGGATCCTTGAGGACAGAGGCAGCTCTGCCACCTCCTTTCCCTGATGGTGGTTGGTTCTCTTTCACCCCTGACCCTTCCTCTCGGGCAGACTCTCTCTTGATCCAATTCTGCAACCACCCATTCCTCACCATGCGCTCAATCTCGTCCATGAGATGTCTACACTCCTCCGTTGTATGCCCATAATCATTATGAAACTCACAAAAGAAGTTTGACCTCGGCTTATGCAGCACATTAGAATAATTACTGGGCCATTTTAATTCCTTATGGTTAGCAGCTGCCACCAACACCTGGGCCCGGGGCGCAACCAGGGGTGTATACCTCCACGTTTTCGCAGCCTTGGTGAGAGGACCTAGTAGACTATCCTCCATGTACCTTTTCGAACTCCGCTCTCATTATCCTTCGCTTTTCTCCCTCTTCCTATCTATCACCTTATCCTTCTTGCTCTCCTGCGCCTCCTCCAAATTTATATATTTTTCTGCTTTACCAAGAAGGTCATCGAAATTCTTGGCTGCTCTCTTAGCCACCGATATGAAAAAATCCCCCTCCCTAAGTCCATGGGACAGAACACTTGCTAATATCTCATGTGTGGAAGATGGTACTTCCAGGGCCTCAGTGGTGAACTTTCTTATGTAGCTCCGCAATGACTCGAAATCCCCCTGCTTGATGTTAAAGAGGGTTAAAGGCGTTTTCTTATGTTTCCAAGAACTAGAAAATTGATGCAAAAATGCCAAACTGAATTCGCCGAATGAGACTATGGAGGCGGGTGGAAGCTGACTAAACCACTGATGGGCTGATTTAGGTAAATCATCTGCCAAGATTACTTCCTTAGAGGGTACACCCTTCTTCATCGGCTCTCTACCCGCTAACGCGTTCCACATTTCCCTCACCTCCCTCTGCAAATTCCCCACCTCCGCCATATACCCCCTTCTATCGCATTCCGCCCCCCACCACTCACTCTCCCCGAGGCGAAGTGATTTCCCTTTCAACCCTATCCTCCTCGCTCCTCCTTGCCAAAGCTGCACTCACTGCCCCTTGAATCAGCACCGCCAACTGATCTCCCATGAACTGCAAAGACTCATGTAGGTCCCAAGGGGTGTGAGTAAGGTTTAGAAGGGGGGTTGAATAAACCTTACCAACTTTTCGATTTAATCCTTTTAAATAAGTTACAGAGTTTAATACACAACTAAGTCCTTGAGGGATAACTATGTTAGTTAATCAGCACAGTTAGCCACTCAACAGACTCGATAGTGCTGTTGATAGAATAACTCAGCTATTTAGTCTAAACCTTAACTTGGCTGTGATGGATTTTTCCGCGGAAGACTTAACACCCTTGAATTTGATTTAACTTTGTTTTAACACTTGGTTTTAGCAATTTATTAATTATCAGTTGGATAGCAAATTATCAGCAGATATGAAGTGATTATGCAGAAATAAAATGCTGAAATGTAAATGACACAATAATTTTTATAGAGGTTTGAAGATGGGGTAATTCTTCTACTCCTATCTTCTCCAACTCCTAGAGGAATCCACTAAGTAATGATCAATTCAGAAAGTAGCTATCAGTCCAGATACAAGTCTTGATCACATAGCTGACGTGCTCTTTTGGGATTGAGTCTGGAGATGCCTTGATCATGCAGCTGGCTTCTCGTCCGACTCAGCTTCTTCACATGGCTTTCTCAAGCTTCTTGGATTTGATCACGAATCCCTCCAATGACTTAAGATTGGTTCGACCTTGAACCTTTCTACAATCCTCCTTGGAAAGTAGACCCATTTTGATTCTTCAAAAGTTTCCTCTTCAACAGTTTGAAGTTGTCTTTCCTTCACAACTTGGTGTTGGATCGATTTCCTTCGAGATTTAGGCTTTAGGATTTTGCTTGAATAACTTGAGAATATTTTGCAGGTTATAGCATATATGTTGCTTGATCATTCGTGGTTTTTGGTATTCAAGGTAACATTTTCTCAATGTGATTCCTCAGCCTTTTATAGTGAACTTTCAAAAATCTGCTCGTTGAAGAGATAGGCTGATTTCAAAAGTCGCTTATGTTCGTTGGCTTGTCTTTTCTTGGTCTTCAATCTTGAGATGTTGACTTTTCCTCGTATTAAATGAATGTTCAGTTTTTCAGAATATGACACGAGGTGCAGTGCTTCCCATTGGTTTATTCCTTTTGCACGCTTCTATAACTGAGCACTTTAAGACATGGCAGTATGGAAGTATTACTTATTTAAGTAATGTTCTTGACTTTTGTGCAATGGATTGTTTTCAGTTAACTCCTCTTTGCAGCTGCCTTTTTCCAGGTGACTTGAGTCTGCTCCAATGATTGAAAGACTCATCTGTCACTTCAACTTGACTTGGCTTCTTGGGTTGACTTAACTGACTCTTCTCACATCTATCTCACAGCTGACACTCCTTCAGTCGAGTCCTCGGTCTTCTATCTTGGCCATACTCAGTTGTTCTTCAGCGGAGTCTTCTCTTTACATCCTCAGTTGACTTCTTATATTTCCAGGCATAGCTGACTTGACTCAGCTTGTTCAGCCCTATCTATTACAATACGAATTACAAGGAAAATGGGGTGCCAACTTTCTAGTCTAAGTTTTGCATGGCATTCATCAAAATCTAAACAATAAATTTCCCAACAACTCCTTGGTGAACTGTGCATTCAGATTGCGATTTGTTTGTGGGCGAAAGTAATCGCGAATCGCTTATTGTTGGACTGTCGGAATTTCTGCTCTCGGTAACTCATTAATGATCATGTTGATCCCATTGTTACCTCCATTGTTGGCTCCGTTATTACCCCCGCTATTCTCTTCCACATCCCCCATAGTATGATCCTACTGTCTTTCTGCCCGTTTAGTAGATGCACTCAGTCGCCTTGCAAAAGCTTCAACCTCCGGTATGAACGGTGCTAATTCTCTTTGCTTCGAGCGAGTGTTCATGCACTACCCTGAACCAACTAAAAGAAACAAGTCGAACAATATAGTAGTGGAATTAAACAAAAATAAAAAGAAAAAATATCTAAATTAAAAATAATTCTATTTATCGCAATATTAGTACTAAAATTTTAATTAGTCCCCGGCAATGGCGCCAAAAACTTGTTCGCCTTATTTTTAGCTTCACCTGCAAGTGTACGATGCAGTTAATAGATAGGGTTAGCAAGGTCGATCCCAAAGAGACTAATAAATTAGTGTACTAAGTATTGTGATCGAAATAGTCTTATCTTTATTTAGACGATCGAAATTGGATGGTTGTTTGTAAAAGCAAGACAAGATTTTATTATAAAAAGGACAAAGTAAAGAGTTGATTGAAAGATCAAGGAGATGAATGGATTCCAGGGTTATGGTTTCAGTTAATCCGTCTTGTTATCCGACTAATCAAAACCAAAGTTATTATTATTCTTCCCTATAAGACGATCACACAAGTATTTTACTCTCTCTCTCTCTCGAGATGTATATAAAAACGTTGATTGGATTATATATGCTAGCATCTCTACTCAACATAAGATAACCAACTCCCAAAAGTATAAAAGATCATATATCCTCACAAATATTCACAGACTTCTCAATCATGCAAGTATTCATGTTAAGTACTCAAGATCAAGTATTGAAACTCATCTCTCGAATTATGAATCAATACATCAAAAAGTTAAACCAATGGCCATTTGATAATACAAGAAATAAAGCAGAGTACTCGAATAGGGTCTGAAATAATAACTTCAATTTCAATTAAGCATCAAACAAAAGTATCCATTAACCTAATCTCAAACCCCGGAATCACAAGGTGTTTAGCCAAACATGGGAAATAAACAATTCATAGACAAATCATTCATATCCATATCTAACTAATTGAAAATAAAAGAAACAATGGAATAAGAAAACTCAGGGATGTCAATGATCTCTCGATCTATCTTCAATCCTCAAGCGTGTGGTTGCGACCTCGATCAATCTCTCGAATCCTCTGGTAGAAGGTTGCTCTTTTCTCCGCTTTCTAGGGCAAATATCAGTGTTTTTTTGTTTGGGGCCGCCTCGTCTCTATTTAAACTCCCGTTGGGCAGAAACCCTAAGTCAAAATCGCCAAAACCTGAATTTCCTGCACAAACGCACGGGCCGTGCGCTTACGCACGACCAGCCCGTACGTCAGGCCATATGAAAATTCTTGTCCTGAGTTGACGCACGGGCCATGCGTCCAGGCACGACCAGTCCATGCATCCCTGCGAAAGCTGATTCCTCTTATCCTGCATACGCACGGGTCGTGCCTTTGAGCATGGGCGGCCCGTGCGTGGCCTTATTTCGTCTGGTTTGTCCGATCTCTTCTCTATTTAGCTCCAAATTTTACGTATTCACTCGGTTCTCGATGGTCCTTTATCGCATAAATATCGTTTAATTCCTACAAAACAAGCAAAGCGTAATATCTTTTCCACTTTATAAGAATATGTCCCATTTTACTCAGTTAATGCATGCATATCAACATATTCTATCCACAATTATGCCCAAATTACATGCAAAACTCATAGTTTTCAAACCCCCAAACTTAAATTGTTGACTGTCGCGGTCAACCCTTTATAAACAAAACAAAACACAAATGGGAGGAATGAAAAGCAATCAAGAACAACACATGAAAGTTCATGTTGTTTATCCATAGGCGTCAAGCAATAAATCAACCAAGTCTCGAACACCTAACATAGAACACATGTCAATTAAAACCATGGCAAATGCTTCAAATCACGACTCTCACTGATCAAGTGTATGCTCTTCTCTCAAGTGTATACGGGACGGGTTTTCGCTCAAATCATATAAATGTTGAGGAATTACCATAAACTTGCAAATCGTCTCACATCTCCGCCACTAGAATGTATTCAATTCATGAATCAAAAAGGACTTTTCTTTTGGTTGTAATGAAGGCTCTTTGGTTAAGGTAGGAAAATATGGATAAAGTGACTCAAACTCGAGCATATAGACTGGTAAGCACATCTTTCATTCAATCAATTATTCTCATTTAAACCCAATATGCTACCCCAATCACCTCTCGTTCTTATCAACTTTTTGTATTTCCTTTCTCATTTTTTTTCTTTTATGGACTCCACTTTCATTCGCCACACATCACAAATCCCAACCTACAAGTTCATTCAAAGCAAACTCATTTATAAAGTCAATTTCTTTTTCTCTTTTTTTTTCTTCTTTTATTGGAGTAAGTTCAGGAATGGCCCTTTTTGAGGTATTAGTTTCAATTCTGGCCTTCCATATTAAAAGGAATCAATTATTCATTGAAGTTCCCATTATACCTTTTATAACAAATAAGGAAACATGATTAAATTCGTTCCAGATATCACAGAATATGAACACTCTGAATTTGTGTCACCTATTTCATTCGTGGCATTGTTACACCTACTTAGATCCAGTCTCTATTCAGAGGTTTTAAATGGATCATGTCAGGTTTCCAGCCGATAAACTTAATAGGGCATACTCTTAAAAGATTTCACAGTTCTATGTTATCAGTTCCAAACTAAGGTTTACAGGTGAAAATGGAAATAGTCCATTACGACCATATCAGGCCCAACATGCTTCCGTAAAATTAATAAATCCCTTAAAATCCATACATTCTTTAACCGAAACAGCACCGGGTGAGATGGTTCGCAACACCACCAGTCGGAAAATTACTGCCCCCAGTTCTTTTAACAAACAACTCCTCAAGTAATTCTTAAACGGGATGAATTAATTGAACATTATGAACACATGTTGAACAAAAAGCCTTTATTTAAAAACTTAAAGAAAAACTTATTACATCAGTAATCTCCTTTTGGGAGGAGAAAACCTGTTTAGCCTCTCATATATGAGGCTTGCACTCCCTTACACATAAACTCGAAAATTCAAAAACTAAAAATTGAAGAACACTTTGAAAATTTAAACACACAACTATGTTTATAAAGAAAATTTTATTGTAGAAGACTAAGGGATGTTGATCGATGCCTTTAGCCTTCTAAAAACTCTTGTTTATATAGAGGTAAGTGATGCCTCTATTTCTTGGATTCTATCTCCCACTTGCTGAGAGTAGTGGATGCTTTATCATCTTCACATGGCTTGGGACCCGTCTTGTCTGGTATCCATTGAATTCTGATAAGGCTCCAAAGCCTGCTGACCTTTCTTTTTCCGTCTTTTAGTTAGAGGGAATCTTATGACGTCATTGATTACGTCTTTTGCTTGAATTATTAGCATCTTGATTAGTTGGATGCCAATTACTGGATCTGACCCACCTTTTGTCTCTTTGCTGAGTGGGTTGTTCTTGAGTCACATGCCTCCACTAACTTTGTCAGGGAATCTACCCTTTTGGTGGTCCCCGAAACTTTGGATGCTTTTGTAACTTGTCTTCTCCATCGCTAGGTCTTTTCCGATCGACCTTTGGTCGAAATCCTTTGCTAAATGCTGGTTCCTTCTGGTTTGGACACTCGGGGCAGACTAATTTTCCCAATGGCCAATATGAGCCACATTACAATATTTTCGACGAGTTTCTTTACTCCCCGGCAACTTGTTTTCCCACAGAAGATTTCTCTTTTTCTAGAGCATGTCTTCTGCAAATCTTGTAGTTTTTCCTGTCATGGTATTTAACAGGAATGATCCGTTTACTGAATTCTGGTAGAATTTAAACGGAAACTTGACTTTGTCCATCTCCGTGAGATAGACCCATAATCCTCATTCTCTTCTCGTAGTAATCTGATCTTCTGTGCAGGTCATGGCTAATTGAACTACTTCTGAATTTGCCTCTTTGATATTTTTGAAGACTCTTTCTTCTGGTTGGCGAAGCCTAATGTAATGAAAGGTTTCATGACCGCCTTTTTTGACAGGCTCTAGAGCTGCATTTATGAAATACAGTTCCAAGGTATCCCCTCGTTTCCAGCTGTCATTATTTGACCAGCACTCGTAAACAGCTTCCTAGATCCATTTTGGCAATTGCTTGATCTCCAGGAAGGATGGTGAAGTTGTATAGATCGAGGCTAAAGCCCCAAACTCATGTTTGATACATGTTTTTATCTTAATTTTGATGATTTTATTTTTACACCAAAACAATGTTTTAAATTATTGTCAAAATACTCCTAAATGATTTAAAATGTTTTTACTATTTATTCGGAGTATTTCTTCAAGTTTTATTTTAGATAAAATTGTACAACACTTTTAATGATTTTATGTTAATATGTGTTTACATCAAAACAAGGTTCCTAAATATTGTCTAAATACTCCCGGTCGGTTTAAAATGTTTTACTAAATTTTTGGAGTATTTCGTGAGGTTTATTTTCGACAAAAATTGGACAACATTTCTGTCTCGAGGTCAACCGATCGCCGTATAGGGCAACCCGTGCCTGAAGATGATTTTGGAACAAAAAATGAGGCGAAAGGAAAAATCACGGTCGATTTGGTCGCATCAAGGCGTCGACCGATGCAGTCGACCGCCGCCCATGGTGCGACCGGTACCTGGAGACTTGGTTTTTGAAACAGAACTTCGTTTCCTTGAAATGCATTGAGGGGGACCGGCTGAGATGGGGGAGGACTGGTCGAAGCCTACGTTGACCGGTCGCCCCATGTATTTGTGTTATGTCTCTTATTTTATTTCTATCAGTGTGCGACCGGTCGCCCTCAAGTTTGACAGCAAAATTCTAACTGTTGTGCAGCAGACAACTTTTCCTTAAATTGTGGGATTGATTTCTAACAGCTATAATCTTGATTTTAATTGCAATTTTTTTGTAGATATCAGAATCCAAGAGGAGCCTATCAATGATCAATCATCTCCTATAAATAGAGGAAGATTTGAAGCACAACAATAAGAGAGAATACTACAACACAACAAGATACACTCAAGCAAACATATTTATTCTTCATTGTTATTATTCTTGTTGTAATAGTCTAAGGTCTTTCACTTTCACATCTTGAGGTCTAGGCTTATTTCTTGATTACACTTGCACTCAAATTGTATTATTCATATCGAGTTGTAATCTTGAATTTGGGTTATCATTCAACACAAGATATCCTTGTGAGTGTTCTTGTGGTAAGAACACACTGGGATGATCTAGGTGATATGTGCAAAAAGATTGTGGTGATCTTCTTATTGAGGTGTTGAAGAATTTGGTATTCTTCAAGGTTGAAGATTGTGGTAATCTTCACAAGGTGTCGTTGGAGATTGTGGTAATCTTCAAGAGAGATTGTGGTAATCTCAAAGGTGGTGTTGTAGAAGAGTGTGGTACTCTTCAAGGGGATGTTGTAAGGTGTTGTATTAATTGTGGTAATTAATAAATTCTTTTTTTCTTTTTGAAATCCATCCAGGATATACTGAGGTGGTAGAGGATTAGGCCCTAGGTGGGTTGAACCTCTATAAATCGATGCGTGTTGTTTACTTCTGGTACCTTTATTATTGTATTGGCTTGATTTGTTCGAAAAAGAGGGCGAAATCGAAAAGATGGAGATAATTTATTCACCCCTCTCTAGATTATCATAGCCGCTTGGACTTACAACTCATACCACCGTTTCACTTCTTGTGGGTTGGAATTTGGAAGCATCCATACCCTTGGATATTTTCCAAATATATCTATCTTTGTTCTTTCTGGAGATATCCCTTGCCTTGTGATGAGTTTCTCCCAATTCGCCTGGTATTCCTGCCAAGAAGAAGAAACTTTAATCTCGTTAGTATCAACCTTAGAATTTCCCATCATAGGCGTAAGATTGATCTCTTCGTCCTTTACCCTGGACGTGCTAGGTTGATGTGATAACTCGGGGTTTGACTCCGGAGTATCATTTATTCCTTGGGCCAACATTTCTGCCAGCTTAAGACTTGTGCTAGAGGTACTTGAATCCTATGCTGTAGGTTAGGGAGCTCTACGCTCTAAACGCTCCGTTTGCTTATTAGCGGCCCAGAGGAGTGGCCCCTAAAATGGCGTTCTCAACTGCGAATGAGACCGGACACATGCTCGTATTCAATTGGTTACTTTGTCCCGATCATTGCTTTGTAATTTCCCGGCCAAATCAGCATTGATGCCCAGGGTATTGAATTCTCGGAGAAGCATTTCAAGCTGGTCTCCAATATATCTTGAGGCTGTGAGGATGGAATCAGCTTCAATTTCCTCCATCTCTTATTAGAAAATCTGCAAGAATATTTTCATGAGATTTTATAATGGCAATATCATAATCAAAATATTGACATTCAACTTGCCATCTAAGTAATCGAGCCTTTTCTGGTTTTGATTCAATTTAGTTTTTCAGAAAAGCTTTGACACTTAAATTATCAATTTTTAAAGTAAACTTTCTAGCCAGTAAAAATAAAGGCCATTTTTTGAAATCATTTCTGACTGCAAAGAATTCTTTCTCGTTTATATGACATCGATGTGATTCACTGTCTGTAAAAAGACAGCTGCAGTATCTGCATGACACTTCTCCATTAGGTGTGGCTTTAGTAAGAATTGTTTCCCACCAATAGTCACTAGCATCTGTGTATAGAACTAGTTCATCTTCGTCTTGTGGAATTACACGTTTTGGAAGCTTTTTTCAAACTTCTTTAAGCTGCTCAATTCCTTCGTGATGTTCATCTTCCCATTTGAATATGACATCTTTTTTGAGCAATGGCCTAAACACCTTTCTGTAATGTGCTAAATTGTTTATAAACATTCCAGCAAAATTAACAACTCTGAGAAAGCCGTGAACTTCTTACTTTCTTCCTCCATCTTAATCTGGTAAAATCCAGACTTGCAATCGAACTTTGAGAATATCTTGGCGCCTTTGATATAGTTAACCAGTTGTTCTCTGCTTGGGATATAGTATCCATCGAACTCCAAAATGTTATTAATCCCTTTGTAATTAATAATTAGTCTTGGCTTTCCTCTTTTAATTTCTCCATGGTTTCTGACTAAGAATCCTGGACTGTTGTATGGAGAAACTCCTGGTGAAATCAACTTAAGGTCAAGATGTTCCTTAAGTATCTTCTGCATATCCTTACGATCCTCCTGATTCACAGGATTGGTTTGAATCACACGAACTCATAGTCTTTTCCTGGTTTAACTTTTAAGGAAGCTTTGAGCTCGTTCTTATCCCACCATGCCAAAGTATTTTCAATATGATTCCTTTGGATCTTCTTCTTGATATCCTCGAGTGATATATGTTCTTCTATGGTGATGTTACTCTGTGGATTCTCCATTAAGCTCATCATCAATTCTGCAATAGCCTCTGGAGGTACTCGTTCTTCTCCTTGTACTCTGAATAAATACAAGTTATTATCCCATATTTTCTTATCCTTATAGTTTGAATCAAATTGTCTATAGGATAATAATGCTTCACCAAATTTCTTTCGATCCGCCATCTTTAGATTCTGAAGTTGGGCTTCATCACCACGCTTGCTGCGAAAATTAATAGGCATTTTTCTGTAAAATGCTTCCCGCAGTCTCTGAACAATAGTCTTATGATCACATAATGTTGTGAAAATAAGTCTTCTTGTCTCATTCTCCTGTGTGAATTGCTTAAATGTTTGTAGGAAATTGTTTTCTAGCAAAACATCTGCTCTTGCATCATGGAAATAGAATGGTGGCGTCTTCACTTTGTACCATGGGGTATCGCCTGCGCCTCCAATCACTATTTCAGCTTGTTTAATTTCTCTGTTAAGAATAAGAATTCTTTTAGAGAAATCTCTTCCTGCAATAGCTGGTAAATCCTCTCCAATTTCTTTAGGAAAAACATACATTGGAGTACATATTCCGGCGCCTGAATCAATATAGGCGGTGAAATACTCGACCTTGTATTCAGCATATAATATTCCGATAGAAATGTATATGGAGAATGGACTAGTGGTCATCTGATTCTGTATCTTTTATTTGCCACTGTGAACTCCATTCCATCTTGTAATCTCTCCCAAGGTTTATGATCCTCAAGAAATTCAATACCTAGTATTAATTGCTCTGGGATTTTCCCTGCTACTCCTGTGATAGTCAGCTCAATTTCTCCTATCTTTAGGCTTCCTTGATACCTTCCAATTATGGCTTGTTGGAGATAATATAGAATATCACAAGGAAAAATATTATCCTTTTGAGTGATGTCAAATATTACTTCAACTTCTCTCCATCCTTCTGAGCATTTCAGCTCTTCTTGTGTTTTGAAAACATCTGGAATACGCTGAACTGTACTCGGTATTTTTTCTTCCCAACGACTGCTACTTATCATTCTGTCTTGTTGGAAAGACATCCTCCTTGGCTCAACTCTAGACTTCGACTTTTGTTGAAGACTGGTTGATCTTGAATTTGCATGTCGATCTCCTTTATAGTTGGAGACTCAATGATTTCTGGTAGAACCACCCTGGAAAAGTCCTCAAAGATTCTTGGGACTTCAATAAATTCATTTCTCAAGAATACCTCTGAATGATGTGTATTCGATCGAGCATAGGAAATCTTGTATGTGATCGAGTAAGGTCTATTCCCTTCTTTCATCAAATTGACTTTTTTGAAATCTTGATGAAGGGTTAGGACTTTGTTGAAATCTCGATCTCCCAAATTGTATGCAATTATAGGATAGACATTAAATGCCAATTTTCCTACATACAAATTTCCTGTAACTGCGCCAAGGCATGAATCCTTGAGGTTTGAGATTCGCTTGTCAAAAATAGCAAGATTGAGTGGCGAGTCTATTCCTTCTTTGAATGTTGCTTTAATAATGACTCTTATGGCTCCTATGTGAATCCATGAGAGTGTATTTGCAACTTCTCTTTTAACTCTGCTTTTGATCTCCTGGATTTCTCTGTAAGGGACCAACTGCATCTCGATCAGGTTACCAGTAAACTCCATCAGAATGGCAAATTAAAAGTGATGGATATGGAGAAGATAAATCTTAAAGATCTACATGACGATGGTGTGTCCTCCAGTTGCTTAACTCGTTTCTGAATGTCATGAAGGATTTCAAGAGTTTCCTTCTGATACTTCACCATCGTCTCCATCTTGTTCTGGATCTGATGAACTTGTGCTGGTAGATGAATATGGCGGTTGCCATAATTCTACACCGTCTTCTGGACTTCTCTAAGATCTTCTGAGAACTTAGATTTGTCTAAAAGTATCTCGTTCCACTCCGGTACTCCATCAGGAATTATTATTCTGATGGGCATTTTCATGGACTGCTTCTTGGCGATTCATCAGATCGACATATAATATCTGGTTTACTGTAAAGAAACTCATATAATATGACGTTTGTCTTTCGCAGTGTCTCAAGGTTTCCCTATCGGTTCCTCCACGCTCTTTTTCATCATATTGGTTTTTCCAATATGTTATCTTGTCTTGGTGATCTTGTGCATACATCATCAAAATTTGACGATATGTCCTGTAAGGTGTACATCTTAGACAATTGTCCATATCCATATTCTCAGAGAAATTCTCCTCACCAATTGTTAATTACATAAATATAATAAATTTAACTAAAAGTTCTAAATAAACCTAGGCTCTGATACCATTTTTACGGCCCTTAAAACCTTTAAAAACCATTAGTTTACCTTCAACCTTGTATATGGGGTATTTGGGGTTATAGCACAAGAGATGGCTAGAAATGATCTTTTTGAATAAGTAAGGCTAGTTTTTAAAATGAAACTTAAAAATAGGTCATCCATGACCATTTCCCTCTTTTATTACCATCAACCAACACTTGCACAATTATCTACATTCTTCACACCATCCCATTCAACCTTATTCAATCCCCTTACTCAATCTTATACGCTCAAGTCTAGGGTAAGGGATATATCAAGTTAAGGCTTGATATGTGGCTATGAAAAAAGATTAGGCAACACGCTCAAATTGGCTAACTAGGAAATTCAATGTCATTAGGTAGGCAAAAGGGCATGAAAGGCTTAACAAAACAAATGGCCTTAAATCATTTCACAAATCGCGTAGAACATGTGGCTTTGACAAAGATACCTAAGCAAGTTCTAGAATAAAAATCATCATGAATGACACACTCAAATCAAAAAAACAAGACTGCATAATATGAAAGCAGTAAAGGAACAAAACTCATAGGCTTGCAAATTCGTAATTCAAAGCATACATCCATGTTCTCAATATCTACATGCTCCATATCATCTATCCTCATACTAATTCAAAACAACACAAAATTTTTCAAACATCTCCCAAGGTCGCAACATACACCACAAAAACGGTCTACTCACTCCCTAAAAACCTACTAAAGCAATAAACGTGCTAAAACTGTAAACATGCATATAATGCAATGCAACCTACATGCTCTAAATGCAACTATATGAATGCAAATTTTGTTTTATTATATATAAAATAAAACAGGGAAATCCTAACTTAGTAAAGGAAAAAACGAAAAAAATACAACAAACCATTGGGTTGCCTCCCAACAAGCGCTGAATTTAACATCTATAGTTTAATGTCTATATTTCTCGATTATAGATCCCACGAGGTGATGTATTCCACCTTTTCATGCATTTCTCCTTGACATTCTAACTCGCATAAATTCGAGCCTCCTTTGAATGCCTCTAGTGAAGATGTCACACGTCGGACAAATGCCATATTCTTCTAGTTTGCATCGTGCAAGCGGCAGTACACGCGTGCTTCTGAGTTGATGTCTCTCTTCGTGTTCTTCGCTTTCTCACTTTTCAGTACTTCGTGCACATGATCTAAAGTACACACACAATCACTCGAGTTAAAATTATTAGCACATGAATCAACGACTGATAAAGATTTACAGCTCTCTATTTTATCATGAGTTTTCACAGCCTTATAGATGGAGAATAACACTTGCTCATCATTAACTAGTAATGTGAGCTATCCCTTTTACACATCTATAAAGGCTTTAGCAGTGGATAGGAATAGACGCCCAAGTATCAGAGGGACGTCACGATCTTCCTCCATGTCAAGCACCAATAAATCTACGGGGAATATAATTTTTTCTACTTTCACGAGCACATCCTCTACGATTCCCTTAGGATATGTGAGTGATCTATCCACAAGCTGCAAGGTGACCGTGGATGGCTTCACCTCTCCCAATCCAAGTTTCCTAAAAGTGGACAAGGGCATTAAGTTAATACTTGCTCCTAGATCACAAAGTGTTTTATTAAAGAAAATAACACCAATTGTACAATGGACAGCGAAACTCCCCAGATCTTTAAGTTTATGTGGTAATTTTCTCTGAATGATTGCGCTGTAATCCTCAGTCAAGTTAACTGTCTCGAACTCTGCCAACTTTTTCTTCTTGGGCATCACTTCCTTCAAAACCTTCGCATAGTTGGGCATCTGCTCCAATGCGTCTACAAAAGGAATGTTAATAAGCAGTTTCTTAAAAATATCCTGAAGTTTAGCAAATTAATTGGGCATCTATTTTTTTCTTTTGAAAACGTTGAGGAAAAGGGAGTGATGTAGAAAGTTTTGAAATATCAGAGTTAAAGAAAGATTTAAGCTTCTCAGCCCCTTTTTGTTTATCCTTTTGGCCCTTGTTTCCATCATCGACCTCAACATCGCCCGTTGCTACAGTAATGTTCATCTCCAGGGGTCGAATTCCATTGTTCGGCATTACGCATGACTGGCCCGTGCTCAGACGCACGGGTCGTGCATATCACATGTTGTTCCTGATCTACTTCGGCACCACCCGTGCGTCGATGCACGAGTCGTGCGTGGTTCTAATTTTTCATTATTTTCCGGAATTTTTGGCCCCTCGTACTCCGACCCACTTGATTAGTATGAGTTTTGCACGTATTTTGGGGCTTATTTGTAGGTATAATTGATTGATAAACATGCATTAACTCACTAATATGGGCTATCTTCTCTCTTTATGGAAAAGACGTTACGCTTTGCTCATTTTGCAGGAATTTGATGATATTTAGAGTATTTCTGTGGCAAATATGAGCATTGCGATGTAGAACCACCAAGAATTGACAGCATGCACCGAATTGGAAGCCAAATCGAGAAGAAGTTATATGTTAATTTCCATGGTTTCGAATCATTTGAGTGGTCAAATCCATATTGTGGGTCAACTATATTGAGCCTAGTGTCATAATAATGAGTCATGTGTCAAAAAAATCGTGGATGATCAAACAACGAGGGGATTGATTTCAAGAAACGTCCAAACGCGTCTGGAATTTCCAGCACTGGCAGGGTTTAGTATTTTGACCATAACTCGCTCTACAAAATTGATATTGAGTTGATTCAAGTGGCTATGAAAAGATAAGATATAGGGCTACAACTCGTATGAGGACCCCATAAGAAAATTCAGAAGTTTGAGATGTGCACGACCCGTGCGTGGGACGCACGACTCATGCATGCCTAAAGACTTTCAGCATTTCTTACGGCATCACGCACGACCAGGAAGTTTGTGAGGCGCACGACCCGTGCGTGGTTGGTGAAAATTGATTTCTTACGGCCTGGAGCATGACCAGGTCGTGCGTGGGGCACACGACCCGTGTGTCCAGGGGCGGAACCAGGATTCGACTATGGGGGGCCAATAATTGGAAGATCAAATATTTTTTATATAATAATAAAATTCAAAATATATTATATTAGAATCAAAAAAATGTTAATACTCACCAACTATTAAAATTTAGAGCGTCTCTCTTGCATATCACAAAAATCATCTATAAGTGAGTCTATACTAAATTTTTGTGCAATTTCCTTTTCAATATATACTAGCAAACAGTCTGTAAGAAACTCATCTTCCATCTTGTTTCGAAGTGTGGTCTTGACTATATTCATAGCAGAAAAAGATCGCTCTGTAGTAGCTGTAGATACTAGAAGGGTGAGAATAAGAGTTATCACTCTAAACACAAGAGGGTAGATTTCTGATTTTCTAGTTATGACTAACCACTGGCATAAATCAGAAATAGTTGTCAATGTCTCAAAATCGGAAGTTTGACATGATCAAAATGCTCAAATTGCATTCTTAATTGTAGCATCTCATGTTCTGCAAAGTCTTTTTGGTAAAACTTTTTGACCAACTTGCAAATGTCATCAATGATGAATGATATCAATACATCTCTTTGGGATCTAGTGTCGAGCTAAGTATAATCAACTCCCATGTGTTATCACTGAATTTGGTACTCAATACTTGCAATTGAGAATCTATCACTGCATTGAATATATCAACTCTATAATGATGTCCGATTGTAATTACATCTTACTGATGACGTGCCCTTCCTCTTCTTGCAAGATATTGATCATCAAAATCTGGCACATGTATATTAACTGCTTCACAAAATGATGTCACATTTGCACTTAATTCATCCCATCCATCGTCTCTCAAATTCTGAATGAGAAACTTCATAGATGACACAAGATGCATTGCTTTCAAAATATCTTGAGATTGAAGTTGCAAAGCTTGACATAGCATATTAGAAATCTCCAAGTTTTTTCTCATAAGATGCAAAATAAAAACAAATTCAAATGAAGTTAGCACCTCATAAGTTGCATCTGCATCTCCACGTTGAGCATACGTAGTTCCATCCTCAATAATATTCAACAAAACTTCACATGTTGCACTAAACATCTTTATCAAGCTGGATATAGATTTCAAATGAGAACTCCAACGAGTATCACCTGCCCTTTGTAACGAACCAATTTGATTAAGCCCTTTCCCACTTTCTAGTTCATTAATGCTAAGCAAATGAGCAATATTCGATGCATGAGCAGCTTTTAATTGGTCATTACACTTACATGAGGTACCAACGATATTGATAATAGAATTCAACTTGGTAAAAAACTGATAGACGTGGATAACTTCCTTTGATGCAGCAACTAGTGCCAATTGCAAGCAATGTGCAAAACAATGAACATAATAAGCATAAGGACATTCACCTAAAATTAATGCTTGCAGTCCATTCCATTCTCCACGCATGTTACTTGCACCGTCATAGCCTTGTCCCCGAATATTCTGAACATCAAGGGAATGGCGTGATAAGACAGAACAAATACCTTCTTTTAATGTTGATGCAATAGTGTCTTTAACATGAACAAGCCCAAAAAACGTTCTTGTACATAGCCATCCTTGTCAACAAATCTTAATACAATTGACATTTGCTCCCTTTTAGATTCATCTCGAGCTTCATCGACATTAATACAAAATTTAGCATCACCAATATCTTCTCGAATGGCATTCTTGACTTTAGTTGCCAAGACATGCAAAATTTGTTTTTGTATTTTTGGTGATGTGTACGATGTATTTTTTGGAGCTTTATCTAAAATTTTTGCTACTTTGTCATTATAAGAGGCTATGAAACTCAATAGTTCCAAAACATTTCCACGATTGATTGATGTTATAAAAAAAATTCCTCAAAACAATTCTGTGTTTTTAAATGTTGGGGAGGCCAGCCCATTAATATTCCATTAAAAAAAATATCATCAAAATATTTTTTTTTAAATGTTGAGGGGGGGGCAGGGCCCCCCTCCAAGTATATATAGTTCCGTCCCTGCGTGCATCTGTGCGGAAATGTCCAATTTTGACAGCACATTGACCTAGTTTTGGCCCAAACACTATAAAAACACATCTTAGGGGGCGGACACAAGGGGAGAAAAGCAGGGAATATACCCAAGAATACAAGAAAAACATCATCTTCATCAAGTAGGAATCAAGGGAAGAATCGGGTCGAATCGGAGCTTGAGGATTGAAGATAAAATCGAGAGATTATCCATCTCCCTAAGTTTTCTCATTCTTTGTAGTTCAATCTTTCATTTTAGCTTCTTATGAACATGAACAATTTGTCTGTGAGTTGTTTATTTGTAATGAGTACCCAAACATCTTGTGATTCCGAGTTTTGGAAGTAGATTAATTGAACTCTTGTTGAATGTTTTAATCTTAGTTGAAGTTATTGTCTTAAAGCCTATTTGAGTACTTTATGCTTATTCTTGTTTTATCATTTGGTCTATAGTTAGCATGTTTGATATATTGATTCATAATTCGAGATATGAGCTTCAATATTTGATTCTTGGGTACTTTGGCCAATGATTTAGCATGTTTGATATATTGATTCATAATTCGAGAGATGAGCTTCAATATTTGATCTTGAGTACTTGACATGAATATTTGCATGAATCGGGAGGTTTATAGATATTTGTGAGGACATTTGATCTTTGATGCTTTTGGGAGTTGTGTATCTATTGCTGAGTAGAGATGCTAGCATAGATATTTCAATTTACGTTTTATATACATCTCGAGAGGGGGGATAAAACATATGTGTGATCGTCTTATAGGTATAGTGATAATAACTTTGGCTTGGATTAATTTGGATAACAAGAGGTATATTAATTGAAACCATAACCCGAGAATCCATTTATTTCTCTTGATAATTCCATTAATTTTAGTATCTTGTATTTTTGTGGTTATTTCTATCTCAACCTCCACAACAACCATCAAATTTCGATCGTCAAAATAAAAGTAAAACTATCTTGGTTCAATACTTAGCACACTAATTTATTAGTCTTTGTGGATACGACATTGCTTACCCTATTTCTATAAACTACACCGTACACTTGCGATGATGCTAAAAATAAGGCGAACACCACTCCTCATATTAATGGTGTTACACTGTTCTTTTTGATTTACTTCAGTGTTGCTCGGAAACTGATGCTTCTGATGCTATCAACTGATGATCGTCGCTAATTGGCCAATTTGGTTTCTAGATTTTTCATTTATGAACCCACAGTGTTAGCCAACTGCGTGATGTGTGCTTCGATCTTGTCTATCTTCGCCTCATCTTTATTCAATTGGTTCCTTGTTTTATTCATAAACGAACTTGTCTGACTCATGAAGGAGGTAAGAATGTCCTCCAAAGATGGCTTAGACTCTGAATTAATAACTATGTTCGTTACACTGAACCCCAGTGGTGGTTGCATCACGTTCTTCGTATTCGCATAGGAAATTTTTTCATGATTTCTTACGCCCGGATGATAATGGGTAAGAGTTTGATTATTCTGGTAATTGTTGAAATTCTGGTTATTGACAAAGTTAGCTTCCTCCATAGGATCTTGAGGAACTCCCCCATTATTGGCACCCGTGTTTGCCTCTGCCCCTTGAGTTAGAACACTCAACTGATTCATCAATGCTATCATCTGAGCCGTCAATGCCTTGATTGGGTCTGAATCAGGAACTCTAGCTACCCTTTTAACATTTGTCCTCTCGGAGGGCCACTGATAGCTATTCATTGCCATTTCTTCAAGCAAGTAAAATGCATCTTGTGGAAATTTTGCCAGTAAAGTGCCTCCTGCTGCGGCATCCACAAACGACCTAGTCTGTCCCATCAACCTATTGTAGGAAAAACAAAGTTGTTGATTCTCTGGGAATCCATGTTACGGACATCTCCTCGGTAAATCCTTGAATCTCTCTCAGGACTCACTACTGCGTGATCTCAGCTCATACTTGGTGGAACTTTCGAATCAACTCGTCCCAAGTATTCACACCCGAGTAAAGTGCCAGCGTTTCTAGCCTTATCCTTTAAAGAGAAAGGGAATAGCGCAGGGCAATAGCATCATCAGACACCCCATTCATCTTAATCATGTTGCATATCTGCACGAAGTGTGCAAGATGAGAGTTGGGATCCTCAGATGGAAAACCCCCAAACTGGTTCTGCTGAATTATCGAAATGAGCGCTGGCAATTCCACCATAATTTCGATTTGTTTGTGGGCGAAAGTAATCGTGAATCGCTTGTTGTTGGACTACCGGAATTTTTGCTCTCGGTAACTCATTAATGATCCTGTTGATCCCATTGTTACCTCCGTTGATGGCTTCGTTATTACCCCTGTTGTTCTCTTCCACATCCCCCATACTATAATCATGTTGTCTTTCTGCCCGTTTAGTAGATGCACTCGGTCGCCTTGCAAAAGCTTCAACCTCCGGTATGAACGGTGCTAATTCCCCTTTGCTTCGAGCGAGTGTTCATGCACTACCCTGAACCAACTAAAAGAAACAAGTCAAACAATATAGGAGTGGAATTAAACAAAAATAAAAAGAAAAAATGTCTAAATTAAAAATAATTCTATTTATCGCAATATTAGTACTAAAATTTTAATTAGTCCCCGGCAACGGCGCCAAAACCTTGTTCGCCTTATTTTTAGCTTCACCCACAAGTGTACGGTGCAGTTAATAGATAGGGTTAGCAAGGTCGATCCCACATAGACTAATAAATTAGTATACTAAGTATTGAGATCGAAATAGTCTTATTTATATTTAGACGATCGAAATTTGATGGTTGTTTGTAAAAGCAAGACAAGATTTTATCATAAAAAAGACAAAGTATAGAGTTGATTGAAAGATCAAGGAGATGAATGGATTCCAGGGTTATGGTTTCAGTTAATATCCTTCTTGTTATCCGACTAATCAAAACCAAAGTTATTATTATTCTTCCCTATAAGACGACCACACAAGTATTTTACCCTCTCTCTCGAAATGTATATAAAAATGTTGACTGGATTATCTATGCTAGCATCTCTACTCAACATAAGATAACCAACTCCCAAAAGCATAAAATATCATATAACCTCACAAATATTCACAAACTTCTCAATCATGCAAGTATTCATGTCAAGTACTCAAGATCTAGTATTGAAACTCATATCTCGAATTATGAATCAATACATCAAATAAGTTAAACCAATGGCCATTTGATAAAACAAGAAATAAAGCAGAGTACTCGAATAGGGTTTGAAATAATAACTTCAATTTCAATTAAGCATAAAACAAAAGTATCCATTAACCTAATCCTAAACCCAGAATCACAAGGTGTTTAGCCGAACATGGGAAATAAACAATTCATAGACAAATCATTCATATGCATATCTAACTAATCGAAAATAAAAGATAAAATTGGATGAGAAAACTCAGGGATGTCGATGATCTCTCGATCTATCTTCAATCCTCATGTGTGTGGTTGCGACCTCGATCAATCTCTCGAATCCTCCAGTAGAAAGTTGCTCTTTTCTCCGCTTTGTAGGGTAAATATCAGTGTTCCTTTGATTGGGGTTGCCTCGTCTCTATTTAAACTCCCGTTGGGCCAAAACCTAAGTCAAAATCGCCAAAACCTGGCTTTTCCACACAGACGCACGGGCCGTGTGCTTACACACGACCAGCCCGTGGCCAGGCCATATGAAAATTCTTGTCTGAATTAACGCACGGGCCTCGCGTCCAGGCACGACTAGCCCATGCATCCCTGCGAAGGTTGATTCATGTTGTCCTGCACATGCACGGACAATGCCTTTGAGCAAGGTCTGCTCATGCGTGGCCTTATTTCACCCAGTTCATCCGATCTCTTCTCAGTTTAGCTCCAAACTTTACGTATTTGCTCGGTTCTCGACGGTCTTTTAACGCAATGCTCCGATTTGTCACCAAAGTGCTATAAATATCATTTATTTCCTACAAAACGAGCAAAGTGTAATATATTTTCCACTTTATAAGAATATGGCCCATTTTACTCAATTTATGCACGCATATCAACTTATTCTATCCACAATTATGCCCAAATTACATGCAAAACTCATACTAATCACAGAGGCGCTGCAACGCTAGGAAAAAGGCGCTACAGCGCTAGGAAACAGGCGTTGTAGTGCCAACCTCAAAAAGTTCAGTTTTTGGGTAGCACGCTACAAGGCTCATTTATGGCGCTACAGCACCATCCAAAATTTCGAATTTGCTTCAGGAGTCTTCATAAGAGTTGTAACCCCATCTCTTAGTTTTTCATAGCCACTTGAGTTAGCTCAATATCAATTTTATAGAAAAATTATAGTCAAAATACTAAACCCTACTAGTGCAGGAAATTCCTGACGCATTTGAACGTTTCTTGAGGTTAATTCCCTTGTTGTTTGATCATCCATACTTCTTCTAACACATGACTCATTACTATAACTCTAAACTCAATATAATTGACCCTCAACATGGCTTTGGCCACCAAAATGACTCGAAACAATAAAAATTAACATATAACCTATGAGATATAACAAAAACGACTCAAAGAACTCAAAAGCAACACAAAATTATAGTATATGAAGCCCAAATAAATGGTATAAAACCAATCTAACAATTGTATAGATTTTGATGATGCTTAGAAGACTTAGAATTAGAAAGTTGGCATCCCAATTTATGTATGTAATTTCAACTTTGTAATAGTTTGAAAATTAGCTGAGTCGTTGAGCAACTAAGTTGAAGATACATAAGACTTGCTGAAGAGTTCAGAAAAGATTCAGCTGAGTCGCAGCTGAGTGGTCAAGAAAAGCTTCAGTCAAGTACATCAGTTGTGTCTTTCAGAAGACTTACAGCAGAGTCATCTAAGAAATGAAGGAAAAGACTCAACTTATGGGGTAAAGCAGTTGAATGACTCAAAGAAAGCTGAAGAAGTCCATTGTGAAGAAAGTCAAAGACTTACCCGTTTTGGTAAGGAGACAGATCTGCAACTTTAAAGTTGTCTTGTTTAAAGAGTGAAAGAAACAAAGACCAATGGAATGCTTTCATAACTCTGAATTATTTTAGACACCTGCAGGTACTAAATGCAAAGGTTGGGTCAACATCAAATGCTTCAAGAACAAGACAAGCCAACAAACAAGAAGTGTAAGTTTGAATTTGTCTATCTTTTCAACAGACAAATTTCAAACTCTCACTATAAAAGGCTGAGGAATTTTCAGAGAGAAGTATGACACAAAAGAGAGCAAAAATTCAAACGTGATACAAACATTCAAGCAATCTGCAATACTCTCTCAAGCAAGAAATTCTACAGTCCTCAGGCCTACATTCGAAGAAACTTTAATCCAACACAACCTTGTGGAAGATAGAAGTTATACTTCAAAGTTGAAGAGGAAAAACATGTTTTAAAGACAAAGGGGTCTGTTCTTCCAAGAAGTGAAGGAAGTTCAGTTAAGTTCCAGTTCGAACCTATTTAAAATCTGAAGGAGGACTAAGTGATCAAGTCCTGAAGATTTGAAGGGCTGAAGTAGTGAGACAGCTGCCTTACAAAGAGCTGAGTCCCAGAAGTGAAGCCAGTTGTGTGATCAAAAGGATAAGCTTGGATTGTTGTACTATTATAACGAAGTTACTGTTACTTTAGTGGATTCCTCCTGGAGTAGAAGAAAAGTGGAGTAGAGGAATTACCCCATCCTCGAAGCACTATAAATTATTGTGTCATTTTATATTTTGCACTTAAATTCTGCAATTTGCTTGCTTTATATTTGTTATCCAACTGATAATAACAAGCCTAATAATAAGTGTTGATAACCAAAAAACTGAATTTGTAAAAGCTAACTTCATTCAGCTGAGTTACTCTATCAACAACTCTTTCAGAGTCTGTTGAGAAGTTAACTCTCATGCTGAAGTTTGACCCAACCGTCTCTCAAGAGACTTAGTTGTTTTCTTGTTCAAATTATGATTGTGTTTAAAATCAAAAAATTGGTTAAGTCTATTCAATCCCCCCCCCTTTTCTAGACTTAACTCTCACTCTTTGGGATATACAACTATTTGTAAGACAAATCGTTACAGATGTTGAGTAGTTTGGGAAATAACTCCCCAACGCGTAAATCAAGTATAACGGAGAGAGAGAGAGAGAGAGAGAGAGAGAGAGAGAGAGAGAGAGAGAGAGAGAGAGAGAGAGAGAGAGAGAGAGAGAGAGAGAGAGAGAGAGAGAGAGAGAGAGAGAGAGAGAAATTTATTGAGAGCATATAGAAGAAATAACAAAAAATGAATCGTGTACTTTGACATTGAGTCCATTGAGAAGATTCAATCTATTAAGCATCTCTACGTTGTTATTATTATTATTATTATTATTTGGATATTTCATTAATCTATGCCTCATCACATAACGAAAATGAAAATGTTTTGTGGCATACAGTGAATATGCATATACATAAACTCACTTCCTAAACAACCCAAATATTTCTACATAGTATACTTCTTTCTTTTTGTTTTCTTAAACCGATATATTGCTAAAAGGGGCTGTGTTTTTTTTTTTTCTTGCAATTATTACATTAGTCTACATGCTTTCACTGTGAGAAATAAATTATAATATATAACTTATGAGTATATCATATATCAAACCTATAAGATTATTCAAACATTAGCTATCAAATATTTTATCTTGTTTTTAAGTTTTTAAATATAATAATTATTTAAAATGATGTCAGAGTTATATATCAGGGTCAGGGGTGGTCAATATATTCAATTCTCGTTCTTATTTATGAAAATAATTCCACATGCTTAATTTGCTTCAACAACAACGTCCAAAAAAAATGGTAACATAATATGTTAAACATTTTTTCTTCAACAATTTAAACTTTTAAATTATAACGATCGTGGTTATATTTAAACCACCGTGATCATTTAAATAAATGCCATAAAAATGTCGACATTCTTAACACACCATGATAGTGCATTCACAAAGTTAATATATTCTTAATTTAATACAAAGACCATATCAAGCCCAAATTAAAAAGAGTGAAATTTAATGCACTAATAATAAGATATAATATTGATATTAACTTTGTTTGAACCGTACGTATTCTAGTCTCCATATATTTTAGGCTGACCTATATAAATATTCTAATGAAAATGTACATGCAACACTAGTATTACAAGAAAATTTTGAATATGTATGACTAACTTAGTGCATGCTGAACATTTTCCTGTTGGCAATATTGTCCTTTCTCCAAAAAGTTGGTAGTGTACATATTAAAAACAATCTTTATTTAATAAACAGCATTTCTGATTTTAAGTTATATTAATAATAGATATAAAGAAAAAAATCAAAAGGAGCATAGTCGTTGTTTTATTAGAAAAATCTCTAACTTTTATTAAGGTGGCCCAATAAATCATATTTCAGATATAAATATATTTGTCATGTAATATTTTGGGTACAATTACCTCATTTTGTGTGTGTACATGTGTTCTTCGTAAGATAAAGGAAAAGTCACACTGTTTCATTATCATAATATGATTGACTTGGATTACCCAAAATTAAATTAAAAATAGAACTTAACTAATTTAAGTTTTGTCTACAACACGGTTGTACAATAGACAAATTCTCTATTTCAAAATAGTGTTTCAATTTAGGAATTAAAATGACATTATCAATATACACTCATAGAGAGTGTAATAATGATATCAGAATACCAATTACCAAATGAAACACTATTTGAAAAAAAAAAGATCTTACCGGATGAATAACCCTTTAATTCTATAGTAAAATTATGAGATGAGTTGGGAATTGTTATATAGGTGTTCGTTTTTTAAATTTTTTTCTAAGAGGGTGTTTGGCTGAGCTTATAAGCTGTTAAAAATAGCTTATAAGATGTTAAAGAGCTTATAAGCTCTTAAAATGTGTTTGGTAATTTTTTTCCAAAAGAGCTTATTATAAGCTCTAAAAAAAGCTGTCAGAGAGCTTATAAGCTCTTTATTTTAAACATTCAAAAGACAAAAATATACTTGATAATTTTATAAGATATAAAAACATCTTATAAGTTCAACTATCTTATTTTATCCAAACACTCTGACAACTTATTTTTAAAATAAGATATAACATCTTATAAGCTCCTAAAACAGCTTATCAGATGTATGAGCTTATAAGATGTTTTAAATAAGCTTAGTCAAACTCCCTCTAAGTTAGTTGGCAAAGCATTTTTCTGCTTCTTTTTTTTTTTTTTTTTGTGAGATTTTCCAAAAGTAATTTCTTACCTATTGTGGAGTGGATATTAATTAATTCCAGAATGATTTGTCCACCTAAAATTATTATTTACTGGTAATTAAGTATTATATAACTTATAAAATAAGTACTATTCTTATAATAATTGGGTTATGCTTTATGTGAAAGTTAGACTTTTGGTTTAGGTGGTGGTTTTGTTTAATAGATGTGCGTGTGGCATACACAAGCTAAAAGCCCACATTCTAAAAAAAAAAAAAAGATTATCCTCATATATATAATTTGCAACTTTTAACGTTCCTCCACAAAGTTCGTAGTGGCCACTGAACGCAGAGCACCAAATACGAAACTTCCGCAACGTTGGAATTTTCTTTTTATTTTTTGGATTTTGTCTTTTGCTATTTTGTGTTTTTTATTTTTTATTTTTTAAGGGGAGGTGGGGTTGGTAGAGGTGTGTAAACGAATTGAGCCGATCTGGAATTTGCCCTCCAAACCTGATTGATTCGTTCTCAATTTTCATATATGTGTGTGTATATATATCATAGTTTTAATAAGGGTTGGATATGTGCTTCATAGGGTTATAAGCGAGGTTCTAAAATTAGGCCCTTATAAATTAGAGTTGTCAAAACTAGCTCAGCCCGTGTATAAGATTTGGTCGGACTGTGATAATGTAAACCCGAAACTAGTCGGATTTATTTGGCCCAGCCATTAGGCCCAATATGTTGGGGCAGTCCGACTTCTCATGTATGTGTATTTTCATGGGTTGAGCCTAAAAGAATGACGGCCCGATAGAATTTCGGACAAGCCCCCACCCGACCCAATTTTTCTCTTTGACCTGGCAGGCTAGCATCGAGCCAAGCCATACCGACCCATTTGACAACTCTACTTATAGTGATCGGATTTATTTTATCTTAATAAATTACTTTAATGAGATAACACGATAATAGTAATATCCCGGCAAGACAACAACAATTAATGTATCAACTAACAAACTAATTAATATTCATGTATTAAGACAATCAATAATTGAAAATTAATATTCCGACAAGACAACAATAATTCAACAAATCAAAATATTTCAACAAATCAAAATTCACCAAAGCATATATATTCATACACACATATATAAATTTGGGGCCCCTATAAATTTGTTGAGTTTATGCTCAAGTCCGGGCATGGACTTTTAATTGAGTGAAATATGAATTGATCTTGTAATTTGAGTGTGTCTGTGTATATATATATATATATATATATATATATATATATATATCATTTCAGTAATCGAGTTGATAAATAATAAATAATCAGGACAAAACTCAAGCCACTTTGTCAAATTAACCTATAGCAAAGAGCATTTCCTTTCTAAAAGACAATGGTGATTTTGTGATGGAGATATTGATAAAGATATCATATCGTGTTTTATTATTTTTTAAGATTTTAGAATATCTTATGTTATATTTTAGGAAGTGATTTATATGTTTAGGATTCTATTTAGTTTATCTTTTAAATTTCTTAGTCAGGTTAGGAGTTTTATTGTGCTAGGATTTTAATCCTATAAATAGTTGTTATTTTATTATTTTTAGGGAGGTTGAATTATTATTAATTTTGAGATTTATTCTCTTTGCAATACATGTTCTTTTTTAGAATTATATTGTTTTGTTCAATACTTCCGGTATTCTTGAGAATCAACGGTAGTATTTGTGTTCATTATTGTTCTTGCTACGCTTCCGCCTGCATTAGTTGGTATTCAGAGACCAGTCTACGCTCCCTGAACCACGTTGTCCAGACAGGATCTACTATTCAGAGACCAAACTACGCTCATGAACCATGTTGTCCAGACAGGATCCACAACGCATGAATGACATTGCACAGATTCGTCAACAGATCGACTTGTTGACACAACGGATAATCACGTTTCGCATCCATCAGCATAATTTTTTTGACATCATTACCGCTCATCTCACGACTGATCGAGATCGAGCGTGTGAGGTAGGTAATGAGGGCAATGGTCAAAATTATCGCGATGGATGTGGTTTCGATTTTTATCCATCCCCACATATCATATCAAATGAGGAGGATGGTGGTTACGATGGACCACCAATTTTTGATGAAGAAGATAGAGACCACATTCAGGAGATTGGTTACGAGAAACCTCTGCAATTTGATGAGGAGAATTATGGCTATGATGGTCCGCCAATTTTCGATGAGGAGGAAAATAGTGGCTATGAAAACCCACCAATTTTTGGTAGCGAAATTAAAACTGTTGATTCATTGATGGGAAATGGATATTCTCTTTCTCCACCAGAGATCGAAAATATTGTTGATGTCTCAAACCTTTCAACAATTTTAATCTCTTATCATAGGGATAAAAAATTGTTCATTAAGAGTAGATTTTTGTCTCATTTGACAAAATTTACAAAATCTGCGGAGAAGTTTGTTGGTATCCCCATAGATGGAAAATATAATTCGCAGAGTCGCATGCCATCCTATAATGGTATTGGAGTCTACAAGATAATGATTCATGGTTTTCTAAGACTCAAGCGAGGTTATTTTGTTTTTGATCCAGTTCAAAAACATATTGCTATTCACCTTATTTTTCCATTTCGTCCTCCTCGCGCTCCTCCATGGTTTGACAATTCTTTGCTCTCCATTCCGATTCGAGGACAAATCGTTTCGACCCCGGAGAGAATGATGGAGATATTGATAAAGATATCATATCGTGTTTTATTATCTTTTAAGATTTTAGAATATCTTATGTTATATTTTAGGAAGTGATTTATATGTTTAGGATTCTATTTAGTTTATCTTTTAAATTTCCTAGTCAGGTTAGGAGTTTTATTGTGCTAGGATTTTAATCCTATAAATAGTTGTTATTTTATTATTTTTAGGGAGGTTGAATTATTATTAATTTTGAGATTTATTTTCTTTGCAATACATGTTCTTTTTAGAATTATATTGCTTTGTTCAATACTTCCGGTATTCTTGAGAATCAACGGTAGTATTTGTGTTCATTGTTGTTCTTGCTACGCTTCCGCCTGCATCATTTTGGTTTATATATGGAGAGCTTCTGGGCTTAAATCCATTTAGAAAGTACTCCATTGAGATTCTAATTTATCAGAGGCCCATCAAGCTAGTTGGCAGCAACATGAAGTGTTGCATATAGTGAGATTAAGGGTTTGATGCGACAAGATCATAGTGTGGGAAATTTAAAGATATGAGTATTAGATCTGGTAGTATAAAGAAAATACTTATATCATAACATATTTCTCAATAATCCACGATTCGATCTAATGAGCTTTGAGTGCCATCCAAGAGCAGAAAAGGATTAAACATCTTGGTCTTCCATTGCTTATTGAAAGATCTAAAAAAGTTTTTCAAAATGTGGTGGATGTGGCAAGCAAAAGAACTCAGAATTGGAAAATGAACTTTAATTTCTCAGTCTGGCAGGCAAAGAAGTTTTAATCAAGTCTGTTCTTAGTGCTTTGCCTAACTATGTAATGTCTTGTTATAAACTTCCTATTTTCTTCCTTCTTGGACCAAAAATAGTACCAGTTTGGCTCTTGGCAAGTATGTCTCGATTTGTAAAGGGTTTCTTCGATGAGTTTATTGATATAAAATATGTCGCTTTTGTGGGAAAAAAAAGTAAATAAGTGAATAAAAACCGTATTCGTAGAATATGAGAGTTTGCAGCTCAATCTCCTCATAAACAAAAGTAGATTAATGCATACATGCTTGTTTTAGAATCTATGTATCTTTTTATCTTTGTTTTTTTTATTTTTTAATTTATAGGTTTCACACTAGAGTGAGTTTCCTACTCTTATAAATTTGTGGGTAAATCTCACTTTGCCCACTTATACTCTACTTTATTATCACTTTACCTCCCATGTACTCTCAATTGTATCACTTTATCCCCTTATACTCTTAATTAGTATCACTTTAACCTCTTTAAGCTTTTAAAATATTATTTTATGCTCATATACAAAAAAAAATGACCATTTTATCCTTACCTATTAGTTCTATCAAAATAACAAAATTATTTTAAAAGTATTTAATATTAATAAACTTGTATTTATTTGCTAAATTAATTTTCACAACTTAATTAATTAATGCTTAATATTAAATATATTATATTTTATATTTAGTTGCTAATTATTAACTTTAATATAATTCCCCTTAAATTAATATATAATAGACTATTTCTATTAGCTAATACATTTATACTTTTAATTTATTATTCATCATAACCTTAAAATTATAATATATATATAATACAAATTTATTAAATGTGTGAAATATTATTAGTGATTTTTAAATTATTGATTCAATAATCATAAATAAAAACTATGTTAAATAGAAAAAAATAGTCATTTTAGTGATTAATTTTTTGAATACAAAATATTAATTTATTATATAATACATAATTTTTAGATTTATTATTTAAAAAATATATGAATATATTAGTTTGCATAAAATAACCTAAAATATAGTTATTTAATAGGAATAAATGATATTTTAATTGAATAAGGGGGGTAAAGTGATACAAATTGATATACAAGGGGGTAAAGTGATACAATTTAAAGTAGAAGAGGGTTATGTGATATTCAATGAGAGTATAGGGGGTAAATGTTAGATAAATGTTTTTACACTACAAGAAAAATCCAGTTTACCGATAGAATTTACCGACAGAAATGATTTTGTCACTAAATTTTACAGTTACTTACAGAATACCTACAAAATAAAAAATATTATTTTCCTCCAAATTATACCGACAGATTACCGACAGTTTTTCAATTTACCGACAGATTTTCTGTAGGTATTTACCAACAGTTTTAGATTTTGTTGGTAAATATTTTACCTACAATGAGTTTACCTACACTTTACAATTTTCTTAATATTTACCTACAGATTTTTCTGTAGGTAAACTGGTTTTTTCTTGTAGTGTTATCAAGATTTTTATGATTTTGTTTAAATGAGTTTTTATACCAAAACAATATTTATAAAAGTTTGTCCAAATACTCCTAAATGATTTAAAATGTTTTTACCAATTTTTGGAGTATTTCTTAGAGTTTATTATTCGATAAAAATTGGACAACACTTTTAATGATTTGTGTTAATTGGTTTTTTTCATCAAAACAATGTTTATAAAAGTTGTCCAAATACTCCCAATTGATTTAAAGAATTTTTACTAATTTTTTGGAGTATTTCTTGAAGTTTATTTTCGACAAAATCGGACAACATTTCTATTTTGAGGTCGACCGGTCGAGCAAACGGTCGACCGGTACCTGAAGAGATGAAAACACGAAACAGAACGTACTGAACTTGAAAAATGAGGGAGGGCGACCGGTCAAGGGTAGGGCCGACCGGTCAGACCCCCCTGCAACTGTCCTGGATCGCACTATTTTCTTTCAAACGTTAAAAATCTTATGCGGGGCAACCGGTCACCCTATGTAATTTTGTGACAGCAAAATTGTGTTGTTTGAAATTCTTATCAGCAAGATTTGCTTTTGATTTTTGTACAATATTTCTACATATTGTGATCCTCTTTTTGTAGACAAAAGTGAAGAAGGAGGAGCTTATGTCTATGAAGACTCTCCTATAAATAGAGGATGATTTGAAGATACAAGATACAACACACAAGCATACAATACAACAAGAAATCTGCAAAATGCTCAAAGCTTTCATTTTTACATTCTTGTTGTAATAGCCTAAGTTCTTGCACATGCACAATCTTGAGGTCTAGGCTTTTTGTTCTTGATTACACTTGCACTTAAAGTTTGTATACTTCGTTTATTGAGTTGTAATCTTGAATTTTTCTATCATCCAAAACAAGATATCCTTGTTAGTGATCTTGTGGTAAGAACACACTTGGGTGATCTTAGATGTTGAAGAGTGTGGTACTCTTCATAGGTGTTGAAGGAAGATTGTGGTAATCTCCTTGAAGGTGTTGTAAGAAGATTGTGGTAATCTTCAAATGTGGTGTTGTATTAATTGTGGTAATTAATAAAGTCTTTTTTTCTTTTTGAAATCCACTTCGGATATACCGGGGTGCTAGTAGATTAGGCCCTAGGTGGGTTGAACTACTATAAATCATCGAGTGTTGTTTAATTTCTGCATTTACATTCTTGTCAATTATGTGTTCATTCGAAAAATAGGGCGATTTGCGAAAAATCGGCATAATCTATTCACCCCTCTTCTAGATTATCGTAGCTACTTGGACTAACAAGTGGTATCAGAGCCAAACTCTTTGGCTAGCTCGTTTCGAGTAAAGAAGAAAGATCCATGGCTACGAACGAAAGTTACCTCACCACCGGCGCCTCCACCAACAAGCCACACTATTCGACGCCAACAACTACGCATTTTGGAAAGACCGTATGGAGTGCTTTCTACAAGGGTGTGGGTTTGACATTTGGAATGTGATCATTGAAGGAGTTGATCAACCAACCAAGAAATTGGAGGACGGCACCACGACTCCTAAACCTTTCAAGGAGTTCGATGAAAATGACAAGAAGGCCTTCTCTCTAAACGGTAAGGCTTTAAATATTTTGCATTGCTCTCTTACGCCACCTAGTATAATTGTATAAGAGGCATAAGGTCGGCACATGAAATTTGGGAAAAATTAGAAACCATCTATGAGGGCACAAAAAAGTGAAGCAAGCAAGAAAAACAATGCTTGTGAAAGACTTTGAAAATTTCAATATGCATGATGGTGAAAGCATATCAAAAATGGTGGAAAGGCTTGACAACATTGTCAATCCTCTTGTGGTTCTTGGAAAGGTCATCTCCGAAGAATACAAAGTGACCAAAGTTTTGAATGCTCTTCCCGGCTCATGGTCCGAAAAGGTGACGGCTATCACGGAAGCACAAAATCTCGAGACACTCAAATTTCGATGAGCTCATCGGGAACCTCCTCATCTACGAATTCTATCTCAAGGAGAGAAAAAATTCCAAACCATCCATCAATCAATCGGGTATGCAAAATATTCCTAAAGGTCTTGCATCTTCTTCTAACAATGTATATTATGATATTGATGATGATGAGGAGGAGACGGCCGCACTTGTTTGTAAATTTGCAAAATTTGTGAATAAAAATAAGGCAAGAAAACCGAGAGACAACTCGTGTTTTAAATTCGGAAGATCCGGGCACTTCATAGCCGATTGCCCAAAACTCAAGGAAGAGGAACAAAAGAAGAAGAAGTCTTTTCCGAAAAAGGAGGCTCTAAATGCGAAAGTCAAAACTTGGGATGAGCTACTTGAAACAACCGACGAAGAAGGAGAATCCGAACATGGTCTTATGACCATAGATCGACGAAAACAATGAGGTACGCTCTAACGTTTCATCTTTTTCCTTAGTTGATGATTTACAATGTGATTTTGATGAATTACATAATTAGTTTCAAAATTTGATTGTTAAATACAAGACTTTAAAAATGGAGCATAAAGAGCTTAAATTAGAAAAGGATAAATTGTTTACATCTTATGAATCTCTTGATATAGCTCATGCTATTACTCTTACTAAAGTTCGTACTCTTGAAACCGAAAGACAAACGCTCACAAATGATCTTGAATGTTTAAAAAAAGATGTGCATCATTTTAACTTAAGTACGGATAAAGTTACAAAAATTTTATATGCACAAAGAGGTGAGCATTCTAAATTAGGACTTGGCTATAAACCTTTTCAACATCTTTCAAAGAAAAAGACCAAGGTCCGACTTTTTGTACGTGCTAGTAGTGCCTATAATCTTATTTATTTTTATTGTGGTAAAGTTGGTCACTATGTTAGTCATTGTAAATTGAAGAATAATTTTAGCTTTGTTTGGAGACCCAAAGGTCTCAAGGCTAACCCCCATGGACCCCAAAACTATAGGGTACCTAAAAATAATTCTTTTGTAGGTCATAGGGGCTATAACAACTATGGAGGATTCAAAATGGCTCGTGGACAGCGGATGTTCACGCCATATGACCGGAAAGAGAGAACTTTTTACCAACATCAAGCTCTAAGAAGAGTGTATGGTCATGTTCGGCAATGGCAAAGGAAGAATTCTTGGAAATGGAAAAATTGGTAACTCTTCTTTCTCTCTTAGTAATGTTCTTTTAGTAGAAGGGCTTAAGTTTAATTTGATAAGAGTTAGCCAACTTTGTGATTCAAATTATAATGTTGTTTTCAATAAAGAAAAATGCCTTATTTCCAAAAATGATAAAATTATTTGTGAAGCAATTAGAAAAGGCAATCTTTACAAAATTTGTACAAGTGATTTGGTTAGTCAAAATGTTTCTTGTCTTGTCGCCAATAATGATTTTACTAGTTTATGGCATAGGCGACTTGGACATGTTGGATATAAAAATTTGCAAACTATTTACAAAAACCAACATGTAAAAGGACTACCCAAATTGAATTTTGAAAATCTTGTTTATGTGACACTTGTCAAAAGAACAAATTAGTTAAGGGTAGTTTTAAGCCCAAAAATAAAATTTCCACAACCAAGCCTCTACAACTTCTTCATTTAGATTTGTATAGAGATATTGGTACGACAAGTTTAAGTGGAAAACATTACACTTTTGTTATAGTTGATGATTTTTCTAGATATACTTGGGCCCTATTTCTTACAAATAAAAGCGATGCCGTTAATGAGTTTGTTAAGTTGTGTAGACTTATTGAGAATGAAAAGGAAGATACTATTAAGTCTATTCGAAGTGATCGAGGTGGAGAATTTGATGGAGAATTTAGAGTCTTTTGTGAAACCAAGGGATATAGTCACAATTTTTCGGCTCCAAGGACACCTCAAAAAATGGAGTAGCCGAAAGGAAGAATCGGACACTTCAAGAAATGAGTCGGTCCATGCTCAATGAATTTTCACTTCCAAAATATTTTTGGGCCGAAGCCGTAAGTACTACTTGATATGTCATTAATCGAGTTTATATTCGTCCTAAAATGAATAAAACTCCATATGAGCTTTGGAAAGGAAGAACTCCAAATATTACCTATTTCAAAATATTTGGATGTAAATGCTTTATTTTGAATACTAAGGATCAATTGGACAAACTTGATCCTAAGGCCGACGAAGGAATATTTATGGGGTATTCAACCAAGAGCAAAGCATATCGGGTTTACAATAAGACTAGTGGGGTTGTTGAAGAATCCATCCATGTCAAATTAAATGAAGCTTCGGGTGTTGAAAGGATACCCAATGATGAAAGTGATGAAGATGATATTGTTGAACCCATTGTTCAAGATGATACTCAAAATGATCAACCTTCAAGATCAAATGTTCCTCAATAAGATAAAGGTGATACTTCGGATCTTTCCGTAGCATTGAAATTTAAGGGAGATCACCCAAAAGATCTTATTATTGGTGACCCCCTTGATAAAGTAATGACTCGAGGAAAATTTGCCGAGAAAGCTCTTATATCTCAAAACGAGCCTAAAAATGCTAAGGAAGCTATTGAAGATGAAGATTGCTTTTTAGAAATGCAAGAGGAGTTGAATCAATTTGAAAGGGATGATGTATGGGAATTAGTACCTTGTCCTCCATCTCAAACCATTATTGGTACAAAATGGGTATTTCGGAACAAGCTCAATGACCAAGGCAATATTGTTCGAAACAAAGCAAGGTTAGTAGCTCAAGGTTATTGTCAAGAAGAAGGTATTGGTTATGATGAAACATTTGCACCCGTAGCACGTTTAGAAGCTATTCGTATTTTACTTGTCTATTCTTGTTTTAAAAATTTCAAGCTTTACCAAATGGATGTGAAATCCGCATTTTTAAATGGTCTTATTCAAGAAGAAGTCTATGTAAAACAACCTCCGGGTTTTGAAAATTTCTCTAGGCCTAATGATGTTTATAAACTTAAAAAGGCCTTGTATGGTTTGAAACAAGCACCCCGTGCATGGTATGATAGACTTAGCTCTTTTCTTTTGCAAAATGGATTTACAAGAGGTAAAGTTGATACTACTCTCTTTGTTTTTGAAAAAGGGTAAGATTGCCTATTAGTGCAAATTTATGTTGATGATATTATTTTTGGTGCTACTAATGAATCCTTGTGCAAGAAATTTTCTAATTTAATGCAAGGTGAATTTGAAATGAGCATGATGGGGGAGCTCAACTTCTTCCTCGGACTTCAAATTAAGCAATGTCAAGAAGGAATTTATATTTCACAATCAAAATATACAAAAGAGCTTTTAAAGAAGTTTGGCATTGAAGAAGGAAGAACCGTTTCTACCCCAATGGCAACAAACGTCAAGATTGACAAAGATGAAAAAGGCAAGCCGGTTGATGAATCCAAATATCGAGTTATGATTGGTAGTTTACTTTATTTAACCGCAAGTAGACCGGATATTCTTCATGTTGTATGCCTATGTGCTCGTTTTCAAAGCAATCCCAAAGAATCTCATATGAGTGTCGTTAAAAGGATTTTTCGATATTTGAAAGGCACTATTTAGTATGGTTTATTTTATCCAAAAAATGAAAATTTTCCTCTTAAAGGTTATAGTGATTCGGATTATGCGGGAAATACCGATGATCGTAAAAGTACTTCAGGATCATGTCAATTTCTAGGTGATTGCCTAGTTTCTTGGTTTTCAAATAAACAAAATTGTGTTTCACTTTCAACGGCCGAAGCCAAATATATTTCCACGGCCTTTTGTTGTACTCAATTGCTTTGGATGAAACAAACTTTAGCGGATTATAAATGTTCTTTTGAAAGTGTTCCTATTTTTTGTGATAACATAACCGCTATAAATATTGCTCAAAACCCGATTCATCATAACCGTACTAAACATATTGAGATTCGACATCATTTTCTAAGGGATTGTGTTTCAAAACGAAAAATTGAGATATCTTTCGTACCATCTCAAGATCAATTGGCGGATATTTTTACAAAACTGCTATCTTCCGAAACTTTTGCATCTATACGAGCTCGGTTAGGCATAATGCATATTGAATGAGGTTTACGTTTTCATTTTGCACGTCTTTAAAACTTAGGGGCGAAAAATCGGATTTTTTGTTGAAAATTCGGATATTGGAAAATAAGTTGAGACAGTGGGCTGACTGGGGTGAGGGCAACCGGTCGGACCTCACCTCGATCGGTCGCCCTCACCATCGACCGGTTGCCCACTGCCAATTTTTGGTTTAAAATGTCTCTGTCTTCAGACTTAGCCATTTTGGCTCAAAATGTTCATTTTTCGTCCCCTTCGCCAAATGCACACAAATTTCACTTCAAATTTGTTTTCTTGCATACATTTCATATTTTGGACTTAATGAGGCTCGATTATCACCATCATTGCTCGTCTTTACCGATTGAATGGTAAGAATTTTACTTCCTTTGCTCAATTGGGTTGAACCTCGAGTTTTTGGCTTATTTGCAATTTTATTGATGGAAGATTCATATGATTGGGATGAGCTTGTTAATTATGATGTATTGAATGGTGTTTGAACTGATTTGGTGATGAAAATTTTTGGCTTGATTCGTTTACAAGGGCCTTCTTTTATTTTTCACGCCCACAAAGTGTTCGATGAATTGTCGCAAAGAAAATTTCAACTTATACATGACTTTTATGCTTTCAAAAGTCTTATATATTTATTGAGATCATGTCTTGACACTCAAATGAGTTTTTGCAAATCAAATGATCAATTTTTTCCCTTTTTATTTGGAGTTTAAGCTTCAATTTTCAAAATGTTCGATAAATCGATAAAATTGCGCACTTTGATATAATTGTATGATGTTTTTATCGTGCTAACACTCTTTTTGATGATTCCAAAGGGGGAGAAACAAGAAAAACGCTCATATGTTCAAAGAAGCGAAAATAAGATCGCAAGAAAAGCTATAAGCTAGGGCTCTCAAAGCCAAAAGCTAGTGAATATTACTTAGTCCATTTGATGTATTGTGGACTTTTATGCTTGACTAATGATGTTTTGTGACAAGAGGGGCTTCTATGCTCAAATAATTCAAGCTTGTTTTGTACAAGCTAAGCTTTTAGCTTCTAGTTGGTTACTTATATACTTGTTCTTGATATGCATATTGATAGGGGGAGCTTGTGCAAAAATATTTTGAAAAATATTTGCTCCTATCCTTGTGTGTTTTACTTTTGGTAAATCTTGCTTGTAATCGATTAATGTTTTAGACCGGAAAATATGTTTTGTTTTAAAATCGACTTTCCTAAAATTGTTTTCATTTGTAATCATCAAAAATGGGGAGTTTGTTAGATAAATATTTTTATCAAGATTTTGATGATTTTGTTTAAATGAGTTTTTATACCAAAACAATGTTTATAAATGTTTGTCCAAATACTCCTAAATGATTTAAAAAATTTTACCAATTTTTGGAGTATTTCTTAGAGTTTATTATTCGATAAAAATTGGATAACGCTTTTAATGATTTTGTGTTAATTGGTTTTTTTCATCAAAACAAGGTTTATAAAAGTTGTCCAAATACTCCCAATTGATTTAAAATGTTTTTACTAATTTTTTGGAGTATTTCTTGAAGTTTATTTTCGACAAAAATCGGACAACATTTCTATTTGAAGAGATGAAAACATGAAACATAATGTACTGAACTTGAAAAATGAGGGAGGGCGACCGGTCAAGGGTAGGGCCGATCGGTCGGACCCCCCTTGACCGGTCGGACCCCCCTGTAACCTGTCCTGGATCGCACTATTTTCTCTCAAACGTTCGAAATCTTATACAGGGCAACCGATCGCTCTATGTAATTTTGTGACAGCAAAATTGTGCTGATTGAAATTCTTATCAGCAAGATTTGCTTTTGATTTTTGTACAATATTTCTACATCTTGTGATCCTCTTTTTGTAGATAAAAGTGAATAAGGAGGAGCCTATGTCTATGAAGACTCTTCTATAAATAGAGGATGATGTGAAGATACAAGATACAACACAAAAGCATATAATACAACAAGAAATCTGCAAAATGCTCAAAGCTTTCATTTTTACATTCTTGTTGTAATAGCTTAAGTTCTTGCACTTGCACAATCTTGAGGTCTAGGCTTTTTGTTCTTGATTACACTTGCACTTAAAGTTTGTATACTTCATTTATTGAGTTGTAATCTTGAATTTTTCTATCATCCAAAACAAGATATCATTGTTAGTGTTCTTGTGGTAAGAACACACTTGGGTGATCTTAGGTGTTGAAGAGTGTGGTACTCTTCATAGGTGTTGAAGGAAGATTGTGGTAATCTCCTTGAAGGTGTTGTAAGAAGATTGTGGTAATCTTCGAAGGTGGTGTTGTATTAATTGTGGTAATTAATAAAGTCTTTTTTTTCTTTTTGAAATCCACTTCGGATATACCGGGGTGCTAGTAGATTAGGCCCTAGGTGGGTTGAACTACTATAAATCATCGAGTGTTGTTTAATTTTCGTATTTACATTCTTGTCAATTACGTGTTCATTCGAAAAAGAGGGCGATTTGCGAAAAATCGGCATAATCTATTCACCCCCCTCTAGATTATCGTAGCCACTTGGACTAACAGTAAAGTGAAATTTACCCTAAATTTATAATACATAAAGGGTCTTTAGCAACGACAAACTGTCGTCGCTAAAGATAAATATCATTGCTCAAAGCTAATACATGGGACTACATGTGTTGTTGCTATAAAATGGTAGGCTGAGTACCGTCAATTTTGTGTGCTGACTCACATGACATTCATTATTAGTGACGATATTTCATCACTAATAGCCTCACTAGTCTTTTATTATCTGACGTGGCATCAGGGACGGATCCAGAAATTTTCTAGGGGCACAAAATTAATATGATAATAAACTACATCAAAAATAATTAATGGGGCATGTTTTGTTTTTTCTTAAACCTAGTTAATATATATTTCTTAAAACTAAAATTTAATAAAACTATTAAAAAAAGGAAAAAGCTATAAGAAAAAAAAAACTATGGAGGCACGTGCCCCCATAGGAGGTAATGTGGATCCGTCTCTGCGTGGCATCATGAAGTATTAGCAGCGACATGTCCTTGCTAATAAATTTTCTTATTTAGAGACATCAATGTTGTTTAGCTTATTAGCGATTACAGATTGTGGTAGTGACACAAGGTAGGGCGGACGATGGCCAAATTAAATGACGAACAACGATGGAGATAGAGAGGGAGATAGTGTGTGTTGATGAGAAAATGGCTAGCTAGAACATGGTAAAAGTGACCTATTTAGATTTTTAGAGTACTTTTAGCGACGACAATATCATCACTAATAATTTTGTTTCCAATAAAATGTGACATGACTGTCGGGTGGCTTATGCACCTTTATTCGTGACAACATTATCGTTGCTAATCGTTATCCCACCAAAATCAATTTGGGCACCAAAACTAAATTAGCAACGACATGTCGTTGCAAAAATTTCCAAAATTTTCTGCAATGACTTGTCGTCACAAATAAGAAAATATTAGATGCGACATTGAATTTCTTATTGGTCGTTAATGGTATGAGCGACGTAGCATTGATGGGCATTCAACAACAACTTGTCATTGGCTCATCGCTAATAAGTCGGTCGAGTAGTACCCTTTTTCTAGTAGTGCCATCACATGATATCTGGAGGGCTCCCCCACCCCTCAAAACCATTTTATCTTTGTTTGTGGTTTTCTGATCGATGTGAAAAATGTGTGACTTATCCGACCAAGTAAATGATTGTGATAAAGCTAAAAGCCCCTCAGTACTCTTGTTCCAAATGTATAATAATCATCGACACGAGTGGATCGTTGATGAGAGACACAACGATAAGGAAGCGAAAGAGGGCATGAGATGCATGTTGGATCATAATCTAACATTGGGCTTATATGTGAAATAATTATGCATTGTAGACTGTCAATTAAGGTTAAGCCCATTTTATAAGTGATCAAATTAGGTTTAAGGAATTGGGCTTTAATGTATCTAATAGGGTGTGGGCCTTTAATGTGTAGGGCCTTAATGGGTTATTCCTGTTTTAATGATGGGTTAAAATAGGGTACCCAATATAGCACAGTTATATAAGGGTTATGGTCCCTAGGTCACACGTCTACGAGATTCTATTCTGCTATCCCATCGCCAGAAAGAAACATACAGAGAAAACTAAAGGGTTCTCTGAAAAACTTCGAGACGTGTAGATCTAGAATTTATTCACTAAAGTTTATTCCAACAAGTGGTATCAGAGCCACTTCATATTGATTTATTGAGGATCGAATTTATTTCGATTATTATAGACGGAATTATTTCTTTTTTCAGATATTTTGTTTTTTGGTAATTTTTATGCATTCAGTTTCCAATACCTTGATGTTTGGGTTCTCGCTTCGAGCATTTAAGAATATAGTTGTCTGAAATTCTTGGATAATGTATTGTGCCATAACGTTACCTCTTGAATCAAAGGTTACAGAAATATTGGCACAAAGAAACTGAAATTCGTTTGTGAGCATCATTAATTTATATGGCCCAAAACCGATACTCCTATTAAAGTTTTTTTTGGATTTAATAAAAAAAAAGGGTTACAGAAACTGAAATCCGTTTGCCGAAACTGGAATTTGGTTAATTGGGGAAGATGGTATTTTGGCACAAATTTTAGGATATTGGGGCTGATATGCAATTTTCAGAAAATTTGGTATGGGGTGCATATCATCTTTGGTTTTGGGGTTTCTATGTATTTGAAATTCTCTTTGGGACTAATTCAGGTGATAGTAATATTTTTTGAGAGCTTTATACCAATCAGTTTGGTTTTGGGGCCTTTTATGTTATTAATGCTTACATTTGGACTTGCATGGCAAATGAGATTTCTTTTGGACCCATTAAAGTTTAAGAAAATTTAGGGTTTCATAATAAAAGGTTTTAATTTGGGGCTTAATTAAAGTTAATTTAGTTTTCTAAATTGGCCTCAAATAATGAGGAAACCCCTAAATCAAGTTTAATCTTGGAGTTTAAATCTTAAAATCGAATATTGGTATGGATTTATATATTTTGAGATGGATTAATTGAAGCGACATGTCGCCAAAGTGACCTCTCTTGCGGAGATTAATTCATTTTAGAATATTAAAGGTTGTGCGTGTACAACAGATGTGAATATTAACCGGCCCAAAGGAAGGTGAATATTTTTCAGAATTGCATGTGCACCTGTGGTAATAAACGCGTGATAATTATCCGGTTTTACATATGAACACTAAATCGGCCCAAAGGAAGGTTTATTATTTGATATGTTCTTATTATCAGTGTTTGATTACTGCACCAAGATATCAATTACAAGTTAATATTTTGTCCAAAGATGAAATTTTAATGGAGTGTCGGTATCTTGAGATGGGATTTACCATTATTTGAATTTATTATTAGGATTCCAAGATTTATGTGAGCATGATTTATGTATTGTTTATTTTCAGAGTTTAGTTTTGAATATTCCTGCTTATTTTTCTGTCAGCATCAATATAGCTTTTATGTTAAAAGGGCACTTTATCTAGAAAGGTCACTATAGCTAAGGAATTTCTTGCGGATATTGAGAAAATATTTGTCGAGAACGAAAGGCTCAGATTAATACGCTTTTGACAAATATGATCTCAGTCAGGTATGAGAGTAAAGGCAATATCAAGAATAAGTTATAGATATGTCTCGTATTGCTTTGAGGATTTGCTAGTGCATTTAGTTTTTGATATCTCTTTCGATACAGTTTAGCCAGTTTAAGGTGAGTCGACAGTTAAAAAGAGTTTTACTCTCTAAATGAGTCATCTCATACTGCGCTCAGAAAGAGAAAAGGTTAACACAATATGAGACAAAAGGGGCTAACATTGCCTTAACTTCAAAGAATAAAAGGCAAGGAATTAAAAATATAGAAGGATAAGGTACGCTACTCGGTTAAGGTTTGTTTTGAGGCTAACTTAACTTCGGCATCTTCGCACACATGGTGGAAAGGATTTAGTTCATCAACTCACACCAGTGTATCTGTAAAGAGTTTCCATTGCCAAAAGCTAAATGATAGTGAAAGATACATCAAAATAGGCAAAGGCAAGACAATTATGGTTGAAATAATAGGAAAATATAGATTATTGTTAAGTACTGGATTTTATTTGAATCTTGATGAGATGTTTATTTGGAACTTGACTTCTATTTCTACTTTGGACAAATTCGGTTATTTATGTTCATTTAGAAATTGAAAATTTAGCTTGTCTCATGATTCAAAACCGGTTAGTTCCAGTTCTTTACAATAACCTTTATTTGACAGATATTATTGTTTCATCCAACAAGTCGCTACTTTTAAGTACTTGAGGTTTAAGTAGAAAAATAAACCAACAAAAGATATTTGTAGCCAATTGGATTCCAGGCGTCTTGGAACTTATATATACGGATATTTGTGGACCATTCCATATGGTTGCTTGGAATGGTCAACAATATATAATAACGTTCATAGACGATATTTCAGATATGGCTACAAGTTATTATTCATGAAAAGTCACAATCACTAGACGTGTTCAAATCCTATAAGGCTGAAGTTGAGAATTAACTCAACAAAAGGATTTAAAACATCACATCTGATCGTGGTGGTGTATGCAACGATAGATATGATGGTTCAGGTGAACAACATCTAGGATCATTTGCTAATTCCTAGAGGAATGCAGTATCGTCCCATAGTACACTAAATCGGGTTTGCCATTATGAATAGTGTTGCTAAAGGACGAAACAAAATGCTTAAGGATATGGTGAGGAGTATGATTAGTCATTCTACCTTACCAGAATCACTCTAGGAAGAAGCACTTAAGGCTGCAACATATATCCTTAGTAAGGTTTCCAACTAAAGCGACTAACATAATCCCTTATGAACTTTAGAAGGGCAAGAAACCTAGTCTGAAGCACTTGCACGTTTGGGAATGTCTAGATGAGGCAAGGCCTTACAAAGCCTAATGAGAAAAAACTGGACTTAAGGACAGTTAGTTGTTATTTTGTTGGATACTCTTAAAAGTCCAAAGGGTACAAATTTTATGATCCCACAACCAAGGCTATTTCTAAGTCGTTAAATGTCTGGTTCTTTGAGGATGTTGAGTTTGCGGGGGGGATAGAGTTAAGGACCTTGTCTTTGAAGAGGAATACGTCGATATTCCCACAGGTGTTGTTGGCATTGATCGGAATTTCATTCCTGACCTTGTTCAAGACATAAATCAAGACAATATCGGAGAACCTCCTGTTTCAGAAATTATTCCAGATGAAGAAACTCTACAACCTCAAGAACTCATGCCATTAAGGAGATCCACTACGGAAAGAAGAAATGCAATGCCAGATGATTACATTGTATTTCTCCAAGAAAATGAGGTTGACATTGGAATGGTGGAAGATGATTCAATCAACTTCTATCAAGCCATGGAAAGTTCCAACTCTCAAAAGTGGATGGATGCCCATGAATGAATAGATTAAGTCCATGAGGGACAATGACGCATGTGAACTTGTCCCATTGCCATAAGGTGCGAAACTCATTGTTTGCAATGGATATTTAATACCAAGAAAGATTCAAGAGGCAATGAGAGAAGGTACAAAGCTCATCTTGTCGCAAATGGCTTTACACAGAAAGAAGGCATCAACTATAAAGAGACTTTCTCTTCAGTTTCTTTGAAAGACTCTTTCAGGATTATAATGGCATTGGTAGCACACTTTGATCTTAAGTTACATTAGATGGAAATAAAGACGTCGTTTCTCAATGGTGACATTGATGAGACGATTTATATGGTGCAACCAGAAAACTTTGTATCGGAAGACTCAAAGGATATGGTTTGCAAACTTAAGAAATCCATCTATGGACTCAAGCAAACATCTGGGCAATGGTATTTAGATTTTCATCAAGTGATCATCTTGTTTGGTTTTGAGATGAATTTGGTCGATGATTTCATGTATCATAGTTTCTGTGGGAGCAAGTATATGTCTATGGTTTTGTATGTCGATGACATTTTGCTTGCCATCAACGATATAGGCTTATTGCACAACACCAAGAGATTTCTGATTAAGAATCTTGAGATGAAAATTTTTGGTGATGTCTCTTTTGTATTAGGATATAAATACAATGAGATTATTCTCAGAGTACTCTGGATTATTACAAAAGAGCTATATCGGAAAGGTCCTTCAAATGGCATGCATGATTGTAAACCAAATCATAACTCTATGGCTAGGGGAGACAAGTTCAGTCTCAATTGGTGCCCCAAGAATGATTTAAGGAAAATAAAATGCAAAAGATTCCGTGCGCGTCAGCAATATGGAGTCGATGTATGATCGTATGTCTGTGATTGGATATTGTGTACATTGTAGGGATGCTTGGCGGATATATAATTAAGTCGGGAATATACAATATTTGAAAAGCAGCCAAACAAGTCTAAGGTACTTATGGATAAAGAAAAGTTACATGCTCACATATCAGAGGTCGGATCAGTTTGAGATCATTCGGTATACCGACTCTGGTTTTATTGGATGTCAAGATAACATGGTATTTAAGTTGGCCTATGTATTTCTGCTAGTTGTGGAAGAGTTCTAAACAGTCTGCGATATAGACTCTTTTACCATGGTAGGAAAATTCATAGCGTGTTATGGAACATCCAAATCATGGATTATAGTTGCGAAAGTTTGTCACGAGGCTGCGTATGTAGATGGTATTAAAATACCACTAAGTTTGTGGCATTGAGTCAGCAACGCTATATTCCAAACAACAGGAACTCGACGAAGACTTAACATAAAGAGATCAAGTTCCTGATTGCTAAAGAGATAAGTCAAAGTGGACAGGTGTCTATAGAGCATCGATACAAACTCCATAATTGCGGATCCATTTACTAAGGGATTGCCACCCAAAAGGTTTCATGAGTTTGTTGCTCATATGGGTGTCAAATTTGTTGAGATATACAGTTTTAAAGGATATTCAGTTCTAGTGGGAGTTTGTAATTATAATGTTCTTTAAATGTAGACACATTTTCAGTCACTTCAGTTTAAGGATATTTTAAGGTTTTACTCTGCAGAGATAAAGTTTCAGTATATTCACACTTTGACTATGGCATATAGTTTGATCTCACTAAGGTAAGGTGGACCAGTTGGAAATAGACATGTTAAGATCACATTGCATGAAATTTCCATGCTACACATCCACATCATGATCCATGTCTTTAATTGTATTGGGATACGTGATCATTGATGGGTCGAGTTACGATAAATGTAACGAAGGCCGCTTTGATCCTATGTTGGTACGATTAGTGGACCGGATTGATTACAGATACATTTGGTTATGACAGAAAGTTGAGCTCATATGGTTATTTTTACAATACATAACTATAAGGTTACACATATAGCCCAGTGGGAGATTGTTGGATCATAATCCAACATTGGGTTTATATGTGAAATAATTATGCATTGTGGACTGTCAATTAAAGTTAAGCCCATTTTATAAGTGATCAAATTAGGTTTAAGGAATTGGGCTTTAATGTATCTAATAGGGTGTGGGCCTTTAATGTGTAGGGCCTTAATGGGTTATTCCTGTTTTAATGATGGGTTAAAATAGGGTACCCAATATAGCACAGTTATATAAGGGTTATGGTCCCTAGGTCACACGTCTACGAGATTCTATTCTGCTATCCCATCGCCAGAAAGAAACATACAGAGAAAACTAAAGGGTTCTCTGAAAAACTTCGAGACGTGTAGATCTAGAAGGCCAGATCCCAGGATTCAATTGCTATGGATTCAGGTACGCTTCCACAATCTAATCATTGATTCTTGATAATTCGATATGAACGCTTCTGGATTAAAGTGATGTTATTCACTAAAGTTTATTCCAACAATGCCTACATAATTTGAAGATAACATTAATGGCCGTGCTACGGAGATAATGTTGCTGTAATTGCTACCTTGGTAGGCACGATCCCGAGTGGGCTTATGCTTGGCACCAAATCTGAGTGCCCAAAGTCTCTTCAAAGTGGTTTTATATCTTTTCAGTTCACTTTTTTTTAAAGGTGTAATGTCACAAATATCTAAATGGTTCATGATTTTTTTTATTACCTCATAATTAAATATTTTTTTTAATTTCTTGTTATACATTTAGAGTTTCTAGTATAAATAATGAGACTCAAACTCATTGAAGAAAAGAAAAAAAGAACGATCAAGTCAAGCTTATAAGTTATACCCTTTGATCCATATAATTAAATATGTGTTGCGTTCTATTTTTATTTGTCCCATTAAATTTCTACTGTAAGGGAAGGAAATTATTATATATGGTATGTGTCAACTTTACCCTTATTTTAATTTTAAAACATTGGGTTAAATTATTTTGGAGCACATTATGTTGGACCTCTAGCGCTACTCGGATTGACGACTGTCCCCACAAACCAACACGAGTCTTTTCTAGCGTGCTTTGTCCTCACTCACGCGCACCCTGAAAAACTTCCCAGGGGGTCACCCATCCCATGTCTACTCCATGGCCAAGCACGCTTAACCTCAGAGTTTCTATGTAATGGGCACCAGAAAAGAAGATGCATCTGTTGGTATAGGTAGTCCAAATCATATCCTTTAAGCTATCCTTTAACTATGTAATCCAGCGCTCACGAGTTCGAATCGCGGGCGCGCCTCGCCTCTTTTAAAGCCCATTGCGAGCGGTGATCTTTGGACGAAAGCCCAACAATCCCCCCCCCAAGACCCGGCAAAGATCTCGGCCTCCTCGATCTTGGCAACTTCCGCTATCCGCCAAACTTTCTCGATTTAACGCCAACTTTTTAGTTCAGCGTCGCGTCACGCCACGACTCGATTCGCCTCCGCCGCCAAAGAACCTACACCTTCGATCTGTTTACCTCGGCCCCGCCACTCGGCAACTTACCCGCCGATTCTGGTCCACCCAAAGAACCTACACCTTCGCGCCGATTCGATCCATTTTTACCTCATCCGCCACCTAGCAACCTACCCTTCGGTTGGTCCACCCAAAGAACCTACACCCCGGTTCGATCCATTTTTACCCGAGATCCGCCACCTGGCAACCTACCCTTCCGGTCCACCCAAAGAACCTACGCCTTGATTCCGATGCATTTCCGCCACCTGGTAACCTACCATTCGATTTTGATCCACCCAAAGAACCTACACCGATTCGGCCATCGGCAACTTACCTTTAGTTCTCGGTCCGTTTACCTCATTGCGCCAAGATCTCGGTTCCACCGCTCCTCGGCAACCTCCGGCTGCAGCGTGCTTCCAAGGGAATTCGAACTCGTGACGCCGATACCAGTTGTTGGACCTCTGCGCTACTCGGATTGACGATCGTCCCCACAAACCAACACGAGTCTTTTTCAGCGCTTTGGCTTTGTCTCACTCACGCCGCACTCGGAAAACTTAGGGGGTCACCCATCCCATATCTACTCCAGGCCAAGACGCTTAACCCGAGTTTTATGAATGTAATGGGCGAGAAAAGAAGATCATCTGTTGGTATAGGTAGTCCAAATTCAAATCATATCCTTTAAGCTATCCTTTAACTATGTAATCCAGTGCTCACGAGTTCGAATCGCGGTCGCGCGCTCGCGCCTCTTTTAAAGCCCATTGCAGGCAGGATGCTGGACGAAAGCCCAACACATTATTTGAGAAACTTTTAGATATACAAGAAAATTCTAGTTTACCGACATAAATAATTTGTCAATTAATTTCTGATTACATAAGAACAAAAGGGACAAATACAAAAATACCGTTGAGGTTTGGGCTAATTACAAAAAACCCAGAAGTTTTTAAAAATTACCAAAAAAAAACCCTTTGAGGTTTGATTATGCTTACATTTCTCCATTCATAAGCAACAAATATTTCAAAATCCCCCCCTAATATTTTTTAAAAATATTACAATTACCCCCTTAAATTTAAAACATTATCAAACTTGAGGGGGCTTTTTGTAATTTTGAAACATCCCTAGTTTGGTTTTGTAGTTAGCCCAAACCTCAGCGGGTCTTTTGTAATTATGCCTAGAATAAAACATATTAATTTTTCTAAATTATACCGACAAATTACAAACATATCATCGACAGTTTTTAATATATTTACCAATAATTTTAGTTTTTGTTGCAATATATATATCTACAATGATTGTACCTATATTTTCTGATTATTTTAATACTTACCTACAAATTTTTTTTTTAGGTAAACTGATTTTTTTTCTTGTAGTGTGATTAATAGCCAATTACATTCTTTTTTTTTTTTTTTCATTTGCAATCAAACATTAACTTCCATATTTATTTCATAGGAACTTATATCTCCTCTAATTTGTGTTTGAATCTATTTAACTTATGTTTTATGAATGAACGCAATAATTAGGAAAAAATGAAAAAAAAAAAGAAATATGAAAAGTCCTACTCCTATGAACGGCTTAAATAGATTTTTTTTTATAATTTTCAGAAATAAATAGTGAAGCTTCAAGAATTCCAATCTATTTTAAATACATAAAAATTCTACATGATGTGATAAGAATAATAATCTGTCACAGAACAAATGGATGCCAATTGCCAAAGGGAATTTTGGGATAGATATTTCAGGCAGCACCAGCACACCATTGGTGTGCTTCTCTCTCTTGCAAAAATCATCCTTGAAATTTAGTGTATTTAAAGAAACCATCCTCTAAACTTTTCAACTTATAAATACTCCTTGAAATTTTTCTCTGGTTTGAAATACTGCCTCACAGTAAATGCAATTTGTAAACTGATAACAAATATCAAGGGATTATTCATAATTTTCAAATTTTAAGTGAGAGTTTCTGCAAATAAGTCAAATCTCAAGGACTATTTTTATAATTACCCTTTTTCCCCCTTTTTTGAATTGGGTAGAGGATGGGGTTTATGGGTACAACACAAGAAAGTAATATATGCTATGAATTAACAATACAAGTGCTGTTAAAAACTTGGGTCCTATGTTTCTTATCATACTTATCACTAAGGACCACCAAACATTGGGGTTGATGATGAAATTTAGGTTGAAAAAGGCCCCAAATGACATGGAAACTTGATCTCAAGCTCACCCTAATAACCAAAGGCAATCCTTTACCAGATGCTAGCAAGTCTTGCATGTTTCTTCCAGCACCATACATTGGCTTATTTCTTGTCCCAACATTTAACCTCAACAATGTTATATCATCACTCCCAGCATCTACTTCTTTACCCTGCATATATATGTACCCAAAACAAGAATCAGAACTTAATTTATTATTATATCAGCAATATTCAACGGTGTAACTATTAGAGAGTCTAGAGCCTTCAAGTCCCAGGAACTATCATAGCCGTTTGTGTGTATATAAGATAATAATATAAGGTACACTTGAGCTTCAATCTAATTAGGAAAAAAAAAAAACTCAGTTGTCCTTCAAAACTCAAATGCCTCTTGATATTTGTTTCTATTATACAAATGGTACCAATCGATGTATGTATTTGTTAAGCAAATGCAAATTAACCTCAAGGAGCATTTGTGATATCTTGAAGGGGTATTTCTAATTTTGAAAGATAAGTGTTTTTTTCTTCTTAATAATTAGACTAAACATGGAAGCTGGAAGTAGTTTTTATAAGTGGTAGGAGGCCAGATTGACCATTTACGCTTTGTGAAAATGAAAATAATCATGTTTATAAAAAAGGCGTTTTTTTAGCCATTTTGACTAAAAGCTGACGGTTATGTATTTCTTGTATTCTTTGGTGAGATACTTAGTCATTTTTCAAAAAATTGATGTGGTACATTTCTCAGTACCAAGAAAATAATTGATCTAAAAAATGGCTGAAAAACATGTTTTTGAAAAACATGGTTGATTAACATTTTTGGTAAGGAGACTGTGGCCAAAAATCCGACATGCTATTTTATAACATGCTATGGTATATATAAATTAAACTGACCTTGTACTTTTTACGGAGTCATTGTATATGGTGGGTTCCATACATGGACGAAGCCATGTCCAAGGGGGGCACTGGCCCCCCCTCAAATTTTGAAAAAAAATAGGTGTACTTTAGTCATTTCATATTTTAATTTTAAAAAAATAAATAGAAAAATTGAAAAAAAAAATCTTCAATTATATTGCATTCATCTTTCCTACTTTCATTTTTGAATCTTGAAAAATATAAGTCTTGATCATTTTTCCTTTTTCTTAAACTTTTGTACATTATATTAAGCTCTGCCATAAACATTAACTTGAATTTTTGCATTATTCTTTTGTGCCTCTATTTGTCCTTTTTGGTATATGGATATAATTGTGTTTTGTTATTTATTGTTGAATATTAAGATGTGATTGAATTAATACAATGACTTAATCAAAACTACTACTTATTTTAAATACAACGTATTGTTTTTCATTTTTATATGTGGTAGTGGACAATTATCAACTTATGTTTTGTAAAAAATGAAAAATAGTCATATTTTCCGTAAAAAGGTTTTTTAGTCATTTTGACACGGTCATACCCTTCTTGTGTTCTCAGATGAAGTACTTAATTATATTCTAAAAAACTGATGCGGTACATTTTCCGGTACCGAATAGTGGACCGATATCTAGAAATGAAAAAAAAAAAAGACAAAGGAAAATTTTGAACTCAAAAATAGCTAAAAAAATAGGGTTAAAACTATTTTTATTATGTAGAAGTGACCAAAAATTCGACGGACTCTTTTTATATTAATATTAGTACTTGGGCCCCCTACCCAAAATTCCTCGCTTCGTCGCTGGTTCCATATATCTCGAAACCCATTAATATTTTTCTTAAATTTGTTCGTTTTTCCTCTAGTAAATTTTGAAATTTAAATAGACAAGTTGATGATATATATTGACAACATGGTTTACACAAGAAATGAAAAATATAATTATACTCACCTGTGATATTGCAAAAGGAAGATGGCCAAATAATAATTCCATAGTTGGAGGATGGATATGAAGATCAAAGAGCTTAGAGTTGTTATCTATGATTAGATCCAAGGAACAATTGCAGCTTACTATTTTGGTTGTGACACCAGACCCATCCACTCCCTCCCCTAATCTAAACTGTCGAATTCCCGAAATCTGCAAATTAAAAAAAATTAATAATAAATAAATAAATAAACGACGATTAATCACTCATTCAATGTGTTGAAACAAATATAAAAAAATAGAAATATGTTTATTTAATGTATTCCATCGAATATAACCTATTTCTGTGTCTAGATTCTCTCCATAAAAATCACTATTCATTTATTCCAATAATTTTCAAATCTATTCTTAAACCTATTCCCCTATATCGTCATTCAATCATATCCACCCCATTACATAACCTTCTCCGCAATTTCCCAATGAATAGAACTCATAAATATGTGAAAAAATATATTTTGAAAACACCTTCATACATATTATTACTTTTATCACATACTTTCATGCATAAAAATTTGTCATTGAAATAAAATTTGTCATTAAAAATATTATACCAAACATCTTCTCATTTCTAAACCTATATATATATATATATATTCAATATTTGAATTCAACCATACACACTTTCAATTTTTACACAAAATCAATAAAATCCACAAATCTCAATGAAAATTGAGAAAATAGAAAATCTAAATAAATACACGAACACGAATTGGGTGTGATTGATGATTGAAATAAATGAAAATGAATAAATAGTATATTTTTTTGAAACTTTTCAGGATGTTTGGACAAAAAGATATTTTTTGAATAAATATCTAACATTTTGATAATTTATCCGTACGAGGGTGCAAATTGCCACCCACTTGATCATACACGCATATATCTCACAGAATTGACAACATCAAATCCTAAAGTTTTTGTACCTTTTTCCAAAAGCATTATATCATGTTGAGGGCATATTCTAACTAGAAACTAGTTGTTATAATTAGACCCTCCTAGATACAATTTGTTTGACCCTTACAATAATGTTTGATTTTAACACAAAGAATTCAATTAATATGGAGAAAAATAAATACTACTGGGGATTAATATCAGCTCACTCCACAAAATGGATATATGCCTTGGAATTGACTGATGAAACACAATGCATGGGTGAAGGTGATTTCCATCTTAGTCGACAAGAAAGCACTTAAATATATCACAAAACCGGAATCATTCGGATTTTTGAAAAGTGGAGGTTTCCGTAAACTTTCCCATGTACCATATTTTACTATTAAGGGTGAATTGGCCACAATTTCATCCTTTAGATAAATTTTCCATCCTTTAATCATAGTTGTACTACAATCGTACAAAGTACTTATGTTTTTAATCGACCACTATTGAAACCTTTTTGGGATCGATATAATTAATACCTCATAGTTTTATTAAAATTAATAGTTGTAATAATTTGATAATGCATGTGATGGCATGATGTTAAGCACTTAATTACACTTTAGTCAATGGCGTGCTTAGCCACGAAAAAAACTTAGGTGCGCCAATACACAAAATTGGAGTGGATCAAATAAAAAACTAAAAGAAAAATCTTATAAATATTAAATATTTTTAAAAATAAGGGGAGGGGGCGGGGTCCAGGTAGCTCCTACCTCTGCCAGTGACTATATTCTGAAAGAAAAAAAAAAGGGAAAATGATTATGTAAATAAGAAACATTTTTATATTTGAATTGTTCCATCTTTCTACTTGAACATCATCATGAGGTGTCCCAACGTGGTAATAAAAATTAACCTATACCATAAAATATTTAAATCCAGTGAAGTTTGGGCAAATCTTTAACTAAAAAATCAAGTGATTTTATATAAGATTTGAAATCCATTACAATAATGTAAAAGAATAGCTTCTTTTAATAAATAAAAAAAACATAAAAGAATAGCTTTGAAAAGGAAGTTATGGATCTATTAAATTGTAAGATTATCTAAACAAGCTCAAATGAATTTGAAATCCTTAGTTGAAAACCATTAAGCCCAAATGAAGCCCTAGTGAATTTAGGTGATTGAAAACTTTTCCACTAAAATTTCAATTATAATCACAATATATTTTAAACTCGTGCGGTTTGTTGGGTTGACTGGGTCAATGTAATGAGTCCCCACCTCAACCACATACTTCATACTTGGGTTGCGTAACCTCACGGGCCTCTTCAACACAATTGACGAATCTTGCTAGTGGGCCGAGAATGTGGATTGGAGTTGTTAATTTCCAGCCGTAAAGTTTACTTTCTGGGCCAAATTTGGATTTATATTTCATTTTCACTTTGGGTTGTGACATGACTATCTTTATCCACTAAAATAAACAATATCACCCATACTTTATCTATGGATAATTAATGATGATTTTTTTTGATCGGTAATGAGGATTTATTTTCATACTATAGAATGTGAACATCTTGCTTTCATCACAGTTTCACATTCACCTTGTTATCCAATGGAAAGTTTCAACTGTTTGGCCAAAATTCCAATTTGATTCATAGTGCTTAATAGTGTTATAAATTGGGTCTTTCGTTTCAATTTGATATTGCATCTTGAATTCATAAATACAAGTGAAATGTAAATGATACATCGTAAATATATAATTTAAATGATAATTTAATTTAACTTATTTGTAAAATACAAATATGATATCATATATATATTATGAATGAGATTCTTCTCATGTCCGATTTAAATCAATATTCTAAAAACCGCTAGTGCTAGCCTACTAGGCAAAAGGTAGATTGGGGTCCATCATCTAGGCAATGCCCGATTATATAAAATTAGGTGGGGCTAATTAAAGACAAATGTATACGACCAAAGAGAGTCTTACATCTAAATAGAATTTTTAGAACAGTGACTATATAAGAAAGTTAAGTGTAAAATACTTAAAAATGCAAGTAAAAATACCTTAATAGACACCCTGGGAGGTGGTGGCTTAGCAGCGACGTAGAAAACAAGCAAAGCAATAATCAAACTCAGCAAAAACCTCCAACTCAACTGCAACAAAATCCACCATCCCGAATTCGAATAGCTGAAAGAGAAATACTTAATCCACCCTATTTTCCTTTTCTCATCATCGTACAAATCGAACTCATCATCTTCATCCTCCAAAACACAACGATCTCGATCATCCCCATGAACTCCAATTTTCACAATTCCACCACTTTTTTCGCCATTTTCCACAATCGCCCCATCGTGGGAATGGGAATAATATTTCTTCTTACCGAAGGAATTGTTCGATCCGCGAGACGACGAGTAGGCAGACAGGGCGAGGCGATTATTGGAGGGGTGTAATTGGTTGAAGTTGTTATTATCAGGGGAGTGATAGGCCGTTAAGTGATCGTAGTTGATGATGTTGGTTGTATGGGAAATGGTTGAGGGGCTTTGGACGAAATACACTGCGTAGGGGTACGATCGGAATAAAGCTTCCTCCTCAGATTCCATTCTGCTATCAGACATTGCCATTTTGTGTGTGTGTGTGTATGTGTGTGTGAAAGAGGTGTGAAATGTGTGGGAAAGGAGGGAGTTTGGAGGGTTTTTTAAACTGCCAAAAAAAAGAGACGTTACTTTGGGATTTGCTTCAATGGGGTGTGGGCTCGGCACGAATTGAGTACCATCTTAAGAGATTTACATTTTTTGTTTTTAATTTAGTATTAGGTTATATCTTATATTACATATTAACAAATTATTCATATATATGTGATTATGATAGTTTTTTTTTTGCTAATTCTACAATTTTCATGTCATATGATCTAACGGGTCAAAATCATTTAGACGAAACCCAAAAATTGATCCAGTGATATTTTAATTTTATTAGCAGGGACCGGTTTTTAACGGTCTTAAAAAAGTATTAGACGTAATTTAGTTGAAAATATTAGTTTTTGTAATATTGGACAGTGATATAATATTACGAGAGCGCAAAAAAGTATTAGTATTTCATCTGAAAAGTATCAGTAGTCTCTATGGAAAGTATTATTACGTAGTTCACTTAAGATTTATTTAATAATCCCATAAAAAGTATCAAAAGTATTAGTAGTCCCCGTAAAACGTATTAGTAGTTCACCTGAAAAATATTAGTTTTTCAATGGAAAATTTTCATTAGTTCCCATGAAAAGTATTAGTTTTTCTAATAAAACATATTAATAGTTCAACTAAAAAGTATTAGTACATTCTATAAAAAATTATTGGTATTTCGTTGGGTCGTGATCGATAGATCCATTAAGCCGATCCGATCTAACCGGTCGATCGTCTGACAGGAGACTACCTCCTATTTCATATGGTATTTCATCTCGTATTACAATATATTAATTGAATGTCACATACATAAGAAAATATCATTAATATTGTACATGTGATATTCATATGGTATATTAATATATATATTAGATGAAATACCATAAGAAATAGGGAGTTCAAACTATTTTAATTATGCCCAAAATCCCAATAATTGAGATATACATATCATTTATTCCATTTAGTGTTTCATCAACTATTTAAATGCTATCAATACATGTTGCGTGTACAGTATGACGTTATGCATGTTTATACGCATGACGATACACAATTCACATGAGTATATGACAAAACACTAGATGGAATAAAAGATCTCAACTCAAATATGAAAAGAGTTATTGTGTTCCTTAGTGATTGTGATGTAGTATCATATTATTTTTTAAAACATGAAACGCACATTTGGAGAAAAAATTTGATTTCCAAAATAAGGTTTTATTTATTTGATTTTTTTATTAAGTTGGGAGTAGTGGTTGTAGATGAGGGAATAAATTTCAAAGAAATTGAAAGAGGTTCGAACCATGGTCAACACCCTTACAAAAAAACATACCAAAAACAAAAAATAAAATAATAAATTTAACATAGAAAAAATTGTGTTTGCCAACAAGACATTACTATATGTAATTTTGTAAACGTTTTTTTTTTAGCATGTGTATATGCAACAAAAAATATATAGCAGAAAATCGAACAGCGTACACGCGCCTAGTAATACATTGTATATGTTCTATTATCATTTTTCAAATATTCAAATCTCTGCAAAATCAATAATAAGGGAAAAATATGTTCAAGAATAAGACATAGGTTATTACAATGCTTTCCTTTGCTTTTGGTGAAATTGTAGTGTGCATAATTAAATTCATCCAAAAATGGAGCCTGAGCCCTGAAACTTACTCCGAGAAATACGGGAGTGACATTAATTATATCAACTCAGGTTAACCTTTTTATATTTTTTGCGTTGCTTTACACCGAATTGTTGCGCCTTTTGATGACCAAGGGAATCATAGCAAAGTAAGCACGCTTTTAGCCTCTATCCTCCCCCATCCCCTAATTACTTTTTCCATTTTTTTTTGGAAATAATTGTTTTTCCTTTTTTAGAATAAAAATGGATTTTATTCATTTTTGAGAAGAAACTTACAATTAGTTATAATATTGAGTGAAAAATAGTTGCAAGTTATGCATGATTATAAATCAATCTAAAACAAAAAATTTAAATCTAAACAAGTTGATCTAACTCGTCTGTAATTAGAACATCGCAACGGAGGCGCCAGACAAAATACTAAAAAAAAAAACGTTTTTAATATCTTAGCCATGTAAAGTTATTTTTGACAGTTATTAACTCGGTAGCTAGGTCCGTGATTTTTCCTTGGTGGAACGATAAAGTTTTTGGTACATTGGTACTTTAATGTACGTATTATACCATTGTTTCAACAAATTAGTCTAGTTAAAATTTACAACTTCAATTCGAATTTAATATTGCATCTTGTACTGCATATAATATATGATAACTATGTACTCCAAAAAAAAAATATTAAGATAACTAGATAAGTGATATGCATGATTCACAAAAATGTATACTTCAGGAAATCTTTTTCATGACATACATGTATTTATAACGTGCAATTAATATGAAATGCAATACTAAATTAAAACAGAAGATTCGAGCTGCTTAACAACACATTGTTGCAATAATTAATTCCTTACGTCTTTCTTTTTCTTCTTCTTAGTATTAAAATTAGATCCACAATGATAAAGAAATTAGGAATGTTTCTGATAATAATTAGCTAGCAAGATAAATGAGCAACATTATAATGACAGTAATTATAGTTATTGGTCGAAATATTTTCGTGGAATTCAAGAAAGATAGTGGTGGGTTGGCATATATATAAAATTTTGTATAGTAATAATTGTTAGTAATGATGGAAGGCAATAGTGTCAACTTAGATAAAATGATCAAATAAGAGGGCAGCGTAAGCTTTTGTACCAAGACATAATGAATTCCACGATCATTGTGTTAAAAAAGAAATAAATAAATAAATAAATAAAAATTATTAGATACTTCAAATTTCTAGTCTGACAACTTTAGTCATTAGATTTCTCTCCCGTATATACTCAGACCCTATGAAGCCATTTGAGTATCAAATCAAGAAAAACTATATCAACTATCATGAAATCCATAAAATCCTAAAGATGAGAAAAATAATTGAGAGAAAAGTGATAAGTAAAAATTTTGTTTTTATATTTTTCTGTGTTGGTGAAATATTGAATCAATAATATATTAAAATATGAGAATGAAAAACAAACAAGAGATCTAACCCAATTTAAATGCATAAAAGATGAGAATGAAAACATTTTAGTGAAAGACGAGGACATAAAAGATCGATGGAAGAGGTATTTCAATAATCTTTTTAATGAACCGAAGAGGAATGAAGTCACACTAGGGGAACTAGGCCAATGAATCGAATAGAAACCGCACTTTTATCGTAGAATTCAACTTCATGAAATGAAAAAGCACTAAACAAAATGAAAACGGCAAAGCGAGTTGGCCAGATGATATACCAATTGAAGCGTGGAAATGTTTAGGTGGAGTTGGAATTGCATGGCTTACTAAATTATTTAATGTTGTTCTAAAAACTAAGAAAATGCCTGATGAATGGTGATACCTATATATAAAAACAAAGGGGATATACAAAATTGTGCAAATTACAGGGGAATTAAATTAATAAGTCATACAATGAAACTATGGGAAAGAGTTATAGAAGCAAGAATAAGAAATGAAACTAGTATATTAGATAATCAACTTGGCTTCATGCCAGGAAGATCCACAATTGAAACTATACACTTAATTAGACGATTATGTGAACAATATAACGAGAGAAAACAAGATTTACATATGGTTTTTATTGATCTTGAAAAGGCATACGATAGAGTCAACCATGATATAATGTGGCGCGTATTGGAAAAAAGAGGAATAAAAATAGCCTACATAGGCTTGCCATAAAAGATATGTATGATGGTATAACAACATGTATCAGGACACCAACAGAATATCTAGTGAATTCCCAAACACTATAGGTTTGCATCGGGATTCGCTCTAAGCCCCTTTTTATCCTAATAATTGATGAAATCACTAAACACTTACAAAAATACATATTTGAATGTATGTTATTTATGACGATATAGTTTTAATTGATGAAACAAGGGAAGAAGTAAACGCAAAATTAGAAGTTTGGAGAAAAGCACTCGAATCAAAAGGTTTTACTATAAGTAGGGCTAAAAGCAGAATACATGGAATGCCACTTTAGTAAAAACACGGGAACAATGAGACGAAGGTTAAAATTGATGGACATGAAGTGAGTATAACAAAGAGTTTTAAATACTTAGGATCTATAATTGAAGAGAACGGAGAAATCAATAAAGATGTCACACATGGGATCCAGGCGGGTTGGAATAAATGGAGGAGTGCATCGTCATCCTTTGTGACCGTAATATACCATTAAAATTGAAAGAAATTTTTTTTATAAACGGCCATAAGGCCCGCAATACTTTATGGAGCAGAATGTTGGGCGACTAAATATGAACACGAACAAAAAATGAGGGTAGCAGAGATGAAAATGCTAAGATGGATGTGCGGACACACTAATTAGATAGAATAAGAAATGAACACATTAGAAACAAAGTGGGAGTAGCACCAATAGACGAGAAAATTAGAGAAACACGATTAAGATGGTTTGGACATGTTTATAGGAGACATTTAGATGCACCTGTGCGACGTTTAGAAGGTAGAGAATCACTCAAACAAATCAAAAGAGGAAGAGGTAGGCCTAAAAAGACTTGGAAAGAAGCTATTAAACATGACATGTTATACCTAGAAATAAACGAAAATATGGCGATATGATCCGTATAGCCGACCCCAAGTAGTGGGATTAAGGCTTAGTTTGTTGTTGTTGTTGTTGTATTTTTCTGTGTTGGTGAAAGTATAGCCTGAGAGCGGAGAAGTGATGAGAATCCAATCTCAGACTTTTGGCTGAGTTTGAGAGTTTTAATGACTGACCACTATTCGATTAACGAAAGATCGAAAATTATAGTCATTAATTAAGAGATTTATTTTGAGTTTTCTTGTGTGTATTTGGATTTCTTTTGGGGTTAACGCGTTTACTAATTTGAATTTTATTCAGATAGAAGAGTTTTTAAAAAAGTGTCGATTCATATTTTCCTTATCATTTTGCTTTTTTTTTTTTTAAGTATGGTTTCAGGCTATAGTTGTAATTAATTTGTACTTTAATATTTTAAAATATTGAATCAATAATATATTATTTGCCCACTCGTGTGGATATAAATGAGATGAAATTTATTAGTCTCTTTCTACATGAGGTATCAATGAAGGCTTGAATTATTAGGACTATTGTTGATCCATTTCTGGAAAATTGCAGGAAACCAAAGAAAAGTTGATAAAAGGTAGGAAATTCTGAAACAGGACTGCTCATCAGCCACATTAAATATCAAATCCTTAACAAATTAGACAAATGAGTCGCTTTGGCCGAGTGGTTAAGGCGTGTGCCTGCTAAGTACATGGGGTTTCCCCGCGAGAGTTCGAATCTCTCAGGCGACGTTTTCGTTTTCGAATCTCTCAGGCGACGTTTTCGTTTTCGAATCTCTCAGGCGACGTTTTCGTTTTCGAATCTCTCAGGCGATGTTTTCGTTTTCGAATCTCTCAGGCGATGTTTTCGTTTATTTGTCAACTCAAATCCATTCTGGTCAGTGGTCAAGCAAATTTTTTTTTTTTTTTTTGGTTCCTATAAAGGCTGCAAACATGGTAAAGAAATCAAAGATTTTATAAGTATAAATCCACACACGCATATGACTGAGTGACGTGTTTTTGTATGTAAATTAAAAGGTAAATCTCCATTTTTCTGATGATTATACATGTCAAATTCGTGGCACGGCATCTGAAATATTACAGTATTCATTATGTTCTTAACTAGACGTCTTGCTTCTTTCAATTGGAGGCAGACTGAGTGTACATGGATATGAGCTTCCGTACAGTTACTGATATAACGAAAGTATTTCAGAATCTAAAAGTTTATTGATGAGATAATGAAGTATATTTATTAGGGCAAATTCTTGTAGACCCGATTTTAGAATAACTTTCATGTTTTATGACATGTCATTGTTATTTAAATAGATTTTGATAAACATTATTATAAACTATAAATAATGTGTTGCTTTTCATCTAAGATATTATTTAATGTTATATGTTGATTAGAGGTTTTTAAATTTATATAATTTCATAAGCATAATTGTTAGCAAATATATATGGTTAAAACATAAATCACATATTTGCACATATAAGGTGGATCGAGTATAACTATTTGCAGACGGGCAATCAATCTAGATAGACAGGATTAAGCCCGTCTACAAGCATCCTTTTGATCAATGATTAAGCCATCTACAAGCTTCCTCTTGATTGAATCGCAAACAGCGAACGAACCCCGTAGATTGGTTGAACCACGAACAAGATCATGAACCATCTTTCTCGTTGGTGCAAATACTACTAAAGTTATTCACTTTGATGTGCACACCTTAAACCCTTGGAGAACAATGGTAATGCTCCAAGAAAGAACGTAGAGTGAAATTGTAGGAGATATATTTCTGATATTCCGTATGAGAGAGATAATAATTAATATGTTCTACTTATAATAATTGGAGAGAATTATAAAACGATATATCTCAATCCCTTTTGTAATTGGATCTTTTCATATTAGATGCATTTTCAAGATGCATGTTAAACAGTTAAACCTCAATATCTTTCCTAACATAAAAGATATGGATGTAATCTCCAATATTTCCCACTCATACATATCTGATTCGACTCATTCGAATCACATTATAATATTCTCATCTCACGTCCCTTATTTCATATAGGGAATAAGGCGTGCGACAAGGCGAGAAAGAAAGAGTGAGGAGAGTTATATTAAATCATCACCAAACTAACATAACCCTACAACTCAATAACTTGCTATACCCCAAACCAAATGGTCACACTCGGTTAAGCATCTCTAGATCCCTCAATGAATATAAGTATAAAGCATGTTTGACTCACTAAAATATGTTTCTATATTCATGACTAGTCAAACACATTTCGACATAGTCGCCCGAGCTATGAATTATAGAACATAAGTGTGTTACCAATTTGATTCTTCCTCGGCCCCACATGCCCAATGGCTTGGTCTTGTGACTTTCCTAGATATGTTCCGGCTGCACCAAATCACACATGGCCATTGGATACATGCTAAAGTAGCGTCATCAAGCTTACACCTCATGACATGGTCGAAAGTCTCAAAGGGTACAAGAAAATAATACGAGCTCACAAACACGGCGGGGACCCATTCAGTCACTTTCCCATATGTGGTCGCCTCAAAGCACATGTAGTATGAATACATACTATGATGGAGCTCCCACTCAATTTAGGCATGTCACGCTCTAGACATTATACAAATCTTAGTTTAGTCGCTATTCAAGCACCCGACCCACGTCTTACTCATAATCACTCCCAAAGTGTCTTACGATAGTTCACACATTTGGCTACAAATAGGCTTTTATGAAGTTTGGACATACTTCATAATCGATCAACTCGGATCTCATCTTAACCTCTAGCTAAGGCGATTGTTAACTATACTTATTAACCTTCCTCATCGCTCTAGCGAAGGCAATCATTCGCAAACCTCCTTATGCGACATAATTTTTTAAGTCTCATCCCTTTCGCTCTCTTAGCGCAGGGCAATTGCCCGTGTCATAGGGCCAATGAAAGCTTGGTGACAACTCACAAATTCAAGACCAAACACACAATGAGAATCCAATATATCTCATTAATCACAATATGTTCTCACAAAAAGTCATATGATCAATCTTAATCCCTTACCACTCACATGCCTTTGGAGCATATCTCTTATGTTCTCAAAGGCTCATAAAAGGGACCAACGCCCACACCGCTCGTAGAAGTGTGCCTGAGAATAATTTGACTCTGTGCAAAACTCTTATGTGAAGTAATTTATCGAGTAAGTATGTTTAGTCTACCAACAATGTTCGGCACTCAAACCATACACCAAAGTGGATTTACTATCACAAAGGCAACAAAATGTCTCATGAATATGCTCAGAATGCGCATCATTTCAAGATACCAAATTTTCCTCTGGCAAATCTTAACCCAATTTATTAAGATATTTAAGTATCCACATGTCGGCATCACTATAAAGCACATGGATCACTTCGATATCCACTCACCAATCTGGCTTTCGCTAAGTACATAGCTTGTTGGTACGCACATAGCGCACATCAAACATCGACAAAGTGCTTACACAAACTAGCTAGCATTTCTTTTCTTCTTTCTAAGACATCGTTTCTTGACTAAGAACATGATAGTTGACCATGGAGTGTAAAGACAGCCACCACTAAGTGGCAACAACTCCCTGTTCTTTTCAAGTCATGAAATTTTTGTCATATATAGTGAGATACAACTCTCAACATATGTTCAATGAGTTAATTGACCATCAAATGATAACTCGATGAAATCAATGATGATTCAAGACACTGCTGGAGCTTCTTGATCAGCAATCAATGCGCTCTTACTCTACTTCTTGAATTCATCGGGTGATCCACATAGATCTCCTGATTTAATTTTCACTGAAATATGTCAACATCAATCATCTAGGACAAACATAGATGAAAGTGGCAATAATAGGTAACATATTAGGCAAATTAAGGTAATCTCACCACCTAGGGATAACATCTAAAAACAATTACGCTATTCTAACAGGCGTAAACATTTCTCCCTTGTGCGAGCTACACACATGTCAATCAACCCCATCTATATTGCACTTGACCTACCAAAACCACATGTTTCAAATGGTCTTGCATCTAGACAGAAGATCAACAAACTCTTAGACTTTATTCTTAGTCATTCGACTCATCTTTTCCTTTACAACAACTATCCACTTAAAGCATCAAGTGAAGTCACATATTCTATCGACTCATCAACATCTACAAAAGTAATTGTGAAGGATACCCACTCAATCTCATATAGATGATCGGAAATATTTCATATTCACTCCTTTTTACTCGTGGAATTTGAGAATCTTTTGCAAGTGAGACACTAACTCCCACTGACTTAGTGTTGCTCCCACTATCTCAATGATTACTAGATGAGTTTAAAGTACAACATCATCGCTAGAGAAACAAGTGCCTCCTAAGGATCTTGCAACTCGCATAGTTTCAAGATATCTTTTGACCTCACATATGATCAAGAAATCCCTTTGAGGGAAAACCTAAATCGTATGACTTGATTCTCCACTTGAGAATACGTATTCTCGAACTTACATAGGCAGACCCACTAATTTGGGCTTGTTACCAAACTAAAACTCATACAAGGTTGAAGAATCACTTGGAGACATATATTTTAGGATGTAGGATGCAACAGGATAGACAAATCAATTTGTGTCATCATAAATCTAACTATTTTGAAGTGATTGTCCCTTCTTCACAAGCTCATATAGCTGAAAATTGTTTACAACTATCATTCAACTTGCACTTTTATTTCCCTAAAGTGTGTCCATATTTTCGTTCTTTATTAGTACATCTCCATCTTTTAAGAATCACTCAAAGCAATTTGGCGCTTCTAACTGATGAGAGTGGGGATATATTAACTTATAGTGTAGATAGCAATGAAAGAAAATATAATGCATTAATGTGTGCCTCACACTTATAAGTCTGCACTCAATTTAGTGGAGTACTTAGCTTTAAAGGAAAAAGTAGTCATCTTTCATTCTTCTAAGAAGTTTATCCTGCTGGAAAAAATTTATGCAGAGGGAAATTGACCTTAGCAAGTTAGACGATACAACCTCCTCCAAAGAGTTAATATAAATGTCCTCCTAACAATATGTGCTACTATATCAATAAAAGATCTAAAAGAAATACTATCTAAAGCCAATCACATTACAAAGAAAAGATAGACAAGTCTTCTCACTCAAAAAATATTTTACAAGTGCATTTATTCGAATAAGACTACATCAACACATCAAGTTGCTCACAACAACTATTGAGCTTGAGGTGACTCTCTTTAGCCTCCTCTTATGCCCTATATAGCTCCACAACTCGATAATAGTCATACATATTTGGTCAATCTCAACCGCATGCTAAGTCACCAATATCTATCATCCACCGATGGAGAGATTTGGAAACATTAGAGTAAAAATAAAAGAGCAATTAAATAGTCAAACTTCACCTCAGTACAATTACGAGCGAAGTTGTCAATCTCATAAGTACACTTCATATCTGTTAACACTTAATTGCCTCATTCAATAAGGTGACACATCTTGTCACTTTATGGATCAATTTATAGTTCTAGTTTTAGCTTTTGCTCGTTAAACTATATTATGCTTGTTCCAACATTCACCCTAGTTGGTTTATATCGGTTAGCATAAGCGACAAATGCATTTACTTGTGTATTTTTCAACTTTTTAATAATCAGCCTCTAGATAGGCGATTTTCATTAATAAGAACACAAATTACTAATATCCTTAATTCAAATCAAATAGCGAATTTAGATAACTAGAGTTTTTATTTGTGAGTAAGCTCATATTCCAAAAATAGAGCTTAAACTCGTTTATTAAATTTTTAAATTTTTGCAGTTTAAACAAATTAAAGTGCAAACTTATTTTTTGATCCATAAGTACATTGCACATTTTCATGCTAAATTGGTTTAAGCTAAAGTTGGTGAGTTCGATCTAAAAATATTTCAATGAATTGCACAAACAATTAGGTACTAATCTAAAAAAATTATTTTGGATCCAAGTAATATTTATTATTTTTTTCAATTCAATGAGATCGAAAATTTACCACCAAGGCTAGTAATCATCTCCCACCAAATTGAATATCACAATAAAAATTACTGATCCATGAATAAAATTATCAATGTCCAAAAAATAAATCATGCATGCAACCATGCAATATGAATAATTATGAAATTAGCCCCTATAAACGACATTGACATATGGTGCATCATATGGAGATAATTTAGACCTATGGTGGTAAAATAAAAAATATCCCCATAAAATTGAAATTACATAGCATCCAAAAATCGGCTAAATAAATACATACCTAGAGAAAAATAAAAATAAAAATCATATATTTTCAATCCCTATTTCATCATTCTAGAAAACGTAAACCAAAATAAATGAGGATATCGAATTACCACAATTGTCAAAAATTAACTCCCACAAATAATATTAATATAAAATAGTAAACATTCAAATACATGAACACCCGTATGTCAATGTCCATTCATTCAAAATATACAATAATTCATATCACATCAATTCATTTAATTGCATCACAAAAAAAAATGCAAACACATAAACAATTAATAAAACATGCAATCATACAATATACAAATCACATAGCATATTTTTGCTTGCACTTTAATGCGAAAAAACATAATTTCTTTCACGCACATGCGATATGCGAAAAAAATATCTTCCATGCACCAATACAAAAAAAAATAATTTTGTCATGCATCACAATGCATTTAAAAAAATAGGAACGCAAGCACCATGCACAAAAAATAATTTTGCATACACTCTTATGCGGGAAATATTCTTGCAAGCATCCTAGTCTGTAAAAAATAATACTTGCTTGCATCGCGTCGCACAACAATAATTAGCCATTCTCATGCGCAAAAACAATTTTTTGTCAAATATTTTAATGCGCAAAAATAATTTTTACATGCACTCAAGTGCGCAAAATATTTTTACATGCATTAATATTGGGGAAAAAAAATTCCCCTCCAAACTATGACCTTATTTACACTTTATCATCTAATATTTTATTTTTATCAGTTACACATCCAAACTAAATGGGATTGACACTTTACCATCTAATTCTCACTGGCGGCAGAAATTGAGGGCATTTTTCGAGCACAGCGCGGCACGTGTAATTTTTTAAGGGTATTTTTGTCAACACACTTGAGGCCATTGAGATTCACACGTGTCTGTGAGGGATTTTATTCTTCAAGATATTTCTAGGGTTTATCTTTATTGATTGTCCCCAAAATAAAACTCTAGATTCTCTTTGTATTCCTCCAACAACACTCCAAGAAACAAATATTAAACATTGAGAAGAATATTAACCTCTGATCGAGACGTATGGTTTGGTAAGTACGCGACAAGGGTGGGCAAAGTCCCCATGGAATGGGTGGACCAGATTATGGTACTTTTTACATTTTTAATCAATAATTTTTATTTTTTTATATTTTTAATTATTATTTTTTGGGGATTTCGGTTTTATAATGCTACTTTAGAATATATATATATATATATATATATATATATATAATTGGGATGAAATTTCACTACAAGAAAATCGATTTATAATGACGGGAAACTTCATCACTATATGTCCAAAATCCATCATTAAAGACATTTAATGACGGGAATTTTCCGTCATGTGACCCTCATTATTGCCTTCCTAGGTAAAAATTAATAATGACGGTAAATATATCCCGTCATTATTGATTAAATATATTTAATGATGGGATTTTACCGTCATTAAAAATAAATTTGAATGATGACAAATTCCATCACTATAATGTCATTTACTCTCATTAATTAGTAATTTAATGACAAGATACCCCTCATTGTATATCCTTTCCCCTCACTATAGGTTATTTATAGTCATTATTAGTCATTAACCCATCACTAAAAATAAGTTATAGCCCTCATAAAATCAATATTTACTCTCATTAAAATTATTTTTAATATGAAATTTTTGGTAAGCATTGCATATGAATTACTCATTATATAAATCACATCACTACTAATAAAAAATGAATATTGTTAAATATTCAGAACAAATAATTATTTTAAACAACAAAAATTATATAAGAAACAACATCCACGTTTATTCATTTAGTCAAACTATGCATAAGTATAATTTGTTACAAAAGATGAGTTTTATCACGATGGATATCTAAAGAATTTTCTAATTTCTACTCCAAGGATTACAAAATAATTGAGCACCATAACGGTGAATCACTTCGTTGCTCTGAGATACCACGCATAAAATTTCTAATCCGTGCTTGGCACTTCTTTACGAATCAACCTGTAAAATCAGAAAAAAAATGCATTAATCCCAATAAAAAATAATAACATTCAAGACTAAAAATGTTAAAGAAATGTGACGGACAAAGCAAATTCTACAGGTGCAACGGGGCCACTAAATTGATGGTTGATAAAGTGAAATCAACATATATAGGACATAAGTTACTAAAAAACTCGATAACATTAGCAACAAAAAACACCTCTCTTTCTTTTTTTGAGATGAACAAAAACACATATTCACCTAACTTTGTAGAACTGAAGTGCCATAGAAACATACTTAAAAATGGATTGATATCTCTTATAACTCACCAAAGATGAATTTGACCGCTAGGTCTTAGCTCCTTTGACAAGCTGAGGATTTACCTGTTGTAGCATGAGCATCCTCAATGTTGGCGCCAACATCATCTGGGAAGATAAACCAGGCCCCTATGTAAAATTATTTAATCATTATCTTTAAATCTAATGCATTGCATATCATTTACCAATCATAATTTTTGCCCGTGAACTAGTATGTCAAGATCCTTGAAAATCCCATTCAATTCACCAATTAGTTATAGAAAGAACTCCTAAAATTCAATAACTCGCTTCCAGTAATCTCACAATTCAAAAGTGAAATACGTGATCACACCCTGCAAAATCATTTTTTATAGTCATGTGTGTATAACTCACTTCCTAGAAGGGCCATATGCATGTATAATAATCTAAAGAGTCAATTGTACTATATTGAGATAAAGTGAGTAGAAAAACTATAGAAAATCTATAAGAGGAAAACACACAAGAAAACCAACCACCATATTCCATCTTCGATATAATTACATCAAGATTCTCCAAATTAGGCATGTGAACCAAAGCCTATGTGAGACAGTTTGCATCATCTCCTACTAAGTTATAAGACATGGGCTTTACACCAAAATTTTCAATGCACCAAATTTTATATTACAAACTTTATTATACCAAAGTTTAAGCAAAACTTTTATTGCATGTTTCAGAAAGCATTCTCATATGAGCCAAAAACACTTTCATTTTTCTTTTCAGCTAATCGGCAACAAACGACACTTCTGAAACTTCTCTAATTCTACCAAGGACTAGAAAACATAATTCAGTTGGTTAAAACTACTACAGTAGAGCAAACATGTGGAAAACACCAAATGGTTCATTTTATTATGCACAGGTATATACATGTGAAACTTGTTTGTTTGGTCCTCTTCCATTAGCTTATTTCATTTGTTACTAACATTGGCTACAAGATATAGAAGCACCAAAAAAAGAAGTAAAAAAAGACTTACATGGACATTGGATTTAATCCTCGTTCCCAACCTACTGCTCTGTAACTATTCCTGCAACAGAGTACCATTTAATGATAAAAAGGAATATATTGCGAAAATTCAACTATACTTAATTACTATTTGCTCAAGCATTTTCGCCAGTTGTCCTTTATTTTACTTCTTGACAATTGGTATTCTCTTTTGACATAACTTCAATAACGAATGCATTTTTTTTCCCAAGTCTCATTGTCAGAACCAAAACACTATAGATAGAAGCATGAACTCACCCTTAGCACACTCAGTGTTCAAAAGCATTAAGACCACTACCAATCAATTGAAAAAGATACTGCTTTTAAAAACAAAGTAAAGAGCAATCAATACAGGTGTGGATATTTTTGAAAGAATTAATATGTCATAATAGCAAATTAAAAAGTTATCGTGATATATTTTATGATGTGCGAACAGAGATGGTATGAAATTTTACAAGATTATAAGGGCCATTACACAAGTTAATGGCTCAATGATATGCAAAACAAGTTATAATGGCTCAATGATACGTAGAACAATCATTGGGATTGTGCATTATATGAGAGCAAATGACCGGCAGTATTTATCAACTTGCAAAGTTGATAGTTTTTTTACCTATACACCATTCAAAATATACAATCATGATGACAAGACCATTAGTAAAACTTAAATGATAAAAATGAATCGAAGATATTTTTCACGCCAATGGTTCTACAACAATATTACATTACACACCAAAGGTAGTCTTAAAGCTCACAAAAATTTCAGGCTACACACTTATTTTGAAGAATAAACAACCAAATTGGTTAACAATGGATGTATGTCAAAACTGAGTATACTAATCACAAATTGAGTAAACTGATTATAAATTGCAGCCAATATAAAATACCATGCTTTCACCTAATTTTGTAAACTCATAATATTTACCATAAATCAATTGCAACAATTACAAGAAAAATTCCAATAGAACCACATCTGGAATTCGGTAAATATTATATCCATTTGCAAGGGAATAAATTTTCACCATTTACCATAAACAAGCACCAAAAACTAAAAACCACAATTTGTGATTACCAATTTTTTGTTGCTAGGATTTGGATTTTGAAACTGGGAATTTTTTTCGCACAATTCCATAGTAGGGCCACGCGGATGGCGGTGGTCTATGGGTCACCGGCGGCAGCGGCGGTGGGTGGATGGCACGAACAATAGCGGCGAGAGGATTGCTAGAGAAGAGGATTGAAATCAAGACGAGGGTTTAGAGAAAAGAGAGAGGGACGAGGGAAAAAGGAAGAAAGTTTGTGATTAAATGTTATTTTATATAAATTTAAAATGATTTTTATTTAATTCTATTGTGAATTATAAAAGTTGTTATTATATTTGGTAGGAGATATATTAGCCTTGCAATTCTATAATCAATAATGAGGGAAATTATTTTTGACATAAATAGTGATGGGATTAGTTTTTTGAAGTCTTTATTACGTCCTTTCACTTAATTTTTTTTATATTTAATTCAATAGGTAAAGAAGAAACCTGCTCTAGAACATGGTTCAACTCCAAAAGTGACAAGAAGTTCAAGTACATTGATTAATAAGTTAAATTTTTTATGCTCCAACTTATTTTTGATTATATTTACGTTTTTTCGCTTTTTTCTTATTCCCCGTATTCTTTTATATGTTATATATATTTGTTTTGATGTTGTTTAAATTTGTTTCATTGTTGTTTCATTTTTTTTTTCTTAGTTGTTTGTTTTGTTTTTCGATGTTTCAAAACAACTTTTACCTATTTTTTATGCTACTTTTTTGTTCATGTATTGTTTTGTACATTGTTTCTATTGTTTCGTTGTTCTACATGATATTTTTAATGTTGTTCGAATAATTCTTTTGTTGTTTTTATGTAAGTTTCAATGTGTAGATACAATTTTTACCTACTTTTAAGCTCTTTTTATTTATGTGGTATTTTTAATATTTTTTACGTTATTTCTAGGTTGTTTCCATACCGTTTTTAATGTTGTTCTTATGTTTATTTGTCGTTTTCACGTAATTTTCAATGTTTAAATACAATTTGTACCTATTTTTAAGCTCTTTTTGCTCATATGATATTTCTATATTGTTTCTAGTTTGTTTTTATATTGTTTCTTGGTTGTTTCTATGTGTTTTATGTTTTCATGCATTGGATAAAAAATTGAATTTTGTTTTTTTACTCATGTTGTTTCTATATTATTTTTCAAATTTGTTTGGTTTTAATATGTGTTGTTTTATGTGTATATTTCTTATTTTTTTTTTATGAGATTTCAAGTATAAAATGGATTATTTAACAAGGGCAAAATTTATTTTTTCACTGAAATTTTATTAGAAGAAACATGTTTGAAACAACAAAGAAACAACAAACGTGTTTGAAACAACAAAGAAACCAACATAAAAAAGTCCGAAATTTTGGCGGGAGCGTATTTTTGTCCAAAAAAGGAGAAAAGCGTATTTTTGTCAAAAATCACCGGAAAGCATATTTTGTTGTCTTTTGTCGGAAAAGTTGGGTAGTTATGTCCTTATTAGTTAGGGATGTGGGTTGAGATTGAGTCTCGCACGAGTCAATGTAACCTCGACTCATAAAGCCCAATTAACTGCCTTATCTATGATCTTGAATTCAAATCTCATCAAAAAATGAGAATTTTTATCTAATTGCTTATACGGAATTTTGATTATTTATTATTTTCAAATTACTTATAATTATTGTTAATTACATTTTGATGCAATATTTATCACTAGCGACGAAGCCAGAAATTTCATATAGGGGACCCAACTAATATTAATAAAAATTAAAATATAATATGTCAATTCTAAAATAAAACTATAAATAATTACCAATTTTGACAAAGTCAATGTTTTAATTCATTTACATCTTAATATTCAAAAATAAAAAAACGTAATACAATTATATCCTAACATTTCTCTTCTATTCTTCATATTTTGAAATTATTGCATGATAGTTTTATTGTTAATATTTTGAAATATATATTTCGAAATATATGTTACCAAACAATTATTCAATATCTCATCTCCCAAACATTTACATCAAAAAAATATTAAAGGATGTAATTTAAGCTAATTATTAGAATGTAAGCAGAAAAAAATAGTTTAGATCATCTCCAAGAGTTTTGAAAAATAGGTAGAGGCAAAAGAATGTAATTTTGATAAACTTGTTCTCATAAGTTAAAATTGCAGTAAAATGGATGCGAGATAATGAAATTATTTTTCAAAATTTGGGGAAAATGCTTGCTAAGCCCCACAAGTTATACACCTTGACCCAAATAGGTACATGAACTTAAAAATATAATAAATTACTAATTCTTTTTCAACTTATCCCCCTGTCTAACAAATGTTTTCATCGATTTTATATTTTCTGTAGTGCACAACACAAGAACTGGGAATACTTGGAGAACACAAGGTTAATAATAAATTAATAATCCAATAGACATCTAATCATAATAAGTAAAATGCTTCCAACAAACCTCATGAGTTTTGAAGGAAATGCAGGGAACAATTGAGAGAGAAAAGCAACATTTTGTATTCATTTGATATATCATTTCTTGGTACAGATTACAATGCATATTGCAGCTATATATAGATACTATGTCAGGGAATATGCTAACAACCTAGTACTAGAATGAAATCTCTTTGTGACACCTGTCTAAGGATCAACGGCTATAAACATACCAAGGACACAATGACAGCTAGCAATTCTAATGTGATCAATCCAACAATTCTTCAGCAATCTTAATGTAACAGTGATATAATCCAACACACCCTCAATCGTAACCAGGTAAAGGTGTGGGAACAATGTTAAGTCTACAACCTGGTGAATGATGTTTGCTAAGAGGCTTAGTGAGGGCATCGCGGTTTGATCAATAGAAGGAACATGTCGGTCAAGATGCCATCATTAACCTTTTCTCTCGATGAAGTGAACATCCAATTCAACATGTTTAATTCTCGAATGGAAGACAGATTAGAAGCAAGAGCTTCGGCTCCTATATTTGTCTCATTCAAATAAAGTGTCCAGGACAATTGGAACATGGAGTTCAATAAGAAGATTACGAATCCAAATAACTTCAGATAGCACAATGAGCAAGACTCCTATATTCGGCCTCGTGCTTGACACTGAAACCGTAGCTTGCTTCTTTGAGCACCAAGATACAAGGTTGTCACAAGGTACACACAAAATCCTCGTGATGGATTTTCTATCATCTAAATCGCTTGCCCAATCAATCGGAATAACTGTGATCTCAAGAGATGAAGACTTGGTAAAGATGAGACCATAGTTAGGAGTGGCGCAAGATATCTAAGTACACGTTTGTGACTTTCCAATGAGAATCAAGCGGATTTTGCATAAACCGGCTTAGTTTATCGACATCAGAGACAATGTCTGGTCTTGTAATAGTGATGTATTGAAGACCACCAATCACACTTCAGTAAAGTGTTCCATCACAACCAGAATCTCCTACTGACCTTTTTGATAAGTTTGGAGATGAAACCATAGGAGTAAAAGACCCTTTTGCAGTAATACATATTGACTCTATTAAGAAGATCCTCGACATATTGTTGCCGACAGAGGTGCAATCCACTTTTAGCATGAGTAACTTCTATTCCCGTGAAGTGATGCACCATTCCTAAATCCTCGAGAGAAAATGAAACATCCAAAGAAATGTATAAGATTAGAAATTTCCTTATCATTATTTCCGATAATAAGAATATCATCAACATACACAAGAATAATAATGTAGGAAGTGTTGGTTTTTCTAAAAAAGAGAGAATTGTCGCCTTGAGAAAATCGAAATCCTAAACAGCCGCAAAGACTTGCTTAAGTTTGGAGTACCATGCCCTTGGTGCCTGTTTTAACCCATAAATTGCTTTAGAAAGTTTGCACACAGTTCGATTGCCTTTTTCAAATCCACGGGCTGTTCCATGTAAATATCTTGTTCCAATTCCCATTAAGAAATGCATTATTAACATCAAGTTGTTTGATTTTCCAACCAAGAGTAACAGCCAAAGAAAACACAACTCTAATAGTGACTTGTTTCACAATCGGGCTAAATGTTTCAAGATAGTCAAAACCAGAGTTTGAGTATACCCCTTGGCCACAAGCCTTGCTTTGCATCTAGCAAAGCTCCCATCAAAGATGTTTCTTAATTTTGTAAACCCACTTGCATCCAACAAGTCTCTTGTCACAGCAGGTAGAGGAACCAAGGTCCGGTTTTATTCTTTATCAAGGCATTATACTCTGTCTCCATAGCTTTTCCATTCTTTCTTTGTGTAAGGCTTCTTAGAGGAGCAGGCTCGTGATATTTTGCATCAAGCGTACTAAAAACACGGGGTTTCAAATGACCATCCTTCCTCTTGTCTCGCATGGGATGAGTATTAGGAACCATGATTCAATTTGAGGCATGATGTTAGTTTGACTAGGTTCCTCTAATGCTTTGGTAATTCAACCGCTAAAGGAATGGTGTCATAAGTATCTTTAGAGGCGATGAGGCCGAGAGAGCTAGAAGAAACAGAATCGGGGAGGAGTAGTTTGTTGACAAGGATTATCATCGTATTCTTGGAATTATATAGACTCAAGTAAGAGGGGAGACACGATGGAACACGGGAATAGAATTATCATCGTAGTTTGTTGAATCTCACTGTAGTATGAGTCTTAAAGGAAATGTGGTTTCAACAAAGACAACATGTCCTTCATTATGATTTTTCCGAAGGAAGGAGAACTTTGTAACCTTTATACCCTTCACAAGAACCAAGAAAGATAGAAGACACAACTCTAAACTGCAGCTTATTGGCATTATAAGGTCTAATGTGAGGAAAACATAAGCAACCAAAAACTTTAAGGGAAGTGTAGGAAGGTTTGTGGTGGAACAAGACTTCATAAGGTGATTTAAAACCAAGTTTCTTGGGAGTTCTATTAATTAGATAAATAGGAGATTGAAAATCTTCTAACCAATAATTTTGAGAGACACCGAGAATGAGCAAGCAAGGCTAGTCCAACTTCCACCACATGCCTGTTTTTCCTCTCAAAGAACTCCATTCTGTTGAGGAGTGTATGGACAAGAAACTCTATGGACAATCCCACTTTTGAGAAGAAAAGGCTGAAATATTTCGTATTCTCCCCCAATCACTTTGAATGGTTTTTATTTTTTTGTTAAATGGGTTTCCACCAGGGTTTTGTAGTGCAAGAAGGCTTGAATAGCTTCCGATTTTGCTTTGAAAGTATATCCAAGTATATTTTGTATTATGATTAATGAATGTAACATAATAGTGACTACCATTAGTAGCCCTTTTTGGAGAAGGCCCCCATAAACTGTATGAACAAGATCAAAGGGTTCTAAATGCTCAGTTTGAGATTCAAGAAAGTGGTTGTTTATGGGATTTAGATCAAGACAAGCAAAGGCAAAAATAGGAGAGATTTTATTCATAGAGTAATCAAGATTACAATCTTTTAGAACTCTTAATACAATGTCATTTGCAAAGATGACCAAGCCTACAATGCCATGTATCTAGTCCTATTCTTTTCTTAGAAACACAAAAAAACAACAGTCGCCGAGGTGATGAGTGTCTTGTGGTGGAAGTTGCTTTAGAGAAAACTCCAGTCAGGTGAGTTGGCCTTGACTTGACTCACCAAACTTGTAAAGACCATTTTTAAGAGTCCTTGGAGAAGAGTAGCCCCGTGACTTGATCTTTAACAAAGCAAACAAAAGGATGAAATTCAAAAAGACTTTATTATCTTGAGCAAACCGAGAGACACTAAGAAGATTTCTAGTTATGTTAGGCACATGAAGAAGATTTTTGAGATGAAAGATATGAGAGTTATCAATTTTAACAAAGTAGAATTACCAACATGAAGAATAGACAAACCCGCACCATTCCCTAAATAAAGTCGATTATTTCCTTGATACTCGGATGCGAGTTCAAGTTTCCAAAATCATAAGTAACATGGTTGGATGCTCCAATCAGGTATCCAACTACAATCGATGTAGTATCTTGAGTAGCAACAGGCCGACATAGATTGTTACTTTGATTCGACCGAAATCGCCTCAAGTTTCGTCATTTTGTTGATGTTTAAAGTTCTCGGATCGAGGCACAAAATTAAGATCTGCTTCAGAGTAACACTTATCACCGTGCGGTGATTAGAGTATCCACAGATCCGACAAGTAAGTCTACCACCAAACATCCCGCCTCATCTTCCCTAGAGGATCCTCTTCTACCACCTCTATTGTTAAAGGACCCCCGCTCTATTAGTATTAAAGTTTCCAGCGGTATTGTTCCTTCTAGCCGGGTGGGCATGAGTGGCAACATTCACCATGGGAACATTCCCATCTTCTCGTAATGAGATTTGACCGTCAACTCGCTTCAAAACTAAGCAACAGAGCACTTGCATCCTTAAAGGTCCATTTTTCAGATTTGAGGTAATGGTGACAACCACAAGATCATACTCATTACCAAGTCCCGTGAGTGCATGAAGCACTTGATCAAAATCCTCAATCTTATATCCCGAGCGCTAAGTAATCACAACATATTTTGATCTTGTTTAAATATTCTCTCATTGAGAGGTTTTCTTTTTCATTGTTTGAAGTTGGACCTTATATCGCATAGTCTTAAAGACTAGATCGAGCAAAAGTTAGCTTCAAGAGTAGCCCACATCTCTTGACAAGTAGTGAGACCTACCATGAGAACCAAGACACTTTCGGATAATGAAGATGAAGCCGGGAAATGAGAAGTTGATCTTGTCTTTTATACGCTTGGTAAAGGTGATTAAAACTTGTTTTCTTAGTGATCGGATCTCTAATGAGTTTAGAAGGAACTTCCATGGAGCCAGTGAGATAAGATTCAAGACCAAGTCCGCGGATCGCAGCTAGAGACTTGTTGTTTCCAAACCAAGTAATTTGAGTCACCAACCTTCACGAAAATAAGTTGATGCTGAGCCGATCGTGATTTGAGATGAGAGAACATCACCGAACCAAGAGTGTTCGATGGGCTCTCATCCATCTCTTGGTTGAAACTAAGAGAAGAAAGGAGGTAGAAGAGTATCGCAGTCCTGGACCTAGCCCGCTCCGATACCATGAAGGAAATGCAGTGGAACAATTGAGAGAGAAAAGCAACATTTTGTATTCATTTGATATATCATTTCTTGGTACAGATTACAATGCATATTGCGCCTATATATAGATACTATGTCGGGAATATGCTAACAACCTAGTACTAGAATGAAATCTCTTTGTGACACCGCCTCAAGGATCAACGGCTATAAACATACCAAAGACACAATGACAGCTAGCAATTCTAATGTGATCAATCCAACAATTCTTCAGCAATCTTAATGTAACAGTGATATAATCCAACAAGTTTGAATCCACCAAGCCCTCTTGTTCAGATTCACGTGTAGAAACAATATCCCTAGAGGTGGAGGGCTCGATCTTTTTTTGTTATAAGGGAATGAGTTTTTTTTTCTTTATATTATGAATTATGTTGAAATTACCTAAATACGTACGTTTAATATTTTTTAAGAAATTGGGGGGTGGGGGGTTGCAATTTGTATCACCATTCACTCAAATAAAACAAAAAAAAGAAACAAATTGAATGAAAAGCTATTCTAGTCACTAGAGTTAATTCTCTTACATATCATGGCATGATTGATATGTTAGGAATACAATGAGCAAGATGGATCAAGTTGCTTTTTAGACCTCTTAAAGGCCAACATTTTGGGGGAATTCCACAGGATACCCACTTTTTAGAAAAAAATCTCCACTATTTACGCTCTATTCATTTATTATTTTTACGTTTTTTTTCGATTTTTTTGTTCATGTATCGCTTTATGTTATTTATGTTATTTCGATGTAGTTTATATTTATTTCTTGGTTATTTTTATGTTGTTTCGATTCTCGTTTTGATGTTTCAATATAACTTTTACTTAATTTTTACGCTCTTTTTTGTTCATCTATTGTTTTATATATTTTTTCTGGATTGTTTTCTATAGCGTTTTTAATGTTGTTATGATGTTTCTTTGTTTTTTCCATGTAGTTTTCAATGTTTTCATTTTCACATATTTCTAAACTCTTTTTATTGATGTGGTGTTTTCTATATTGTTTATGTTGTTTCTGAGTTGTTTTTATACTGTTTTTAATGTTGTTATGATGTTTCTTTATTATTTTTATGATGCATTTGATGTTTCAATGTATTTTTTTACCCATTTTTAAGTTCTTTTTGTTTAGATATTGTTTTTATATTGTTTCGGGATTGTTTCTCTATAGTTTTTAATGTTGTTCTGTTGTTTCTTGGTTGTTTCTATGTATTTTCGATGTTTTCAATGCACTAGATCAAAAATTGAATTGTGTTCTTCTATACATGTATTGTTTCTATATTATTTTCAATGTTTATTTTAATATGTGTTGTTTTATGTGTAAATTTCTTGATTATTTATAATATTTCGAGTATAAAATTGATTATTTAATGGGGGCAAAAATTATTTTTTTAACTAAAATTTTACTAGATGAAACATGTTTCAAGCATGTTCAAACAACCTTGAACACTACAAAAAATAAGGGAATTCCAACGGAAAAAAATTGTTGGTATTTGGGCAATTTCCATTGGAATTATCGATTCCAACATAAATTCCAATAGAAAGGCACCATTGGTATAATAACCGTTGGAATGACAAAATTCCAATGAAAATTCCTACGGAAAAAGTATTCCAACAAAGATCAAATGGTTTTGCTTATCGTTGACTTTCATTTGGAATTTTCCAATGGTATCTCAGAAGCATTGGAATTTTTAAAATTCCAACAGTTTTTTATGCCGTTGGAATTATTTCATTGGAATTTGATTGGAAACATTAACGTAAAAAATCCGGGAAAATTGGCGGGAGCGTAAAAATGTTAGGAAAAAGAGGCGGAAGCATACAAATGTCCAGAAAAAAGGAACGGGAGCATAAAAGTATCTTTTTATTAGAAGGGGAGGTCTCTTGTGAGACCGTCTTACGGATCTAAATCCATGAGACGGAGCCCCATTGCCTAAAATTCACATGCTCCTTCTCTCTCTATTTATATATTTACTTGTCATCTTTCCCTCCCATATCTCACTTCTCCAATGGTCCCCCCTATTTTTCTCTCTCCTAACACACCTCACTCCTCTCATGGTCCCCCTCTCTCTCTCTCTCTCTCTCTCTCTCTCCCCTCATCCAACTCTTCATGTGGTCCCTCTCTCTCTCTCTCATCACGTCTCTACACAAAGGAAAAATATAGAGAAAATAAAGTTTCACTTTTTATGAAAAAAGATCACATTAGACTAAAAGATCACTTTTTATTACAATAAAGTATCACTTATTATGGAAAAAGTATCACTTCTTATGAAAAAATTATTACTTTTTATTAAAAAGTATTACTACTTATTAAAAAAGTATCACTTTTTTATTATTAAAATAAAGTATCACTTATTATGGAAAAAGTATCATTTCTTATGAAAAAGTTATTACTTTTTATTAAAAATAATATCACTTCTTATGGAAAAAGTATCAATTCTTACAAAAAAGTATCACTATTTATTCAAAAAGTATTACTATTTATTAAAAAAGTATCACTTTTTATTAAAAAAAAATATCATTTTTATTAAAACAAGGTATCAATTTTTATAGAAAAAGTATCGCTTCTTATTAAAAAAGTGTTACTTTGTATTAAAGCAAAACTTAATTTTATTAAAAAAAAGTATCACATTTTATTAAAAAAGTATCATTTCCTATTAAAAAGTATCACCTTTTATTAAAAAGTATCATTTTGTATCATTTCATATTAATAAAAGTATCACCTTTTTGTATTTATCCAAATATTACTGTTATTAAAAACATATGACTTTTTTTTTTTTTTAAAAAAGAATATCAATTATACCATGAAAAATATACATTTTTAAAGATCATTTCTTTTGGGTATTTATTTTATAAAGAATTTGGATTTAAGAGAGAGAGAGGATGAATATTAGGGGAGAGAGAGGGGACTGATTAAAGAGAGAGGAAGGGGGGACCAATTAAAGATGAGAGATAAAGAAGTGTAAAAGAATACGTAAAAATGAGAGAGAGAGGAGGAGGAGGGGGGGACCAGTGAGAGAAAAAATAGGGAAGCTAGAAAATAGGGAGGATATGGACCATACATGTGAGGATCCGTCTCACGGATTTAGACCTGTGACGGTCTCACATAAGTTTTTGTGTTTTTAGAATGTTGGGTTTTTGTCCTTATCCCCCAAACTTTTTTGTTTGGTCCGCAACAGCTAGAAAATAAATTAAAATAGGATTTGAATTTTACAACTGAAATTTTCAATATTGCCACAAAGGTTATATACAAACTTGCCCATAATATTGCCCAATGGGCTTTTTGAGAAAAAGAAAGGTGCGGTTGTAGGCTACGAGCCTTGCATCTGACATGCTAGAAGAGATTGTTTTGTGATGGGTTTTTTTGAACTAGCCCAAAATTGTGCAGATTTTGGTTCCTTTTAATGCTTAAGAACTTATTCACAATAGATAAAAAAATAAATTTTATCCATTATTAATATATTGACTATAAAATACATAACAACCCCAAAGGGAGTTGAATTCTTTATGATAAATTTGGGACTGGGTTCGAGTGGCCACGGGTAATATTCGTAACAACGAGGTCCAGATTCAACTATCTGCAGTGACGGGCCAAACCTAAAAAAGAGAAGGAAAAAAAGAAAACTTGGGACTGACAGGCCATTTGTGTTTTTTGAGGCTCTATACTCCCAATTAATTAAGCTAATATTTAAGGTTTTTAGACTTAATTAATGATTGAGCTCCGGTCAACTTGGGCCTAACGAGTGGAACTTCTTAAATCTTTGAGTTCTTTCATTTTTCTCCTTTCTATTTTGTAACTGTTAGTAATATGAATAATTTGTTGGGTAAAATATGTAAGGTTTCTGTTTAGGAAAATGACAAAGTGTATAGTGTATAGGCTAAAGTCGAGGTCTGAATTTGATTCAGTCTCCGTAAGACGAAAACGCCCCGTATACCGAGTGTTTGATTAAGCGCCGCTTCTAAGAGATACAACGATTTTTACAAGATCCGGTTAGTAAAGACTAGCAAAACCGGAACAACAACGAACAAAAAGAGTTCGAACTTTCAAGCTTTTGAAGGAAATCAGACAATATGCAAATGCAATGCTCGATTTTAGATTGCTGATAATTTCGTGTATTATTTTCAGTCATCAGGGGTCAATTATTATAGGCCTCAGGTGCCTCGTATGGAAAGATCGCGTCTTTTGGCTCGAAAAGACACATTTTGCACTGACATACGCACTTGTTCAGGGGCGCACGACCAGACGTTTGGCAGGACGCACGACCCTGACGCACGGGCCGTCCGCCTGCCCATGTGTGTAGGCGCAAAAGTTCGGCAGGACACACGACCCTTACACACGGGCCGTGCGTCCGCCCGTGCGCGGGTCCGGACGTTCCCAGTTGGAAAATCATTTGATTAATTATGAAAATTAACTAAATCCATTTAATTAATTGTAAAAATTAATTAAATATTTATTTTTAAAGGTTTTTGGTCCAAATAGAATAAGGGCCTTGAAGCCCAAGCCCACGGCCCGGACCCGAGCCGGACCGAGCCGAGCCGAGCCGGCCGGCGGTGGCGGCGCGCGCGTGTGTGCTTTGAACCAAACCCACAAGCATGTAGGTCCTCACCCTTTTAAAAACTTGGGTGCTCCCAAGGGCCCAAACCCATAAGTTCAACTTGGGATATATAAAGTGTGCAAACTTATCCTCATTTTTCTATGTGGGATGGAGCATCTCTCCTTCCCTACATTTTCCATTTTCCATACCATTTATTTGTATTAAGTGGCTAACTTCTAGCATTAATTTCTCATTCACCCGGAATCGATTTTGAGAAATTCCAAATGCTATTCTCATCTACTCTCTTAGTAGAATTTTTACAAATAATTTAATTCCATTTTTCACTAATGGAAACCATTTAATTATTTAGTCAAAATTGGGTCAACACCCCATTTATCAAAAAACCAAATCCCAACATAATTCATCTGTGGAGAGCTGGACAAGATGATACAATATGGTGAATTGAATTGAAAATTACAAAAATATATGATATATGTACAGGAGTATTTCTTATATAGTTGTAAAACTAACTGAAATAACTAACTACCTAACTTAACTGTAAAATGAATGTAAATGTACATGAAATAAAATTACATTTTGTTTGTTGGATTTGGTTGTATCTGTATCTTGACACCCTCTACAAGTGGAGCATGAATATCAAGCATGTTCAAATTGGTGGTAAATGATTGAATAGCTGGGTGATAAAGGTTTTGTGAATATGTCAGTTGTCTTTATTCTGCTGAAGGGATACATATCAACTTGAGGAGGTCTACCTGGACTTTTTCTCTAACAAAATGACAATCCAATTGTATGTACTTCGCTCATTCATGATTGCAGGCATTTTGTGAGATACAATATGCAGATTTGTTATCAGTGAAGACAAATGTTGGATGTTTGTGTTATATTTACATACTTTGTAGTAGATATGTCAACCATTGAATCTCACAGGTTATTAGTGCAATTGCTCGACTAATTGTAGGTTGCTTTTTTGTCTTCCATGAGATTAGTGAGCCACCTAAGAAAATTGCATATCCACTAATGCTCATTCTTGTATCAAGACACTTTACCCAATCTGCATCACTGAAACTTTTTAGATGTAAAATGGATTTAGAAGAGTAGAAGAGACCTTTACCAGGATTAGCCTTAATGCAACTGAGTACTCTGTGAGCTGCTGTCAAACGTGACACAATTGGCTTTGACATGAACTGGGCTTAATGATTGGATACTGTAAGATAATTCAGGTCTAGTAATGGTCAAATACAACATTATGCCAACAAGTCTTCAATATTGAGAGGGGTCTGTGAGAGGAGCATTTTCTTAACTATGTGGATCAAATTTTGATGGAGTTGAGCTTGGTTTGCATCCAATGAGACCTATTTATGTTAGGAGATCAAGGGCATACTTTCTTTGGCAAAGATGAATTTCTTTTGAACTCTTTGCTACTTCAATGCCAAGAATATTGTACACTACAAGAAAATAAGAAAAATTCTAATGGAAAAAATTCAATGGAATTTGGCCAATTTTTGTTAAAATTATGAATTCCAATGGAAATTCCAACAGAAAATGCATCGTTGGTAAAATGGCCGTTGGAATGACAAAATTCCAATGAAAATTCAAAAAAAATATTCCAACGGAACTTCCAACAACATTTATCCATTGGAATATACAACCATTATTGGAAAAAAAACTCCAACAGCTTTTTCCAACAAGAATTCCGACGAGTTACACCATTGGAATTTAATCCAAAGGTATCCATTGGAATATATATAATCGTTCAAAAAAACTCCAATGGTTATTTGAACGGAGTTATACTATTGGAATTTAGTCCAATGGTAATTCCAAAGGTATATATCCTGTGAAGCCCCGATATTTCCGAGCTTATAATTGATTCTTATTGTCGTCTATGTATTTGATCGACTATTTTACCGCGTCACTTTGACGGGTAATTATTAATAATATATATATTTTGTATTTTATTTCATTTCATTTATTACTTGTGATCATGATCATCATTAATCCTATTTTCATTTATGATCACTTGATTGATCATTATTACTATTTTTGTATTTATTAGTCACCTTAGAATTTTAAGAGACTATTTATTTTAGAGACTTTTACCTTATAGAATTAAGATTTTGATTTAGATTAAGTGATCATGAGACTTATAAGTGATCAAGGAAATCACTAATTATTTTGGAGATTGATATATTTCATCTATTATCATCAAATTTGGGACAAAAAAATTTATGGAATTACCATAATGCCCTTAGTATGGACGGCCATGATGATATTTTTGGAGTAAAAATATCATCCAACTCTTGTACACCTACACCTTATATTAGTCATCTTGTGTATAATTATACCATTAATTCAAACATTATACACATCATCTCTTACATTACTTCTTTAATATTATTTTTGCCAACATGTTGGAAGTCTTCCAACATTCCATTCAAACCACCTCATGCCCATACCTTTGACCTCCAAAATGTTCCCCATGCAAGAGGCAAAATGCAAGACACAAATTTGAACAAAAATTCCTCTCCCTCTCTCTCACTTGGACGGCCATTAGGCCATTTTTGTGCCAAAAATTCATCTCATTTTATCATCAATACATTCAAGCCTTGCAATTTTCTCCTCCTTCTCTCTAAACCCCCTACCTCTCTCTACTCTTTCTTCTTACTTCTTCTTCAACACTTAGAAAAAATTTCAAGATTTTCCTCCTTATACTCCAAAAAAGTCGAACACCCCCCCTTCACAAGGTATGAAATTTTGTTCTCTAATTCATCTTGATAACCTCTAGCTACCTCTTTTCACCTCTTAATTTAAGCTCAAATTTTAATTTTGGAGGTACATTTAGAAGACTTTGAAGACTAGAGCTTGACATCACCTTGAAGAAGATTTCAAGACTTGAAGGAAATTTTGAAGATTTAAACTATAAGGTAAGATAATGGACTCTAGTATATTTTTCTTCTTCTTCCTATTTGTTTTTCAAATTTTGACACCCCTTTTTCATTTTTGAGAAATAGGGGCTGACATTAGGTGATTTTGGAGTTGAACCAAAATTCCCAATTTTAAAGCTTCAACTAGTCTCCAATCACCTACTACACAAGGTAAAGTGTAGTCTTTCTCATTTTCTTATCTCCTTCTTTTTTTCTCCTTAAATTTTCTCTCATTTTTCTAACTTCAAATTTTTGATATTTCTTGACTTAGGGGCTGACCTAAGAAGCCTCACCCAAAAATTGTGAAATTTATCCTTTTATTTCACAATTTCCAATTTTAAGGTGGGTGGAAAAATACTTTCCAACTATTAGGTGTTTTTATTAAAATGCATGTAGAAATTTTGATTATGAGCCTTGAGATATATAATCTATGTATTGCATGTCAATTTTATGTATCAAATCATGAAAATTCTCAAGAGTTGCTCAAAATTGCTATTTATTGAATTTTAGGTGCATGCATGTGCAATTTAATGTTTTATTTAATGAATTCTTGTATGTATTGGATATGCATGTGTATGATCTTTAAAATTCATGTTTTGGAGGACTTATAACCTGGACAAGTCGAGCATAATTGATTAAATTTCAATTTTGGACTTAAAAATGTAAAAATGGAAAGTTGGTGGACTGAATTGCAAGAAAATGAAAGTTAAAGGACCCCTCTGCAAATTTCAAAATTTGGGACTGTACTCAGGTTCAAAAATGACATTTGGACATTTTAATAAACTTTTAAGAGTTTTAAGATAAATAAAATCAACCTTTCAAAGCCCAAGGACTAGATTGTAAAATTTTGAAAGTTTAAGGGCTACTTTGCAAATTTAAAAACTGTACCAGACCTTAACTTTAAATTTTGAAATTTTCACTCTTAAGGTACTGGGAATGACACATTTTAAATGTATTCCAAAAATCCAAGTGTTTAGGGCTTGGAAAGTAATTTTTCTAAAATTGAGGGACTAATGTGTAAATACTAAACTTGAGGACCCAAATGAAATTTCCAGGACTTATGCAGCCCATGCACCTGGAAATACTAACTTAACTATAACTTAATTATATTTTGGACCCAAGGTTCAAATTTCATAACAATTGGACCCCTAAAAGCCTTAAAGGCAATTATTTCAAAATGGGACAAAAATGATATTTTCAAACGTTAAAGGACCTACACTTATTTGTTTTAAAAACTGTTTTTCTCCCAATATCCTACCAACCTTAGTGACATTTTCCAACTTGAATCACATTAAAATCCCTTCCGGTTTGTGAGTTCCGATTATTTTAAATTTAAGGTCTGAAATGACAATTTTTACAAATTTGGTGCCAATATGATAATTTTATAAAAACTCGACCTCAAAACTTTAAAAACCTGAATTTCTGGACAATTTGGAGAATTTAGGAACTGACCTCATAATTTTTCAAGGTCGGGATATTTATTTATTCAATTTTTAAAAATATCCCACGCCACTTGGATAAAGCCGAAGCAAATTATCCCACGCCACTTGGATAAAGCCGAAGCAAATTATCCCACATCACTTGGATAAAGGCGAAGCAAATTATCCCACTTCCCTTGGATAAAGCCGAAGCAAATTATCCCACGCCACTTGGATAAAGCCGAAGCAAATTATCCCACATCACTGGATAAAGCCAAGAAATTATCCCACTTCACTGGATAAAGTTCAAGCAAATTATCCCACTCGATAAAGACGAAGCAAATTATCCCACATCACTTGGATAAAGCCGAAACAAATTATCCTACTTTAATATTTCACTCTACTTTTCACTTTCATTCTCAATTTCACTTCCACTTATCATTTCACTTCATATTTCACTTCACATTTCACTTTAAATTTCACTTCACTTCTCATTTCACTTCACTTTTAATTCCACTTTACGTTTCACTTAATTCTTCACTTCAATATTTCTCTTCCAAGTACTATCTTGCTCGTTCGAAAATTTGATAAAATCAGTTAGCAAGTCCAGAGTGATCTTGGTCACACGATATCCGATATTTATTTCAAAACAAAACTCGCGGTCTAGTTATCGGGCGGATAATCTAGCCGGTTTTAATATTCGGTTTGGCGTATTATGTTCAAGCTCTATATTTTTATTAGACGAGTATGAAATATCTCTTAAAATATTTATAAGGAACTGAGTTAGAAAATCTCAACTTCCATGTCCTTAGCAATTTTAAAATTAAAAATCATTTTTACTAAGGAGAACATTCCCTTGTCGGGTTTAAAATTCAATAAGTTTCAATTCCGGACTTGGAAAATGATAAAGTCAGTTCCAAAAATTTCCAAATTCCCAGAGGTTTTATTTTTCAGAGGCTCGAGAAATATTTTATAAAATTTGCATATTCGCCCTCTAGTTTCCAAAAATTTCAATTTTTGACTTGATATTTTAAAATTAGGTAAATCTTAAACCGGGAAGGATTTTGAGGTGATTATATTTTTAAAATACTTCTTTGGGCATTAATAAGTTGTGGTTAAAACAGTTTTGAAAATTTCAAAAGTTAGGTACCTCATTTTCACAAATTACAATTTTGGCCCAAAAGCGATTCTTTGTCGTTAAAGGCTCTTTTCAAGCCGGATGGTTATGAAATTTGAACTAAAGGTTTAAAATATCATATTAAGTAAATCTGCAAGTTTTTGATATACCTTGACTGCCCCAGTTTCGAAAATTACAGTTTTGGTCCTTTAAGTTTTATAATTTTATATTTTGATATCAAACTTGTTCCTTATTGTATTTTCTTGTCCGGAAGGGGTCTCATTCTTTCAAGTCACTTCATATATGAAATTTACAGATTATTGGGTCCAATATTTCGAATTTTCAGAGGTGGCCTTCACAATTTTTCATATTTACACTTTTGACCCAATATTTCACAATAATTGCAAAAATAACCCAAGCTTTGATTTTTTTTCTTGCATACTTTATAAGTCCAGAATTCCAAATATATATAAAAATTCATTTTAAATATTTCTAAAATATATTTGAACATTCATAGCATCATAAATCATAAAAGCATAATGATGAGCAATTTATCAACATTTTATGCAAGAAAAATATCATACTCATCTTTTTATTTTCTCAAAATTCCATTAAAACATAAATCTCATAAATACTTGATAAAATTCATAAAACATCATATTATCACATGAACATGCATTTTTGTGCACTAGTAGAAAGAATGATGCATTTTTGTAGAAACATTTTTCACCCACCTTAAGGTTCTCCATGTAGTAGTGGTAGGAGTCTCTAAAAATGGACTTTCTTCTTCAAGCTCTCATTATCAAGATCCAACCCCTTAGGTCAGCCCCTAAATCCATATTTTTTCAAATTTCTTGAGTCAAGAATTGGTTTGAGTTTGAGAAGGAAAAGGAGTACTAAAACCAACAATCTTACCTTAAACTTGGAGGTAGTTGAAATCTCTATATACTACTTATTACCAAGTTTTCTTCTCTAATTCATCCTCTTTAAATCACACGGCACCAAAGTCCCCTTCAAGAATAATGGTATAATCAAGTTGGGTTTTGAAGAATAGGGCTTGAAGGTGGAAGATGAAGATAAGAATGAAAGATTGAAAATAAAAATTCTTACTACTCTTGAATTCCATATTTTCGGTCCTTGGCCTCCTAGAATAGGATGATTTGTCTTGTTTTTGGAGAGAGGAAAATGACTAAGTGAGGGAGTAAATGAGAGAGTGGAGTAAGTGAAATATGACTAAGAGAACTTTTTTTTCCTTTCCCCTTGGCCAATTTGGCCGATCAATCCCTATCCCCTCTCCCCATTTTTTTTTTTTTTCTTTAATTTGTTGTTTGTCTTATTGTTGCATAGGGAACAAAAAGGGGTCAAAGGCATGTGGTGTTATCTTGCAAAAACATTGAATAGGATAAAAAAAAAAAGGAAAGTTGTGGGAAAATAGGAGAAGAATTGGCAAAATTAAATAACTAGTGGAGTAGGAGAATATTATACAAGAAGTGGTTGAATTGTTAAAATTCCTCTTATTCATCCACCCATCATGGACGTCCACCAACTCCTCAAGTGGTACCATTTTTCTTTTTCTTTTTCTTTTTTTAAAGTTGTGTATAAAATATTAGGGTGTATAATATAATAAGGTATATAAAGAGTAGTGTATATAATTAAGGAAAAGAGAAGTTTATAAAAATAAAAAGGTGGAATAATTGAAATTTGACAAAGTCTACCTTTGTCCTCCCAAGCTTGGCCGTCCAACCCTATAGCCACCCTATTATATTCTTTTTTTTTTTTTGTAAAAATTGATGTTAATTAAGTTCAAAAATTCCATAATCACTCATTATCCAAGTTAAATAAAATTAGAACTAATAGTACAAGTTAATAACATCAATCAAGATAATTAATTATATTATAAAATTATTTTGTAATATATAAATAAAATTTCGAATTTAATAAGTATTTAAATAAATTTTATGTTACAAGAAAATAGTTAGTTGTTAAGAAAGAAATCCAACCGGTTAATGTATCCGTTCAAAGTTGAAAGAAATCGACAATAGTCAAAGAAGTGAAATTAGGTGTTATTAATGTACGCCGTAAAATAAAAATGAAACTATTATAAATAATACATCTACTAGTTATATCAACTAGAATGTAACTCAAAATAATCGAAAAAATGAGACTTTGTTATTCTCAATAAAAGAATTGGATTTTTTTTTTATAGAATAAATCTAAAGTACTATTCTTTTGAAAATATAAATTTTGTGCTAAATGAACTTTCAAGACAAAGATATAGTATTTTTTTTTAAATACGATTTTTAGTAGTAGATAATTTTCAAAGATCATAAAGATGAAAAGGTTTGTTCATAAGGGGCAAAATTATATTTCTTCGAAATAGTTTTAAGCACTATTATAATATTTTAAGAATTTTAAAATTTTATAATACAAGTTTGATAAACCAAGATAATAGACTTTGAGTAAAGATATTGAGTTTATCGTAATGGATACTTCCAAAACTTATATCTTGTTTCAAAATATCAAAAGTTGAGGCGTAGTTTGTTTGTTTTTTTTTTAAACAAAATAGAGAGAAAAAAAATGTCCAGGATTGTATCGTCTACGGTTGAAAATTCTGGGGCCTCACATTCTCCCCTTCTTAAAGGAATTTGGTCCCCAAATTCTCTTCAGAAATAATTCCATCGAATATTTCGGTTTCTCTTCTTCTACTACACACACATCTTAGAGTCGATCGAGGTTCCGTCGAGCCAATTGATAAGTGAAATATCGACTTCCATGAATTTCAACCACATGATCTTAACATGCCCTCAAAAGTTTGGATCATCTTCTAAGATTGTTCATTTGTGCAATATTGCATTGTCGAAATAACTTCAATGTGATTTTGATTTTTCTCATGTAAGCATTTCTAAATCTTGAGAAAACTTTTTTGAATTCCAGACGAGGTTCACATTTATCGTGTTTATTAAGGAGGATCTACTTTAATAACCTCAATATCAAACTTATGCGGCCGAGGTGCACTTATTTCCGATCCAAGTTCACATCAGTTAGCTTCAAATAATCATTCTGGAAAAATATTAACCCTTAGTGTTGCTCAAAATTTTCTTCCCATTATCATTTATAAACAGTACTCATAATACCCTATTCATGACCCATAAAATTTGATTGAGCATCATTACTTGATCATCACTTAAGCGGTCATATTTAGTCCACGATATTGCTCTAATGTACTGTTCCCATAATTATTAGCTCGAAACATCCTTCTTATAATCCAAATCTTGAATATATCCTTGGTTGTCGCAGCTAGTCAATATTTCATTCACTTAAGAAAGTGATACTCATAATAATAGTCTCAATTTAACTAAGTAGTCAACACTTATTCATATCGTCAGTATCTTTCCTTGATCGATTGATAGTAGATTTCACCGCTAAACATATAAGTCCATCCCAAACCTTCTATGCACCAATATATAATAGTTGAGACCTCACCAATCATTTCCAAAATTTTATAGAGTCGCTTTACCGAAACTTTGATAGTGATCTCAATTCCCCATATCTATAAGGACCTTCATCATTCAGGATAAAGTCACACTTTTTAATTACCTTGTATAAAATTCTAGTATCCACCTCATCGTTAGTTAATCCATACTTAAATAATCGACAACTAGGCCACAATAGACCAAATCAATTAATCAACCAATTCAAATCTTTGGATAAGTGTTTAAATTCGCAATAGTAGCCCCAATAATCTCAGAAAATCATTATCCATTCTTAGTGAATAATAGCCTTCATAACTTAGAAAATACTTAATGGTAACATCCAATCGATATCCTGTAATATTCACATCCTTAATGTATCTTATCCATGATACCCAAACTACAAGTCCATTTCCTTACTTAAGCTTGTACAAGTATTTGAGAATGTATAACGCATTGGCACTATCGTCGGTAATCATACTTAGTGAGTCCCCTACTATCATTTTCCCAAAGTAATATCATTAGGTATCTAGATCCCATAACTTATCATATCCCGATCATATATTTATCAAGAGATAACCTTATATCCTTCAAGTCTCATCATATCGGGCATTATAAACATCAAATCATGGATTTCTAAATCATCTAATGTCCAAACCGAGGAATATCCAGATATTTTTACACTATGACAACCCAAAAGAGTTCAAATAGTCATCCAAGATTCAACTTAGGTCATCTAGTAGCGGTACCCAATCCAAGGTCAGAGGAACCTATCCTGGGTTAGTTCGGTGTAAGTTTCTTTCTTACAAACCGATCTCTGATACCATAACTGTCACGCCCCAAAACGGAAGCCGTGACACAATTTACCACACTTATACTGGTTTACCAATCCGGCTTAACTATCCTCTAACATACATCAATATAACACACAAATACAGGAATAACTAAGTCAGAGTATGGTTGCAGTGGAATCCAAAAGAAATAAAATACAATATCGTAATTATTCTTCAGGGTCCTACGCCCTGCTATTACATTAAATAAGTCCAAAGTCTAAATCATCACAAATAAAATCCATCGTCTTAATAAAGTCCATAATACAATATAGAACTAAGTTGCGTCTTGAGATCCATCGTCGCCATTGTCCTGATACCGCTCTTCATCCTGTGGTTGATAAAACAGGTGGGGTGAGAACAAAAATTCTCAGTGGGTGGGTGCCGGTGTGCGAGTGTGGCTTGTTTTTATGCACGAAAAAAAAATTGTTTCATGGAAAACAACGCATGAAGTGCATATGACTTTGTCCTATTATTTATGTAAAGATTTTCATTAACCATTATGTTAGATTGGTTGGAATTAGGCAAGTAATATTAATGTCTTATTAAATTTACTTCCACTTTCAATTGGATAAAGCAAGCAAATTATCCCACTTCCTCGATAAAGTCAAGCAAATTATCCCACGCCACTGGATAAAGCCGAAGCAAATTATCCCACTTCCTCTTGGATAAAGCCGAAGCAAATTATCCCACGCCACTGGATAAAGCCAAGCAAATTATCCCACTTCACTTGGATAAAGCCAAGCAAATTATCCTACTCGAGATAAAGTTCGAAGCAAATTATCCCACATCACTTGGATAAAGCCGAAGCAAATTATCCCACTTTAATATTTCACTTTACTTTTCACTTTCATTCTCAATTTCACTTCCACTTATCATTTCACTTCATATTTCACTTCACTTTTAATTCCACTTTACGTTTCACTTAATACTTCACTTCAAGATTTCTCTTCCAAGTACTATCTTGCTCGTTCGAAAATTTGATAAAATCAGTTAGTAAGTCCGGAGGGATCTTGGTCACACGATATCCGGTATTTATTTCAAAACAAAACTCGCGGTCTAGTTATCGGGCGGATAATCTAGCCGGTTTTAATATTCGGTTTGGCGTATTATGTTCAAGCTCTATATTTTTATTAGATGAGTATGAAATATCTCTTAAAATATTTATAAGGAACTGAGTTAGAAAATCTCAACTTCCATGTCCTTAGCAATTTTAAAATTAAAAATTATTTTTACTAAGGAGAACATTCCCTTTAGGGTTTTAAAATTCAATAAGTTTCAATTCCGGACTCGGAAAATGATAAAGTCAGTTCCAAAATTTCCAAATTCCCAGAGGTTTTATTTTTCAGAGGCTCGAGAAATATTTTATAAAATTTGCATATTCGCCCTCTAGTTTCCAAAAATTTCAATTTTTGACTTGATATTTTAAAATTAGGTAAATCTTAAACCGGGAAGGATTTTGAGGTGATTATATTTTTAAAATACTTTTTTGGGCAGTAATAAGTTGTGGTTAAATCAGTTTTGAAAATTTCGAAAGTTAGGTACCTCATTTTCACAAATTACAATTTTGGCCCAAAAGCGATTCTTTGTCGTTAAAGGCTCATTTCAAGTCGGATGGTTATGAAATTTGAACTAAAGGTTTAAAATATCATATTAAGTAAATCTGCAAGTTTTTGAGAAACCTTGACTGCCCCAGTTTCGAAAATTACAGTTTTGGTCCTTTAAGTTTTACAATTTTATATTTTGATATCAAACTTGTTCCTTATTGTATTTTCTTGTCCGGAAGGGGTCTCAATCTTTCAAGTCACTTCATATATGAAATTTACAGATTATTGGGTCCAATATTTCGAATTTTCAGAGGTGGCCTTCACAGTTTTTCATATTTACACTTTTGACCCAATATTTCACAATAATTGCAAAAATAACCCAAGCTTTGATTTTTTTTCTTGCATACTTTATAAGTCCAGAATTCCAAATATATATAAAAATTCATTTTAAATATTTCTAAAATATATTTGAACATTCATAGCATCATAAATCATAAAAGCATAATGATGAGCAATTTATCAACATTTTATGCAAGAAAAATATCATACTCATCTTTTTATTTTCTCAAAATTCCATTAAAACATAAATCTCATAAATACTTGATAAAATTCATAAAACATCATATTATCACATGAACATGCATTTTTGTGCACTAGTAGAAAGAATGATGCATTTTTGTAGAAACATTTTTCACCCACCTTAAGGTTCTCCATGTAGTAGTGGTAGGAGTCTCTAAAAATGGACTTTCTTCTTCAAGCTCTCATTATCAAGATCCAACCCCTTAGGTCAGCCCCTAAATCCATATTTTTCAAATTTCTTGAGTCAAGAATTGGTTTGAGTTTGAGAAGGAAAAGGAGTACTAAAACCAACAATCTTACCTTAAACTTGGAGGTAGTTGAAATCTCTATATACTACTTATTACCAAGTTTTCTTCTCTAATTCATCCTCTTTAAATCACACGGCACCAAAGTCCCCTTCAAGAATAATGGTATAATCAAGTTGGGTTTTGAAGAATAGGGCTTGAAGGTGGAAGATGAAGATAAGAATGAAAGATTGAAAATAAAAATTCTTACTACTCTTGAATTCCATATTTTCGGTCCTTGGCCTCCTAGAATAGGATGATTTGTCTTGTTTTTGGAGAGAGGAAAATGACTAAGTGAGGGAGTAAATGAGAGAGTGGAGTAAGTGAAATATGACTAAGAGAACTTTTTTTTCCTTTCCCCTTGGCCAATTTGGCCGATCAATCCCTATCCCCTCTCCCCATTTTTTTTTCTTTAATTTGTTGTTTGTCTTATTGTTGCATAGGGAACAAAAGGGGTCAAAGGCATGTGGTGTTATCTTGCAAAAACATTGAATAGGATAAAAAAAAAAAGGAAAGTTGTGGGAAAATAGGAGAAGAATTGACAAAATTAAATAACTAGTGGAGTAGGAGAATATTATACAAGAAGTGGTTGAATTGTTAAAATTCCTCTTATTCATCCACCCATCATGGACGTCCACCAACTCCTCAAGTGGTACCATTTTTCTTTTTCTTTTTCTTTTTTTAATGTTGTGTATAAAATATTAGGGTGTATAATATAATAAGGTATATAAAGAGTAGTGTATATAATTAAAGGAAAAGAGAAGTTTATAAAAATAAAAAGGTGGAATAATTGAAATTTGACAAAGTCTACCTTTGTCCTCCCAAGCTTGGCCGTCCAACCCTATAGCCACCCTATTATATTCTTTTTTTTTTTTTTTTGTAAAAATTGATGTTAATTAAGTTCAAAAATTCCATAATCACTCATTATCCAAGTTAAATAAAATTAGAACTAATAGTACAAGTTAATAACATCAATCAAGATAATTAATTATATTATAAAATTATTTTGTAATATATAAATAAAATTTCGAATTTAATAAAGTATTTAAATAAATTTTATGTTACAAGAAAATAGTTAGTTGTTAAGAAAGAAATCCAACCGGTTAATGTATCCGTTCAAAGTTGAAAGAAATCGACAATAGTCAAAGAAGTGAAATTAGGTGTTATTAATGTACGCCGTAAAATAAAAATGAAACTATTATAAATAATACATCTACTAGTTATATCAACTAGAATGTAACTCAAAATAATCGAAAAATGAGACTTTGTTATTCTCAATAAAAGAATTGGATTTTTTTATAGAATAAATCTAAAGTACTATTCTTTTGAAAATATAAATTTTGTGCTAAATGAACTTTCAAGACAAAGATATAGTATTTTTTTTTTAAATACGATTTTTAGTAGTAGATAGTTTTCAAAGATCATAAAGATGAAAAGGTTTGTTCATAAGGGGCAAAATTATATTTCTTGAAATAGTTTTAAGCACTATTATAATATTTTAAGAATTTTAAAATTTTATAATACAAGTTTGATAAACCAAGATAATAGACTTTGAGTAAAGATATTGAGTTTATCGTAATGGATACTTCCAAAACTTATATCTTGTTTCAAAATATCAAAAGTTGAGGCGTAGTTTGTTTGTTTTTTTTTTAAACAAAATAGAGAGAAAAAAATGTCCGAGGATTGTATCGTCTACGGTTGAAAATTCTCGGGGGCCTCACATTCTCCTTTCTTAAAGGAATTTGGTCCCCAATTCTCTCGTAAATAATTCCATCGAATATTTCGGTTTCTCTTCTTCTACTACACACACATCTTGAGTCGATCGAGGTTCCGTCGAGCCAATTGATAAGTGAAATCTCGACTTCCATGAATTTCAACCACATGATCTTAACATGCCCTCAAAAGTTTGGATCATCTTCTAAGATTGTTCATTTGTGCAATATTGCATTGTCGAAATAACTTCAATGTGATTTTGATTTTTCTCATGTAAGCATTTCTAAATCTTGAGAAAACTTTTTTGAATTCAGGACGAGGTTCACATTTATCGTGTTTATTAAGGAGGATCTACTTTAATAACCTCAATATCAAACTTATGCGGCCGAGGTGCACTTATTTCCGATCCAAGTTCACATCGATTGCTAGCTTCAAATAATCATTCGGAAAAATATTAACCCTTAGTGTTGCTCAAAATTTTCTTCCCATTATCATTTATAAACAAGACTCATAATACCCTATTCATGACCCATAAAATTTGATTGAGCATCATTACTTGATCATCACTTAAGCGGTCATATTTAGTCCACGATATTGCTTCTAATGTCTTGTTCCCATAATTATTAGCTCGAAACATCCTTCTTATAATCCAAATCTTGAATATATCCTTGGTTGTCGTGACTAGTCAATATTTCATTCACTTAAGAAAGTGATACTCATAATAATAGTCTCAATTTAACTAAGTAGTCAACACTTATTCATATCGTCGTATCTTTCCTTGATCGATTGATAGTAGATTTCACCGCTAAACATATAAGTCCATCCCAAACCTTCTATGCACCAATATATAATAGTTGAGACCTCACCAATCATTTCCAAAATTTTATAGGAGTCGTTTCTACTGAAACCTTGATAGTGATCTCAATTCCCCATATCTATAAGGACCTTCATCATTCCGGATAAAGTCACACTTTTTAATTACCTTGTATAAAATTATAGTATCCACCTCATCGTTAGTTAATCCATACTTAAATAATCGACAACTAGGCCACAATCGACCAAATCAATTAATCAACCAATTCAAATACCGGATAAGTGTTTAAATTCGCAATAGTAGCCCCAATAATCTCAGAAAATCATTATCCATTCTTAGTGAATAATAGCCTTCATAACTTAGAAAATACTTAATGGTAACATCCAATCGATATCCTGTAATATTCACATCCTTAATGTATCTTATCCATGATACCCAAACTACAAGTCCATTTCCTTACTTAAGCTTGTACAAGTATTTGAGAATGTATAACGCATTGGCACTATCGTCGGTAATCATACTTAGTGAGTCCCCTACTATCATTTTCCCAAAGTAATATCATTAGGTATCTAGATCCCATAACTTATCATATCCCGATCATATATTTATCAAGAGATAACCTTATATCCTTCAAGTCTCATCATATCGGGCATTATAAACTTCAAATCATGGATTTCTAAATCATCTAATGTCCAAACCGAGGAATATCCAGATATTTTTACACTATGACAACCCAAAAGAGTTCAAATAGTCATCCAAGATTCAACTTAGGTCATCTAGTAGCGGTACCCAATCCAAGGTCAGAGGAACCTATCCTGGGTTAGCTCGGTGTAAGTTTCTTTCTTACAAACCGATCTCTGATACCATAACCGTCACGCCCCAAAACGGAAGCCGTGACACAATTTACCACACTTATACTGGTTTACCAATCCGGCTTAACTATCCTCTAACATACATCAATATAACACATAAATACGGGAATAACTAAGTCAGAGTATGGTTGCAGTGGAATCCAAAAGAAATAAAATACAATATAGTAATTATTCTTCAGGGTCCTACGCCCTGCTATTACATTAAATAAGTCCAAAGTCTAAATCATCACAAATAAAATCCATCATCTTAATAAAGTCCATAATACAATATAGAACTAAGCTACGTCTTGAGATCCATCGTCGCCATTGTCCTGATACCACTCTTCATCCTCTGGTTGATAAAAGAGGTGGGGTGAGAACAAAAATTCTCAGTGGGTGGGTGCCGGTGTGCGAGTGTGGCTTGTTTTTATGCACGAAAAAAAAATCGTCTCATGGAAAACAACGCATGAAGTGCATATGACTTTGTCCTATTATTTATATAAAGATTTTCATTAACCATTATGTTAGATTGGTTGGAATTAGGCAAGTAATATTAATGTCTTATTAAATTTACTTCCACTTTCAATTGGATAAAGCCGAAGCAAATTATCCCGCGCCACTTGGATAAAGCGAGCAAATTATCCCACGCCACTTGGATAAAGCCGAAGCAAATTATCCCACATCACTTGGATAAAGCCGAAGCAAATTATCCCACTTCCCTTGGATAAAGCCGAAGCAAATTATCCCACGCCACTTGGATAAAGCCGAAGCAAATTATCCCACATCACTTGGATAAAGCCGAAACAAATTATCCCACTTCACTTGGATAAAGTTCAAGAAATTATCCCACTCGAGATAAAGCAAGCAAATTATCCCACATCACTTGGATAAAGCCAAGCAAATTATCCCACTTTAATATTTCACTTTACTTTTCACTTTCATTCTCAATTTCACTTCCACTTATCATTTTACTTCATATTTCACTTTAAATTTCACTTCACGTCTCATTTCACTTCACTTTTAATTCCACTTTACGTTTCACTTAATTCTTCCCTTCAATATTTCTCTTCCAAGTACTATCTTGCTCGTTCGAAAATTTGATAAAATCAGTTAGCAAGTCCAGAGTGATCTTGGTCACACGATATCCGATATTTATTTCAAAACAAAACTCGCGGTCTAGTTATCGGGCGGATAATCTAGCCGGTTTTAATATTCGGTTTGGGTATTATGTTCAAGCTCTATATTTTTATTAGATGAGTATGAAATATCTCTTAAAATATCTATAAGGAACTGAGTTAGAAAATCTCAACTTCCATGTCCTTAGCAATTTTAAAATTAAAAATCATTTTTACTAAGGAGAACATTCCCTTGCCGGGTTTTAAAATTCAATAAGTTTCAATTCCAGACTCGGAAAATGATAATTTCAGTTCCAAAAATTTCCAAATTCCCAGAGGTTTTATTTTTCAGAGGCTCGAGAAATATTTTATAAAATTTGCATATTCGCCCTCTAGTTTCCAAAAATTTCAATTTTTGACTTGATATTTTAAAATTAGGTAAATCTTAAACCGGGAAGGATTTTGAGGTGATTATATTTTTAAAATACTTCTTTGGGCAGTAATAAGTTGTGGTTGAAACAGTTTTGAAAATTTCCAAAGTTAGGTACCTCATTTTCACAAATTACAATTTTGGCCCAAAAGCGATTCTTTGTCGTTAAAGGCTCTTTTCAAGTCGGATGGTTATGAAATTTGAACTAAAGGTTTAAAATATCATATTAAGTAAATATGCAAGTTTTTGAGATACCTTGACTGCCCCAGTTTCGAAAATTACAGTTTTGGTCCTTTAAGTTTTACAATTTTATATTTTGATATCAAACTTGTTCCTTATTGTATTTTCTTGTCCGGAAGGGGTCTCAATCTTTCAAGTCACTTCATATATGAAATTTACAGATTATTGGGTCCAATATTTCGAATTTTCAGAGGTGGCCTTCACAGTTTTTCATATTCACACTTTTGACCCAATATTTCACAATAATTGCAAAAATAACCCAAGCTTTGATTTTTTTTTCTTGCATACTTTATAAGTACAGAATTCCAAATATATATGAAAATTCATTTTAAATATTTCTAAAATATATTTGAACATTCATAGCATCATAAATCATAAAAGCATAATGATGAGCAATTTTATCAACATTTTATGCAAGAAAAATATCATACTCATCTTTTTATTTTCTCAAAATTCCATTAAAACATAAATCTCATAAATACTTGATAAAATTCATAAAACATCATATTATCACATGAACATGCATTTTTGTGCACTAGTAGAAAGAATGATGCATTTTTGTAGAAACATTTTTCACCCACCTTAAGGTTCTCCATGTAGTAGTGGTAGGAGTCTCTAAAAATGGACTTTCTTCTTCAAGCTCTCATTATCAAGATCCAACCCCTTAGGTCAGCCCCTAAATCCATATTTTTTCAAATTTCTTGAGTCAAGAATTGGTTTGAGTTTGAGAAGGAAAAGGAGTACTAAAACCAACAATCTTACCTTAAACTTGGAGGTAGTTGAAATCTCTATATACTACTTATTACCAAGTTTTCTTCTCTAATTCATCATCTTTAAATCACACGGCACCAAAGTCCCCTTCAAGAATAATGGTATAATCAAGTTGGGTTTTGAAGAATAGGGCTTGAAGGTGGAAGATGAAGATAAGAATGAAAGATTGAAAATAAAAATTCTTACTACTCTTGAATTCCATATTTTCGGTCCTTGGCCTCCTAGAATAGGAGGATTTGTCTTGTTTTTGGAGAGAGGAAAAATGACTAAGTGAGGGAGTAAATGAGAGAGTGGAGTAAGTGAAATATGACTAAGAGAACTTTTTTTTCCTTTCCCCTTGGCCAATTTGGCCGATCAATCCCTATCCCCTCTCCCCATTTTTTTTTCTTTAATTTGTTGTTTGTCTTATTGTTGCATAGGGAACAAAAGGGGTCAAAGGCATGTGGTGTTATCTTGCAAAAACATTGAATAGGATAAAAAAAAAGGAAAGTTGTGGGAAAATAGGAGAAGAATTGGCAAGAAGCGGTTGAATTGTTAAAATTCCTCTTATTCATCCACCCAAAATGGACGTCCACCAACTCCTCAAGTAGTACCATTTTTCTTTTTCTTTTTCTTTTTTTAAAGTTGTGTATAAAATATTAGGGTGTATAAAATAATAAGGTATATAAAGAATAGTGTGTATAATTAAGGAAAAGAGAAGTTTATAAAAATAAAAAGGTGGAATAATTGAAATTTGACAAAGTCTACCTTTGTCCTCCCAAGCTTGGCCGTCCAACCCTATAGTCACCCTATTATATTCTTTTTTTTTTTTAAAGTTGTGTATAAAATATTAGGGTGTATAAAATAATAAGGTATATAAAGAATAGTGTGTATAATTAAGAAAAATAGAAGTTTATAAAAATAAAAAGGTGGAATAATTGAAATTTGACAAAGTCTACCTTTGTCCTCCCAAGCTTGGCCGTCCAACCCTATAGCCACCCTATTATATTCTTTTTTTTTTTGTCAAAATTGATGTTAATTAAGTTAAAAAATTCCATAATCACTCATTATCCAAGTTAAATAAAATTAGAACTAATAGTACAAGTTAATAACATCAATCAAGATAATTAATTATATTATTCGAATTTAATAAAGTATTTAAATAAATTTTATGTTACAAGAAAATAGTTAGTTGTTAAGAAAGAAATCCAACCGGTTAATGTATCCGTTCAAAGTTGAAAGAAATCGACAATAGTCAAAGAAGTGAAATTAGGTGTTATTAATGTACGCCGTAAAATAAAATTGAAACTATTATAAATAATACATCTACTAGTTATATCAACTAGAATGTAACTCAAAATAATCGAAAAAATGAGACTTTGTTATTCTCAATAAAAGAATTGGATTTTTTTTATAGAATAAATCTAAAGTACTATTCTTTTGAAAATATAAATTTTGTACTAAATGAACTTTCAAGACAAAGATATTGTATTTTTTTTTAAATACGATTTTTAGTAGTAGATAGTTTCAAAGATCATAAAGTTGAAAAGGTTTGTTCATAAGGGACAAAATTATATTTCTTCGAAATAGTTTTAAGCACTATTATAATATTTTAAGAATTTTAAAATTTTATAATACAAGTTGGATAAACCAAGATAATAGACTTTGAGTAAAGATATTGAGTTTATCGTAATGGATACTTCCAAAACTTATATCTTGTTTCAAAATATCAAAAGTTGAGGCGTAGTTTGTTTGTTTTTTTTTAAACAAAATAGAGAGAAAAAAAATGTCCAGGATTGTATCGTCTACGGTTGAAAATTCTGGGGCCTCACAGCTCGGCTGCTATTCCACTCTTTCGGCCCCATCGTCCTTATCCCGCAACTGAGGGACGGAGTTTGTCCAAGGGAAGCGGGTCGTAGTACTTGAGATATAATCATGATTATGACAATCCAGGCCTAGCTAGCTCTACTGTGGATTTGTCTTTGCCTATGGAGCGATAAGATGATAGGTCTTGGACCATCTTGCTCGGGAGTTACAAGGAAGAACGAAGGAATCGCTGTCTCGATCCACACGATTCCGGAGTTATCGGACCCGTTTGGTTGGCGCTACAAACCGCACGCAACCGCTTACTTGTTTTGCATTGGTTGGCGCTACAAATCCGCACGCAACCATTATCTCGCCTTGCATGAGATTGGCGTTACATTTCCGCACGCGATCCTACCTGTCTTCGATCAATCACATAGTGCTCGTGTGACCATGAATTTTCTTGAAATGTATAAGTATATTACTTAAATATATTTATCACGACGCTTGTGGTGTGTGTGAATTCATGCATCATACTCACGCGTTTTCATATAACTGTTTTTCGCATTAACTATATACCGCCACACTTGCACACGATCACCCCATCCACCGAGATTTTTGTCTCATCCCCACCGTTTTCTAACCTTTAGATGAGGACTTCGTTGAAGATCTTTCGAACCGCCTTGATTGAACCCTTGTACTCCGCCGTTGGATTTACTACTTCTTGATGACTCATTTCTTTTAATTGCTGTTGGACTATTTTCTTTTCTTTTCATTCCGGTTTGTAACTGAAGGGCGTAGGACCCTTTGACTTTTAAGTTGTTATCGTTGGTTGATTTTCGAGGATGTAATTTGGATTATGGATTGTGGACTGTAAGTGTTGCTTGTTATTTTATTTCCGCTGCTATTTTGACTCTGTCTCATTGGGTTCTCGTTGATATTGTCTAGATTGTATGGTTATTTGTATTTAAGTTGTGGATCATCGTCGCGTCCCGTTTGGTGCGTGACAGTTAGAGTGGTATCAGAGCTCGGCTAGTAAGATGGAAACTTACACCGAGCTGACCCAGGATAGGACCCTCGGTCTGTGTTTTGGGTAGTACCGCGACTTGACCAATTAAGTGTGAAATCGATTTCAAATTGGCATAGAACCGCCTTATTGATGTTGAACTAAGTTAGAACGCATGTTTGGAGATTCCATAGTCATACTTATCTTGACTTAGTTGATTCTTGACTGATTTTCTTTATTCATTCTTTCCTTACTCTCTCCTTATCTTTCCTCTACCTTTGATCGATCCGCCATAATTATTGTATTCATTTACTCGTGAATTGCAACTAACACTTCAAGATACAGAATGGCCGAACATCGAGGACGTGGGAGACCTCGCCGCGTTCCACGAGGGGATGATGACGTACCCAGGGACCGGGTACCCTCCCCTAAATTACCGCCTCCTCCACCCGCCGCAGAGACAATTTGATGCACATGCCTTACAACAAATACTAGTTTTCATGAGGCAACAGCGAGAGCCTCAACCCCGTGCTCCCGAACCCGCAGAGGCGAACGATCGCACGTTGGAGCAATTTCTACGGTTCGACCCACCAGCCTTCTTGGGAGAGCGGGACGATTTGAAAAGCGAGAAGAATGGGTAGAGAAATTGGAGAATATCTTCAATGCTCTCCAATACTCGGATGAGCGTAAAGTCACACTCACCGTATTTAAATGCGGGAATCACCGCTAGAGATCGGTGGAAGCGGTTGAAAGAAGATGGGAACAGGGGTAGGTAGTAGCGAACATGGGGTAATTTCTTGGCCGAGTTCAATGAACAAGACATTCCACAAAGGTTGTAAAAAAGAGGCACGCCGAGATAAATTCCACAGATTGAGGCAAGGGAACATGATCGTAGCTCAAGATGAGTCGAATTTCACCAATTGTCCAAGTATGCTCTAGGGACAATCGATCAAGAGGATAAGCTTTACAAGTTCACTCGAGGATTGAAACTGGAACTTTAGAAACAATTGTTGATCGTTGAATCGACAACCTACTCGGCCGCGGTAAAGCGGCTCTCCGCATTGAGTCGGGATCAACCGTATTGGACCATTCAACAAAGTAGGCCATCGACAGTCTTAAGAGGATAGTTGTGGGACAGCCATCTAAACCGCCTTTGCTAAGTTTGAAGGACCGATTAATAAGACAGATAAGGAAAGGACCAAGACAAGGAAAGCGGTCAATTGTGTGCATATTGCCGTAAACCGAGACATACCGCCAACGATCGCTGGGCGTAAACAAGGAAGGTGTTTGCGCTGTGGTAGTAATCAGCATCAGCTGAAAGATTGCCCGAAGTACGAGGACCGAACTAAACAAACGCAGCCGTAGAAGCCGAGAAATGGCCAGGGTAATCGGGCAAGGATGCCCGCTCGAGCGTTTGCACTAGCCGGGCAGGAGGCTCCGAAGGCAATAGATGTTGTGGAAGGTAAGCTTCTAGTGTTTAACCACTACGCTAAAATATTGTTCGACCCTGGATCAATGCATTCATTTGTTGCACCGCATTTTGTACACAAACTGCATTCATGCATGGAACATATGCCTATATGTCTAGAAGTGTCAACTCCTATGGGTGCAAGTCAGATAACATATATTATCTATAATGCATGCGAAGTTAAGATTGCTGAGATAAATTTTCCTTTCGATTTGATCTTATTACCTATATCTGAATACGACGTGATATTGGGAATGAACTGGTTATCTGCACACCATGCACAAATGGACTGCCATAACAAGTCCATTAAGCTATGTGAACCCGGAAAACCCGACGTGGAAATTTCGGGAAGGCACGAGTTAAGATTGCCCCAATCATTTCAAAGAATGAAAGCGAGGAAGGCGATCACTAGAGGAGCTCGAGGGTACTTGGCGTTTGTAATTAACAAACCTAAGGTTGAGACACAAATCAACCAAGTACTGTAGTATCGAATCACACGGATGTATTTCCACAAGAACTCACCACTGTCCCTCCGGATAGGGAAGTCGAGTTCACCATCGAGGTGTTACAGGGGATCGCCCGATCACTAGAACCCCATATAGAATGGCTCTTCTTGAGTTACAAGAGTTGAAGACGCAATTCGTAAACCGATGGATGTGGGGATTTATCCGACCGAGCACGTCTCGTGGGGAGCACTGTCTTTGTTTGTCAAGAATAAAGACGACACCTTAAGACTATGTATAGATTATCGTGGTCTTAATAGCGTGACCATCAAGAACAAATATCCCCTCCCAAGGATATTTAACTATTTGATCAACTTCAAGGAGCGACGGTGTACTCAAGTTTGATTTACAACAAGGATATTACCAATCAAGATCCGCGAAGAAGACATTTCCAAAACCACATTTCAAACCCGATATGGACACTACGAGTTTGTAGTGATGCCTTCGGTCGATTTAATGCACCAACTTGGCATTTACGGACTCGATGCATCGAGTCTTTCAACCTTATTTGGATCAATTCGTAGTGATATTCATTGATGACATACTCGTATACTATAAGTCTATAGAAGAACACGAACGTCATCAAAATCGCTTTTGGAGACACTACGAGTGCATAAGCCGTATGCCAAATTCAGCAAGTGCGAATTTTGGCTTAGTGAAGTCGCGTTCTTGGGACACATAGTATCCAAGTGACTGGGATTGCGGTAGATCCTTGAAGGTACGGAGCCGGTGGTTGAATGGAAACAACCGAACAGAACGGAAATCGGGAGTTTCTAGGACTAGTTGGATATTATCGAATATTTATCCAGGATTTCTCCAAGATAGTTTAGGACCACTCACTCGACTAACCTGAAGCAAGTCAAGTTTGAGTGGAATGACAAATGCGAGGCGAGTTTCCAAGAACTAAAGAAACGACTTACTACAGCTCAAGTCTTAGCCCTTCCAAAGGGAACCGAAAACTTTGTTGTCTACAGTGACGCATCAAAAGAAGGATTAGGCAAAGCGTTGCTCATGCGCAGGAAGGAAACGTTATCGCTTACGCATCACGAAAGCTCAAGCCGTATGAAGCCAATTATCCAACACATGACTTGGAATTGGCAGCGATAGTTTTCGCATTAAAGAAATGGAGAGACTATCTCTACGGAGCAACATTCACGGTTTTCACGGATCATAAGAGCTTGAAGTATCTATTCTCCCAGAAAGGCCTCAATCTGAGGCAACGGAGATGGATGGAATTGATTGAGGACTATCACTTTGATGTTCAATACCATCCCGAGAAAGCTAATGTAGTAGCTGACGCTTTGAGCAGAAAGGCGAGCTTAGCCAGACTTATGATTCGAGAATGGGAATCATTAGAAGAGCTGAGCAATTGGAATCTGACGAGAACCAATACTCAGATTTCATGTGCTAACATTTCGGTTAAGCCCGATCTGCTGAATGAGATCAAAGAAGCACAAGGGAAAGATACACATCTTCAAAAACTGAAGGAGAAGATACTTAAAGGAGAAAGATCAGAATTCTCGGTACCTGAAGATGGAGTTATCAGATTTCGAAATCGAGTTTGTGTACCGAATGACGAGCAGATTAGGAATAGAATCCTAGCAGAGGCACACCGTTCAAAATACACTATACATCCTGGAGGAAACAAGATGTATAAGGATTTGAAACGGAGTTATTGGTGGGTAAACATGAAGAACCAGGTAGCAGAGTTCGTTGCGAGATATTTAACTTGTCAACGAGTAAAAGCAGAACACCAACGACCATCTGGTTTACTACAACCATTGAGAATTCCCGAGTGGAAATGGGAACACATAACGATGGACTTCGTGACAGATCTCCCAAAGACCAGAGGAGGCCATGATGTTATTTGGGTAGTTGTAGATCGACTCACGAAATCGCACACTTTTTACCCATCAAGAAAGCGATAGCTTGATAGACTTATATCCAGAAATTATTCTTGCATGGGGTGCCGTCGACATAGTATCCGACAGAGACCCGAGATTTGTCTCCAGATTTTGGAAGTGCTTGCACGAGGAATTGGGTACCTCGCTAAGTTTCAGCACATCAGCACATCCACAAACCGATGGACAGTCTGAGCGAACGATTCAAACCCTTGAAGATATGATGCGAGCCTGCACATTGGATTTTCAAGGAAGTTGGGATTCACACTTACAATTAGCCGAGTTCGCCTACAATAACAGTTATCAGGCCACGATTGGGATGGCACCCTACGAGGCATTATATGGGCGAAAATGTAGATCCCCACTATACTGGGAGATTGATGACCAATGGACTCCGAAAGAGAAACAAAAGTCGCCCTCGATTCCAAAGGTCGACTTAGTTCAGGAGGCCATGGAGAAGGTCAAGCTGATCAAGAAGCGGATTCGCACAGCTCAAAGCTGCCAAAAGAGTTGCGCGGACAAGAGAAAAAAGGATTTGGAATTTGAAGTCGAAGATGAAGTATTTCTCAGACTTTCACCACGGAAAGGATTGATCAATCCGAAGAAAGGAGGCAAGTTGAGTCCGAGATATATTGGACCTTACAAGATTTTACAGAGGATCGGGAAGTTAGCCTACCGACTCGAGTTACAAAGACCATACGCGGGAATGCATGACGTATTCCACGTGTCGATCGAAGAAGTATCAACCGGATCCCGAGCATATCATCACTCAAGATATTCCTCCTCTAATGGAAAATCTATCCTACACCGAGAGGCCGATCCGGATAATTGATCAGCAGATACGACAGTTGCGTAAGAGAGAAATTTCGATGGTTAAAGTGGTGTGGCAGAACCACAACCGAGACGAAGACGCAATGTGGGAGATGGAAGAAGACATGAGGAATCAATATCCGGAACTATTCTGAAGAGAATTTGGGGACCAAATTTTTTTAAGGAGGGGAGGATGTGAAGCCCCGATTTTCCGAGCTTATAATTGATTCTTATTGTCGTCTATGTATTTGATCGACTATTTTACCGCGTCACTTTGACGGGTAATTATTAATAATATATATATTTTGTATTTTATTTCATTTCATTTATTACTTGTGATCATGATCATCATTAATTCTATTTTCATTTATGATCACTTGATTGATCATTATTACTATTTTTGTATTTATTAGTCACCTTAGAATTTTAAGAGACTATTTATTTTAGAGACTTTTACCTTATAGAATTAAGATTTTGATTTAGATTAAGTGATCATGAGACTTATAAGTGATCAAGAAAATCACTAATTATTTTGGGGATTGATATATTTCATCTATTATCATCAAATTTGGGACAAAAAAAAATATATGGAATTACCATAATGCCCTTAGTATGGACGGCCATGATGATATTTTTTGAGTAAAAATATCATCCAACTCTTGTACACCTACACCTTATATTAGTCATCTTGTGTATAATTATACCATTAATTCAAACATTATACACATCATCTCTTACATTACTTCTTTAATATTATTTTTGCCAACATGTTGGAAGTCTTCCAATATTCCATTCAAACCACCTCATGCCCATACCTTTGACCTCCAAAATGTTCCCCATGCAAGAGGCAAAATGCAAGACACAAATTTGAACAAAAATTCCTCTCCTCTCTCTCACTGGCGGTTATTAGGCCATTTTTGTGCCAAAAATTCATCTCATTTTATCACCAATACATTCAAGCCTTCGCTTGCAATTTTCTCCTCCTTCTCTCTAAACCCCTACCTCTCTCTACTCTTTCTTCTTACTTCTTCTTCAACACTTAGAAAAAATTTCAAGATTTTCCTCCTTATACTCCAAAAAAGTCGAACACCCCCCCTTCACAAGGTATGAAATTTTGTTCTCTAATTCATCTTGATAACCTCTAGCTACCTCTTTTCACCTCTTAACATAAGCTCAAATTTTAATTTTGGAGGTACATTTAGAAGACTTTGAAGACTAGAGCTTGACATCACCTTGAAGAAGATTTCAAGACTTGAAGGAAATTTTGAAGATTTAAACTATAAGGTAAGATAATGGACTCTAGTGTATTTTTCTTCTTCTTCCTAATTTTTGTTTTTCAAATTTTGACACCCCTTTTTCATTTTTGAGAAATAGGGGCTGACCTTAGGTGATTTTGGAGTTGAACCAAAATTCCCAATTTTAAAGCTTCAACTAGTCTCCAATCACCTACTACACAAGTTAAAGTGTAGTCTTTCTCATTTTTTTTATCTCCTTCTTTTTTTCTCCTTAAATTTTCTCTCATTTTTCTAACTTCAAATTTTTGATATTTCTTGACTTAGGGGCTGACCTAAGAAGCCTCATCCAAAAATTGTGAAATTTATCCTTTTATTTCACAATTTCCAATTTTAAGGTGGGTGGAAAAATACTTTCCAACTATTAGGTGTTTTTATTAAAATGCATGTAGAAATTTCGATTATGAGCCTTGAGATATATAATCTATGTATTGCATGTCAATTTTATGTATCAAATCATTAAAATTCTCAAGAGTTGCTCAAAATTGCTATTTATTGAATTTTAGGTGCATGCATGTGCAATTTAATGTTTTATTTAATGAATTCTTGTATGTATTGGATATGCATGTGTATGATCTTTAAAATTAATGTTTTGGATGACTTATAACCTGGACAAGTCGAGCATAATTGATTAAATTTCAATTTTGGACTTAAAAATGTAAAAATGGAAAGTTGGTGGACTAAATTGCAAGAAAATGAAAGTTAAAGGACCCCTCTGCAAATTTCGAAATTTGGGACGGTACTCAGGTTCAAAAATGACATTTGGACATTTTAATAAACTTTTAAGAGTTTTAAGATAAATAAAATCAACCTTTAAAAGCCCAAGGACTAGATTGTAAAATTTTGAAAGTTTAAGGGCTACTTTGCAAATTTAAAAACTGTACCATACCTTAACTTTAAAATTTGAAATTTTCACTCTTAAGGTACTGGGAATGACACATTTTAAATGTATTCCCAAAATCCAAGTGTTTAGGCTTGAAAAGTAATTTTTCTAAAATTGAGGGACTAATGTGTAAAATACTAACTTGAGGACCCAAATGAAATTTCCAGGACTTATGCAGCCCATGCACCTGGAAATACTAACTTAACTATAACTTAATTATATTTTGGACCCAAGGTTCAAATTTCATAACAATTGGACCCCTAAAAGCCTTAAAGGCAATTATTTCAAAATGGGACAAAAATGATATTTTCAAAAGTTGAAGGACCTACACTTATTTCTTTTAAAACTGCTTTTTTCCCAATATCCTACCAACCTTAGTGATATTTTCCAACTGGAATCACATTAAAATCCCTTCCGGTTTGTGAGTTCTGATTATTTTAAACTTAAGGTCCGAAATGACAATTTTTACAAATTTGGGGCCAATATGAGAATTTTATAAAAACTCGACCTCAAAACTTTAAAAACCCGAATTTCTGGATAATTTGGAGAATTTAGGAACTGACCTCATAATTTTTCAAGGTCGGGATATTTATTTATTCAATTTTAAACCCAAAAGTGTTGGTTTTTACAAAACGGGGCTAAATTGAAAATTTTCTTTTATAAAGGACCTAACTCAAATTATTTTCTATTTTACTAAAATAGCCCTGGACCCTCTGACTTGGAGATTTAATTAAAATATTTTATTCTCCCAAAAACCCTTGACTTATCGGATCAATTTGACCGATTAATACCCGATCGCGGAGCGACTTCCTCACCTTGCGATTTTGAATCTACAACGGGACTTATGTTCCACCTAATCTTTCAAGATATCGAAGGTTGCTTATCCTTCCGATAATCATCTTCATCAAAAACTCCACCAACGCCATAATTGCCACTCGCGCTTTTCAAAAACTTTCCTGAACTGCTTACTTGAATCAATAATACTCGACTGCCTGGTTGATCGCTGAACTCGTATTTACTTTCCGCTGAGTCAACTTGGTGTGTCGACTCACTGATCGGAATAGATACATCGGGATGGAAAGGCAACTGGCTGCTATTCCACTCTTTCGCCCCATCGCCCTAATCCAAAGAATCGAGGGACGAAGTTTGTCCAAGGGAAGTGGGTCGTAGTACTTGAGGTATAATCATGATTATGATAATCAGGGCCTAGCTAGCTCTCTTTGTGGATTTGTCTTTGCCTATGAAGCGATAAGGTGATGGTCTTGGACCATCTTGCTCGGGGAGTTACAAGGAAGAACGAAGGAATAGGTTCGATCCACACGATCGGAGTTATCGGACCGTTTGGTTGGTGCTACAAATCCATACGCAACCGCTTACTTGTTTTGCATTGGTTGGCGCTACAAACCGTGACGCTACCATTATCGCCTTGCATGGGATTGGCGTTACATTTCCGCACGCGATCCTACATGTCTTGATCAATCACATAGTGCTGTGTGACCATGAATTTTCTTGAAATGTATAAGTATATTACTTAAATATATTTATCACGACGCTTGTGGACTATGTGTGAATTCATGCATCATACTCACGTGTTTTCATATAACTGTTTTCTTGCATTAACTATATACCGCCACACTTGCACACGATCACCCCATCCACTGAGCTTTGTCTCATCCTCACCTGTTTTCTAACCTTTAGATGAGGACTTCGTTGAAAATACTGAACCGACCTTGGATTGAACCCTTGTACTCCGCCTGTTGGATTTACTACTTCTTGATGTTATTGATGGACTCATTTCTTTTGATTGATGTTGGACTATTTTCTTTTCTTTTCATTCCGATTTGTAACTGAAGGGCGTAGGAGCCTTTGACTTTTAAGTTGTTATCGTTGGTTGATTTTCGAGGATGTAATTTGGATTATGGATTGTGGACTGTAAGTGTTGCTTGTTATTTTATTTCAGCTCCTATTTTGACTCTGTCTCATTGGGTTCTCGATGATATTGTCTAGACTGTATGGTTATTTGTATTTAAGTTGTGGATCGTCGTCGCGTCCCGCTTGGGGCGTGACATATCCATTGGAATATTCAATTATTTTATCTCATTATCTTAATATATTTAACTTTCTAGTAGGTCATCTATCATTAATTTGTCCAAGTCAAGCACGTTTAACCATGTAGTTTCAATATGATTGACTCCAGAAAAGAAGATATATTTTATTGATATAGATAATACTATCAAATATTTTAACCCATATTGAAATTTTCCAACGGTATTGAATTTCCAATGGAATTTTCCAACAACATGTTGTTGGAATATTCGTTGAATTTTAAAAACTCAATGAAAATTTCAACGAGTAATTTCATTGCTTTGTTTACCGTTGGAATTTTTATTGGAATTTTCCAATAGTATGCTTTAGTGATGAAATTTCTGTTGGAATTTTAAAACTTTCAACAAGATTTCAATGGTTTATTCAACCGATTTTATTAATGTTAGAATTTTCCAATAGTTTGTTGTGGTGTTGGAAATTCAAGAGAAATTTTAAATTTCAACGGGTATTCCATCGGTTTATACCAACGGTTTTGTTTATCGTTGGGATTTTCATTATAATATTCCAACGGTATAATGTAGTATTGGAATTTCGATTGGAATTTTAAAAATTCCAATGGTTTTCTATTTTGTTGAATTTGATCGTTTTTCTTGTAGTGATATTTTAAAGTACCAAGATCTTTTATAGTGAAAGTGGGATCAAGACATCAAGTGTTTTATGGCATCAATTTCACTCATATTATTGTTGGCTAAAATAATATCATCAAAATATACACATAGGACAAGATAATTGAACTGATCGCGATTTGATAAAGAGAGAATGGTCTAATTTTGATTGAGTAAAACCATAAGCAAGCAAGCAAGAAATTAACTTTTGAAATCATTGTCTAGATGTTTGTTTTAGATCATAAAGACTCTTTGTTAACTTACATACTCTTTTGTCAACAGACTTATAATATCCATGAGGGGGTTGCATATATATGAGGAAATTGCATTTTAGGTCTCATAAGAACATGATTAATCCCATGCTTGCACTTTTGGTCCCAATAGATTTATTTTAACACATTTAGTCCCAATATGAATCAAAAGTTTGCAATTTTGTCCCAAAACTAACGGAAATAACTTATCGTTAACTCTATTCTTACGGGACAAAAAGTGCATTTATCACAAAATTAATCAAAAAAAAAGAAAAAAAATTGAAAAACCTGAAAATTTGTCTAACAATTATTAAAAAAATTATCAAAACTGCAAAATTATTCAAAAATCTAAAAATTTAAAATTACAAAATCTGATAATTGTTTTAAAAAACTACAAATAGTAATAAAAAATAAAAATTCTCTTAAAATCCGAAAATTATAAAAATAAATTCAAAACTCTTTTTAATATTTTGAAAATTGTTTTAAAAAATTCTGGAATTTTATAAAAATATTCAGATTTTGATATCCTAATTTTGGAATAATTTTAAGATTTTAAATAATTTTTGGTTTTTTAAAACAAATTTCAGTATTTTCTTTAAATTTTAGATTTTTTTAAATAATTTTATTTTTGTAAAAAAATTCTATGTTTTTTTACCCGTTTTGGAATTTATTAAAAAATCATACTTTTTTGGTAAATTTGTTCACAAGTCTTCAACAGTTTTCACTTTTCAGTTTTTAATTCCATTTTCAGATTTTTAGACAATTTTTTTTTTATTTTAAATAATTTTCCAGATATTTAATGTTTGAAGTAGTTTTCAGATTTTTAACACAAGTTTTACTTTTTAAACAAAATTTCAGATTTTTATAACATCATTTAGTTTTAAAACAACTATTTAAAAATAATTTTTGAGTTTTTTCTATTTTTAAGTTGAAATATTTTAAATAAATTTCAAATGTTTAAAAATAGTGTATAGTTTTTTAACAATATTCATATTTATTTATTTATTTGTAATTTTTGGATTTTAAAATAACTTCAATTTTTTTTTAAACAAATTATCATGTATTTTATATTTTTATTTAAAGATTTTAAATTAATTTTTTGGATTTTTATAAAATTTTTTAATAAATTCTAAATAATTTTAAATTTTATTAAAATAATTTTCAAAATTTTTAGACAATTTTCCAGATTTTTCAAATAATTGTTTTTTTTTTTTTTAATTAAATTTTGAATAAATGCACTTTTGGTCCCATAAGAATAGTTTAACGGCCCGTTAAGTTTTCCGTTAGTTTTGGGACTAAAATTGCAAATTTTAAATCGTATGGGACTAGATGTGCTAAACAAAATTTGTTGGGACTAAAAGTGTTTGACTCCTTTTTCTTATGGGACTAAAAGTGCAATTTCCTCCATATATAGACCTCATCATTTAAATCACCATAAGAATGCATAATTGGCATCTAATCGATGAAGAAACCAACTTTGAGATGTTGCCTTTGCTATAACAAGTCTCACAAAGAGAAATGTCAGAAGAACAGGAGAAAAAGTATCAAAATAATCCAAACCTTCTTCTTGTATGTATCCATTAGCTACAAGTCTTGTCTTTTACCTTTCTATAGAGCCATTCACTTGTATTTTACTTTGTACACCCACTTACATCCAATGCAATGTTTATTAGGGGTAGTTCCGGTGTTATTCTTCTCTTATTCTTCTCTCAGAGTCAAATTTCAAACAGACGTTGCATCTTGCCACTTTACTTTTTGCTAGCTTGAGCATAAGTTTTAGGCTCAACAATGTTTCTAATCTTGGTAGTAAATACTCTATGAACGAAGAGTCAATTGATTGGTGGATAAAGAATTACATATAATGTATTGTTTGTTAGAAGAGGCATCTTTGTGAGGAATTTGTCCAGGAATGAGCAAGTGCACAATCATAAACTTGAAGATAAAGGGAAGATTTCTCATTTCGAAAGATTTTTACGGTGTATGATGTTTCAGTAAAGAAGAATCTATATCCTCGAGCACTAGGATCGTGGATTTGAGAGAATAGTTGGTTGAACATGATCTTGGATAACAAAATCGGATTTGGAGGATATTGTGAAGAAACATCGTAATGACATCGTTGTATCCATTTTGATAAAAGGAGAAAATTGTTGGGAATATGTGAATGCAAGTTCACCGAACTAGTTGATGCCATTTTTACAAATAGGAAAGGATATCAGGCCAAGGGGTGGCTCTGATACCACAATTGTTGGGTAATACGGGTGAAAATGTGTTAATGTGAGAGAGATAAAAATTATACAGAGGTCAAATATATTTAATTACTACAACAATAATTTCAAGAATATAAATTTTGAACTAAAAATACTCTTGAATTTTGCTACAACTCTCACACTTAAAATTGCCTTGCTAGGACCGATTGCTCTCGGTTTTCTTTTCACTCTTAGAATTCTGGTGTACATCATATGAAGAATGCACTAAACCCATTAGAGTAGTTGATACAAATAATACTAATTTATACAATTATTATCCACTAAACTAGATTAGTGCTCCACTAAAGTCCACTACTCCACTTGATTGTATTTTGCTGCATGATTTTCCCGTGAGTGCTCCATAATAGATGTTAGTGCAACACTAGTGCTCCATATTACAAGTTAAACTTTTAACACCCCCTCTTAATTTGTAATTTTAACACTCTTTTGAAGTTGCTCCAATTTTTCAAGGCTCACTGCTTTGGTGAAACCATATGCCAATCGCTCCTTTGTGTTAACAAACTCCAATTGAATTTCTTGATCATTCACAAGACTACTGATGAAATGGTGTCGAAGTTCAATATGCTTCGACATTGCATGGAAACTCGGATTTTTCGTCATTGCAATAGTTGACATATTGTCGCAGAGAATTGTTGTGGGAGTGTCTTGGCTTTGCTGAACACCAGTTAAAATTCTTCTAAGCCATACTGCTTCACATGCTGCATCAATGGCGGCGATATATTCTGCTTCTGCTGATGAAAGTGACATTGTCTTTTGCTTCTTTGATGACCAAGATATTATTTTTGAGCCAAGACAAAATACATACCCAGATGTACTTTTGCGATCATCAAGTGACCCAACCCAGTCACTATCTGTATATCCAATGAGCTTATTATAATTTTTTTTGACATACTTGATGCCGAGTTTTCTCATACCTTGAAGGTATCGAAGAATTCTTTTCTTCGCCGCATAATGTAGCTTGCTTGGATCGTGCATGAATCGTGATATCAGCCGACCGATAAACAATATCGGACCTTGTATTCGCTCAAGTAAATCAACGAACCAACTAAGCGGTACATCTTTGGATCAACTTTAGTTGCACCATCATTCAATTGCGAGTTTTTCATTCGATCGCAAGTGGAGTTGAGATCGCTTGCGATTTGCTCATCTAAAATTTCTTCAACAATGCTTCAAGTTATTCTTCTTGAGAAATAAATATTTCTCCTTTTGATTCGGGCGCATCTTGTATGTCAAGAAAATATTTTGAGACCCAAGTCATCATTTCGCACTCTTTCATCATTGCCTTTTTGAATTCTTGCACCAATGCTGGATTTGTCCCTGTATAGATCAAGTCATCTACGTAAAGATAGACAATTAGAAATTTTGCACACCTTGTTTCTTTACGTATAATGACGGTTCACTCTGGCTCCTTTGAAAACCAGTTTGTTGGAAATACTTATCAATCTTGCTGTTCCAGGCTCTTGGTGCTTGCTTCAATCCATATAATGCTTTTCTGAGTCGATAGACTTTATCTTTTTCACCGTTGGAAATGTAGCCTTCTGGTTGTTCCACGTACACTTCTTCTTCCAAGTCACCATTGAGAAATACCGATTTAACATCCATTTGGTAGATCGATAACTCAAATTGTGATGCGATGGCCGGGACATTCGCATTGTCTCCATTTGAGCAACTAGTGCAAATGTCTCGTTGAAATCAACTCCTGGTTCTTTGAGAATATCCTTTGCAACTAAGTGGGCTTTATGCTTGTGAATCGAGCCATCTTCTTCAGTACTTGGTCTTGTAAATCCATTTGACTCCGATCACACTTTTTCCTTGGGGAAGGTCTACGAGCTCCCAAGTATTGTTCTTTTTAATCTTTCAATTTCTTCATCCATCGCGATTTGCCAAACTTCTTTGGCGCTTCTTCATAATTCGAGGCTCACAAGCAAAAAATACAACATCACAAGTTTCAGTATATTTCTCTTAAAATTTCTTACCCTTCTAATTGGACTTTCGCATTCTAAGGTGAATTCTTGATGGTCCTGGTGAACTCGAGCTTGGGTCTGAACTTGAGCCGGTGCTTGGTTGATCTCCATGACTTGTTGGAGTAGGCAATGTTCTAGGAAAATATACAATCTTTTTCATTTTTTTCATTTTCATTCCAATTCCATGATCGCATTTCATCAAAAATGACATCTCGAGAAATAATAAGTTATTTGTCTTTGGATTTAGTAAACGTTATCCTTTCTATTCATCACTATAACCAACAAAGATCATTTTTTCCTTTTTCGTCAAATTTTTCTCTTTGTTGAGATGGAATATGAGAATAAGCAATGCGCCCAAAAAAAAACTTTGAGATGGTTTACCGCGACTTCCTTTTCGTGCCACGCTTCATACGCGCCTTATTTGGAATCGCTTTGTTGGTGAACGGTTCAAAATATAGATCGCCGCATTTACCGCTTCCCGCCTTTAAAGTTTTGGAAGTCCTTTGCCTCGTCATCATGCTTCGCCATCTCGACTATTGTGCGATTTGTTTTTTGCTCGCAACACCATTTTGCGGGTCAGAATTCGATTAGTCCGTATGTGGATCCCTTTCATCTTTGCAATAATCCAAGGATTTTTCTATGAATTCTCCTCCTGCCTCACGAGTAAGTCTTTTTTTCGCAACACGATTTTTCACATATTTTTTGAACTTAAACATGGGAATGCTTGACTTTTTTGTCAAAAATGTAAACCCACATCATTCCTCGAGAAATCATCAACGAATAATAAGAGCACTGTCATCGAGGCCTGGTGTTTGAGCTGGCCCACAAATATCCGCATGTCTTATCTCTCGAGCTGAGCTTTGGCCTCGTGATGATGTCTTTGGAAATGGCAACGATGCATTTTGCGAAAAAATACATCCTTCACATGTCTTGTCTCGATCTGGAATATTTGAAGACCGTGATACCATATTTCTTTTTCAACAAATTTAAATCTTTATAGCTCAAATGCCCATACCTCAAATGCCGAGATTATGTTCTTCTTCCTGTGGTACTTTGTAGTGCAATTTTCTACTCAATGGCAAATTAAGAGGAAATATTTTGTCAATAATGATACAATGGTCATTATTAAACTCCACTTTGGAACTTTCTAGAGTTGGCCCACGCTCAATAAATGTTGAAGTCAAATCGTGCACGTAAAATACATCTTTGATGATATTCATTTTACCTTCTTTTTGTCTCGGGATCGCTATTGCTCCTTTTCTAGGTGATTTTTCGGGGATTTGCCATCTCCTGGAAGCTTTACTTGGATGAATATGATTCATCGATATTTTACGAACATTTTCTTGTTTCCACACATGTGATTACTACAACAATCGGTCACGTATCAAATATTCTCAATTTGTTGTTGAGAATTCAAACATGAAAAGAATAACTGACATTATGCTCTTTTCTTCGATAAATCGATTTCATTTGTATCTCCATCATCTTTATGCCGGTTAGATCTCTTTGAGAATGATTTGCATTTCCAAGATCTTTGCACTTAAAACGCAATCTTTGGTATCGTGGTTATTCTTTCAAGATATCCAACAATACAAATCAGAATTTTTGATTTGAATTTATCCGATTCAATCCACCTCATCTTCCCTCGTCCCCTGTGTCCGTCCGCGACCTCTTCCTCTTGCACTTCTCGATGTGCTGAGTTATTTTGCCTTTCTTGGTCGCCATCTTTTTATTTTCTTTTTCTCGAAATGTTTGTTTTTACTTGGAAGGTTTGCTCCAAGCTTTGATTTGAAAATCTACTCATTCTTTTTCACGGGCTTGTTTATCCCATGAGTTCATCCAAAGATAGTGTGGATAAATCTTTGGATTCTTCAATAGCAAAGAACAATATGCTCGAACTCCTGCCGCGACTTCAGAAGACTTTTTCAATGATCTTTTTGTCTTCAATAGTATCAGATCCTCCGATTTGATTGACTACAATTGAAACTCGAGAAAACAATTCTTGAACATTTTCCTTATCCTTCATTGATAAATTATCAAAATCTCGCCATAAATTTTGCAATTTAATAGAAATAAACTTTTCATACCCTCTAAATAGTTTTTTTAAAATTTCCCATGCTTCTTTTGATGTTTTCGCTCTGAATACGCGAAAGAATTCTCTACTTACCCTCGTGCATAAAGGACAGAATGCTCGATCTTTGGTCTGCTCTCCTTATGCTCTTTTTCTTTGTGGCGTGTTAGTGCGGCTTTCTCCTCTGGAGTATATGTACTATACCCTCTTCAATCAATATCCCAGGATCATGAGACATGAACAACGGCGCATTAGAATGCTCCATAGTTCGTAATCTTGACCAACAAAGATAGAAACACCTTGGGAATATGTGAATGCAAGTTCACCGAACTAGTTGATGCCATTTACAAATGAAAGCGGATATCAAAGCGGTAATGCCTGATACCACAATTGTTGGGTAATACGGTGAAAATGTGTTAATGCGAGAGAGATAAAAATTATACAGGTCAAATATATTTAATTACTACAAATAATTTCACGAATATAATTAACTAAAAATACTCTTGAATTTTGCTACAACTCTCACACTTAAAGTTGCCTTGATAGTTTTTATTCTCACCTAGGTGCCTCTCGGTTTTCTTTTCACTCTTAGAATTCTCGTGTACATCATATAAGAATGCAAGCTTATTTATAAGTTTGCACCATTAGAGTAGTTGATACAAATTATACTAATTTATACAATTATTATCCACTAAACTAGATTAGTGCTCCACTAAAGTCCACTACTCTACTTGATTGTATTTTGCTGCATGATTTTCATGTGAGTGCTCCATAATAGATGTTAGTACAACACTGCTCCATATTACAAATTAAACTTTTAACAAAAATTAACTGTAGATATGAAACTAAAGTGTTGTCTTGAAAAGGAAAAATTTCTTCATTTAAAATGTACGTACATTCCTCCCCGGATATGAAAATCTTTTGCCGCCAAATAGAAAGTTTATACCTTTGGGCCAATCGAGTATCCAATAAAACACACTTTGAGGCTCTACTTATGAAATTTGTTTCTCGATTCGTTAAAGTAGGGAAGATGGGCTAAACAATCAAAAACTTTAAAATAAGAATAATCAAATTTTTTATGAAATAAGACCTCAAAATGTGTCTTGTTTGGATAACGGGAAAGAGAATTCTATTTATAATGTGGGCAATAAATATTACACACTCATCCCAAAAGGAAATGAGAACGCAACGTAACTTGTAGTAAATGATGATGTTTTCTTTCAACTAAACCGCTTTGTAGAGGTTTCAACATAACTTGTTTGGTGTAATATAACATTATGAGAATAAAAAAGAGGAATTTTATTCAATTATAACTCAATTCATAAAGCGGATAATTACAAAACTACCCATGAGGTTTGGGAAGTTGGCAAATAAAACCCAAATGTTTCTTCAAATTACGTAAATCCTTGAGATTTGATTTGTATTACACTTATCACCTTCATATTTCAAACACCATTTTTACATTTGTAACAATATTATAGTTATTACATTATATTTAAGTGCAAAATCAAACCTCAAGAGTTTTTTTTTTTTTTGTAATTTTGAAACTTATAAAGAGTTTTCTTTTATAATTATCCCAAACCTCGGATAGTTTTTTTGTAATTATCTCAAACCCGGGCGGGTAGTTTGAAATTATCCCAAAAAAACCAATCCAAGAAATGGAGAGAAATTTGAAATTTTAGTTGATGGCAAAGTGAAAAAGTAAACCACTAATTACATATCTCCTAGCTATTAGCTAATTAAAAGGCAAAAAATTGCTTTTTGGTCCGTTAAATTGATTCGATTTCGCTTAGTCCTTTTTAATTTTTTAAGTTGCGTTTCAGCAAACACTAACTTTTCTAAACCTGCGCATTTAGTCCGATTTTGAAATTTGGAGATATCTTATTCGAAATGCTGAATTGGGCCAATTTTCCATTTAAAATGACTATTTTGCCCTTTTTTTGGAGGAAACCTTGGTCATATCATTACATGACTTGTTTAATATTTCAATAAAATTAAATAACAAAAAAAATAAGATTAAATTGAAGTAACGAAAAATCTGAACATATATTTATACTTTTATATAAATTTGACAAATATAAAATATATGTTTCGACTTTTTTTAATTTAATTTAAATAAAATAATCAGAACATATATTCATAATTTTCAACTGTATATAATTTTTTTTTAAAAAAAGAAAACGAAAAAATAGAAAATCCATGTATTTTCAATTTTCAACTATATATAAAAATTAAAAATAGAAAAACCATGTATTTATAATTTCCAACTATATATAAAAATAAAAAAACAGAAAAAAAAAACACATATATATATATATATATAATTGTCAACTGTAAATTATAATTAAAAAAAATAGAAAGCAAAAAAAAAAAAACCAAAACAAAAGAAAATAATGTACTTTTTTGTTTTTTCCTAATTTTTCTTAATTCTTATTTAAAGTTGAAAAATATAAAATATATGTTTGACATTTGTTTTTTTTTAATTTATAAAGAAAATAAAATTGAAAAAAAAAAAATGAAAAAAACGACAATATAGTTATATATTTTTGGTATCTATTTTTTAATTTAAGTTTTTCTTTTTTTTTTTTGCTTTCTATTTTTTTTTATTTTAATTTACAGTTGAAAATAATAGATAGATATATATATATATATATATATTGTTTTCTATTTTTTTAATATTTATATATAGTTGAAATTGTAAATACATAGGTTTTCTATTTTTTCCTTTTTTTCGTTTTCTTTTTTTTTTTTAAATTTATTTAATGTTGAAAATTATGAATATATGTTCAGATTATTTTAATTAAATTAAATTAAAAAAACCGGACATATATGTTTTATTTGTCAACTTTATATAAAATTATAAATATATTTTTAGATTTTTTTCTTACTTCAATTTAATGTTATATTTATTTTTGTTATTTAATTTTATTGAGATATTAAACAAGTCATGTGATATGCACATACAAGGTTTCTCCAAAAAAGGGGCAAAATAGTCATTTAATGAAAAAGTGGCCCAACTCAGCATTTTAGGAATAAGATATCACCGAAATCTTGAAATCGACTAAATGCAGAGGTTTAGAAAAGTTAGTATTTGCCAAACGCAACCCATAAAAATTAAAGGATTAAAAGTGAAATCGAGCCAACTTAACGGATCAAAAAAGCAATTTTGCCCTAAATTAAAAATGGCAACTAAAAGCAATCTTATTTTTTTTCTTAGTACAATTCTCTTCTCGGTAAGGTTCCAAGTTAGCTACCTTCATCTTCACATATTATTGATCCATCTATACAAATTTAAAAAAACTTAAGTACAAATTGAACAAGTATATTTATATATCCTTTATTTCTTGTGCGATTCACCTCTTATATTCATCTTCACTATTCACATTTTGCTTCACCATTGATCTCCCAAAGAGTGATGTAATATGAGAATGTACAACTCCGCAGCCAAAAGGTACTTCCATCTATCTAACACATCATCTAGGGATTTATTCATATGAAGGGGAATAAGTACAAAAATTGCAATGGGACAAATTAAGAGTGTGTGCATGATCAAAAGCAAAAGGCCGAGTGTATGTATATTTTTTTGCACATCACCAACTCAAGAACGGCATCTCAAAAATTTACTCAGAAATCAAGGATTAATTTTGTGTGTGTGTGAGAGAGAGAGAGAGAGGGGTGGGGGTAAAAAGGGTAATTAAAGAAAAGATTTGGGAGAAAGAGAGATTATTGAAGCTGGAAATCAAGGTAAGGTAAAGAGGAGACATTAGCCAACAAACCCTCCCAATCTAATTCTCCCATTTTGAAGCTTTTCTTCCCAATGATTTCCATTAACACCAACCAATTCCTCTACTTTATTCCTTTCACTTATACCATTATTCAAAACATTGGTTGTTGACACCAATATTATTTAATTTCTTGTCCAAAACATAGTCACCAACACCATAATTCCCTGCTGATCAACCCCCCCTGATCACTTCCAATCCAGGGACAGAAATGTCATTTTCCAATCCCATAACAAAAGAATCCATAACCCCATATTCCCCAAACCCCCTACATTGTCCATAATACCCCAACCGTCACTTGCTGTTGTTGTTGTAAGCATGCAGGCAAGCTGAATGGTGAATTTCCCGAATTACCCACGACAACGCCCCGTTTACGTCGAAAATATTTTGATCGACGATTGAAAGGTTATTAAAAGGGTTGTTGGTGAATTGCATGGAGGAGCATGAGGAAGACGAGGAGTCCATGCAAACGATGTCGTATTCTTGCATGAAAATTGCCCCTCCCATTATATTACCAGCAGCAGCATTAGTAATTGCCTTAAGATGATCTGATGAGTTGGTACTGTTGTTTGGGGAAGATGAAGTAGTAGTTGTGTTGTCATTGTTGTTACTAGTGTTGTTGTTCTTTAGCCTCTTTTTTTATTGTGGGAGTTCCAGAAATTCTTTATTTCATTGTCTGTCCTTCCCGCAAGCGTGCCGCAATCTGAGACCACCTGGTACACAAATTTTGTTGAAAAATGATCAAATCAATAATTAGTAGGAAAATGAGTTTATTATGAATTGAATTGACATTGTGCTTATTTTTTTCAACGTAGAATACAATTGGTTTGCATGGATGTATAATGTATAAGGCTCGATGGGAATTAATAAGAGTCTTTGTAATTAATTAATTAATCATGAGTTGAAGACCAAAGAAAGCAAGAAAATATATCAATACATACAAATTAAATGCCTAATTAATACAGCCTCTTAAGACAAATTACAATTGTTCAACTAATTTGACTATTTTACTTATAAGTCTAATCATACATAATTTAGTTAATTTAAAAAGTAATTGAATAATATTAAATGACATGATAACATTGAAAGTTTATTAATGCTAAAAAAATTTAACGAAACAACACGACAATTTGGCCGATAGCAGATTGAAAAATTTAACTTTGCACTACAAGAAATTAAAAGAAAACAATTTCTTTCTAATTTTAAAAATTCCAACCGCATTGTTATTCCTCGTTGTATTTATCCGTTGGAATTTGTTTGTTTTCTAGCCTTTTATATATATTGTTTGAGTGCTAGAACACGGGATATACTCCGAGCCATTTCACCCAAGTATCTTTGTGATCTAATTTTATTGTGATATTGCTTTCTATCATGCATAAAATGTTTTCGCCTGGATATTATTTAATCAGTTTCACATTAAAAATTGACTCTCTTTTTTTTTTTTTTTTGACATCAAAAATTGGATTCTCTTAAGGAGTGAATATGATCGAATATCTGTTTAAATTGATTAATAATTTAGTCTCATATATATACACCCGCTTAAATTTCCATATATAATAAATTTGCTCATTTTTCTTAACATCTGCAAAAGCTAATTGATGATATTGATGAAGGGAATATTAATGAAAATATAGAAAACTAATGCCATACATGAATTGAATGCCAGTTGAAAGATCATTGCTGGGAACATTATTGTACATGTGACATTAACCTAGTGTACTGTTACATGGCCAGATGAAACGAATCGCAAAAGAAAACATTTACACAAGACAGAGAGAAGGGTTTACCTGTTGCCAAGAATGGAATGCAAATGGATGATAAGTTGTTCCTCCTGAGGCGAAAAAGCACCGCGTTTCAGATCCGGCCTCAGATAATTAATCCATCTTAGCCTGCAACTCTTTCCGCACCTCTGAAGCCCAGCATTTCGTGCAATGTCACTCCAACAACCTTGCCCATTACTCACCATGTAATTCATCAGCTTCTCATCTTCCTCCGGTGACCACAATCCCTTCCTAAGCTTGGCCTTAACACCATTATTATTATTATTGTTCTGCTTTTTTCCTGATCACCATTGTAATTGCCGCACCATCAGGCTTCCTCATTTTTCTTCTAATTATTTTCTACAAAGCTAGATAATAAAAAAATTTAAGGTGTAATTGGCTGGTCTTTTTTGATTTTCGGTTTGTACTTGGTTTTATTCTTCCAACTGGGCTTGATTGGGACTGTGAAAACGAAGATAAATAGAGGAGCATGATTAGAGAGAGAGAGATTGGGAGATATTATGTGAAGTGGAAGCAAAATATGTTGCAATATTTCTGATACACATATGATGATTAGCTTGTGAGTGAAGAAAATTCTATCGCACAAAAAAGAGATAAGTAAGATAGAGTCAAAGACAAGAAGACCTAACATCCCTTTCTCACAAAGGTCCCCTCCAATCCGTTTTCCACTCCACCCCCACCCCTTCTTTTTTTTTTTTTTTTTTTGAGGAAACACCCCCTTCTTTCTATTTCATTTCTCTACTAATTTATTAGGCTACAACTTATTTTTAATTAATTACCATCTTTTGTAATTTTCTACAAATTAATTATTGAATTTTATAGTTTAAACTATGTCCAACAAACCATCACCATCATCATCACCATTTTCTCTCTCTCTCTCTCTCTCTCTCTCTCACACACACACACACACACACACACACACACAACACACACACAACACACACATAAGATATATACACTAGCTTGCACACGTGTTTTTAAGTATAATAATTTGTGCCGAAGTTAGGAGTTTTGGAGTTGTAGATTGGAGCAGATCTCGTGGAACTCAAAATTAATCGCACATTGATCAGTAATTAGTTGGGTCTAATCAATTTTCTTTTTAGAAGGTAAGATCGGTGGATTTGATCACATATCAATAGTCTGCATTAGTTACAACGCTCAGCCAAGTTGTTACCATTAATTCTCGGATCTATTTAAATTTAAACTTGACATGATTAATTTCCTGTACTTCAGTTTGTTATATAAATATTTTGAAAATGGTTTTTGTTGCCAAATTTCGTGACACGTCAACGCCCACCAATTCTAGTCATCAATTTTAGGTAAAATTACACAATTTTTTCGTAAAATCGACTAGTCCAAATTTTTGAAAGATATTAGACCAAAATCAATCATGACTATTCAACGGACTAAATTTCAGTAGTCCAAATTAATGGACAAAAAAAACATATTCCCAAATATTTTCATGGGTTTGATTTGTTCTTACATGAAGTACGAGATTCACATTGTAAGCATTGTAAGCATGTCTGTCGAATTGGGTTAACGCTATTCTTAAGCAAATTACCTGTCGGCTGAAATATCAGATAAGTGGAGGATTTGTTTAATTTATTTCGTTTGAGAAAAAGCTGATTATCAAACCAATAAGCCGTTAGCCTTGAAACCAACCCTTTTTAACCCTTCATCAACAAGCCATAATCAACTCATATATGAATATAATCAAACATTGAACATCGATCGAAGTTGTCCAATTAAGTCCTTTTCTTATGTACAATTATTTTATGTTTGAAGGAATAATAATGTTGAAACAAATGCCATAAGCATATGACAGGACTGGCCTATCAAATATCCCTTTCTTTCAATTTGATGGTTTGTAGACTATTTTCATCAATTACCTTTTGAATGCACGAGGCATTTTTCAAGGTTTAATTCATGCTATATATATTATATATATACATGTGTAGTGGATGAACGATATGAATGCGAAGTATCCTATTTTGTTTTTTTAAGTAAAGTATCCTATTCAATATAAAATAATAAAACACTTGATAATAGAAATCTCTGTCTTCAAAAAAGAAAAATTGATAATAGAAATCCATCAGTCTCATATATTTAACATTTCCGTTACTTTTGTAGTACTTTTGTATGTCAATTGATCAAACTTGACCTATAATATATTTTTTGAATAATTCACAGAAGAAAATGCACTTTCAAGTATAATTATTATAACTGTATGGTAATTATTTAATTTGTAAAGTTTAAAACTTCTATATATAATAGGATACTTAATCGAAAACTTTAGCAAGGATATTCTTTTCCTATGGATAATTAGATTAAAAAAAAAAGTTATTTAGGGTAATTTCAAAAGTCCGAAGATCACTACCAGTTCCCAGTGGTATCATCCGAATCGTGATCTTCATTCCAAAATCGTGTTTCGTTCATCTTCTATTCGACCGTGTGGATGATTGACATGTGATTACACTTACCATGTTAATTTTCAAAAGCATACAAATCAAGCAAAAATTGTGAGGTTCTAATATGGTAAGTGTAATACATGATCAATCATCTCGATTTGCCAAAAATATGACATAAAATCACGATTTATGGAATAGAAGATCCATAGGTATCCTAACCCTTTATAAGAGGTGTTAGTGGTTAGAGCAATCCATGTCTTTCGGTTCCAGATTTATATCCTCTCTCCCCAACCAAGACTCCAACTTAAAAAAAACAAAAAAGTCAGAGAAACCACGAGCTTGGCTAATGCAGATTGCTCACCCTTTGTAAGGGTGCTGAGGAGCCCAATCCTTATCTTTCGGTTCGAATGTATCCCTCCACTCATTGGCTTTGGGTGAAGAGTTAGAGTTTGGTCTCGCAACGATGGTCGAATTTGTTTTGAACTACCAGAGATCGGTTTCAGTATTGCTAATGCTCACTATTTTTGAGGGTGTTAACGAGGTTCTGAATGTGTCTTTCAATTCTTTAAATTTATCCATCCTCCAACCACAACTCTCAACTTATTATAAAAACAAAGAGGCCAAGAGAAGTTTCAAAATTACGTAAAATCCATTTGAGGTTTGTTTGCATCTTATTTTTCTTTGCAAATGGTAGTTGACCTATCTTTAACTTTGCCGACATCATCAAATATTTGACAATTATATCCCTCTATTCTTCTAAATAATAATATAAATAGCTCAAACTTTTCAGTCAACTACTATTTGTAATGTTTAAAAATATTGAGGATGCAATTGTAAAATATTATAACGCCATCAAATTCGTCAATTCAATGAATGGTTTTGGTAAAATATGAGACGAATCAAAATTCAAGGGGTTACTGTAATTTTGAGACTTGGTTTTTGTAACTACCTCTAAAGACAGTTTTTTTTTTTAATTATCCTTTTTCCTATTACAAGAATTAATGACTTTTCGAATGCACATTGTGCTTGCAAGTTAATTCCTGGCATTAAAATAGGAGTCATTAGGTACGTCAAACTTGGATGATAAAGAGTAATTACTTCTTATAGATAAAGATATACATTGATAATATCATCAATGAAGATTGCTTCAATTTGCAGACTTGCATGGCAGAAAAATAACTTAACCCACCCCACGCAAAGCCATTCTTTCAGCACCTAATAATCGGAGCTGAATTAATTAATTAGTTTCTGAGACATGCAGAGATTAAACATATATATATATATATATATATATATAATTTTCTATCCCATGATGATATAGGCAAAACAAAAAACCATATTTTAATGCAAATGTTGTTGATTTGCATGGTACTGATGTGTCTGGAGAAAGGAAGAGAGCCAAAGAGTAGAGAAAACTGTCAAGGTACTCAAAACTCTGTCAAAATTAAAGTACAAGTACATATATACAGATATACAGATTGATAGCTGTATATATCGAAACATGCTACTCCTGATCAAACGCTTTTGGCCACCTTGCCTACTAAGAAAATAAAAACCATATCGATCAGTCATCTCATCAGTGCCATAAACTAAACATTGTACTCCATCTTGTTCTTTTGCTTTAGATTATTGCAAAAGGGATAGATATACAATATATATATATGCATCAATCTCGATATGTGCTAGACAAATATATATATGTGTGGGTGTTATTTTGAGATCATCAATCATCAAAATTAATCAAAAATTGATTTGATAATAATCAGTAATATGCACCGTTATATATGGGGGTCACAAAATTATTTCATTTTATTTTATATAACATGAGTGATTTCTTCCTTTAATAATTTTTAGAAATTTGATTAAGAGAAATCAAAGTCATATATTTGGAATTGTATCGGTGAATAGGGTATTTACCGAAAAGTATTCCAGGGGTTTGAAGTAATCATAAAAGAACCAATTAAGTTTCAAAATTATAAAGATATTCTTGAGGTCTGGTGATCTATCCAACATTTTTGCTAAGTCGTCGTTAATCAGACTTAATAAAATTTGTTGATTTTAATCAAATATTTGACCTAAAAATCCAAAAATGCCCTATAATTATGAGACAAAATTGCCATTTTGGCTATTCACAAAGTTTGTAAAAGAAACTTTTGCTAAACGATATTCGTTGTTATAAAAACATCGTTCAATTTCAATATTTCCATGAGTTTATCTAGAATTATAACAAAAATTGTTCAGATATATATATACTTTCAAAATCCTATGCATATATAACCTTACAAACATCATTTAAAACTCTATTTATGAATTTTCCAAAAATTACACAACATAAAAAGTTTTTTACATAATCTTACAAATATCTCATTTGGTTACTTAAAAAGACAATTTCACCGTTGGATTTTCCATGACTACACTAAACTATATAGATGGAGGTAATTAGGTTGCATCCACTCTCTTTTTGATGTTATTTTTGGGGCGAGATCGTGAGCTCAAGTCGGCGGTGTTGATTAGATCCTTCTTCCCAGGAGAAAATCTTCAAGTCTTCTTCTCCCGAACTCAGTACTTCTGGGATCAGGGTTTGCGCATACTACCATAAACGTTAGGGCCCAGGGGTTGTCTAGGGAGGCCCATCCGACGCCAAGTCGACGACGCGATGAACGAGAGAATAATTAAACAATGAATCTTTTGAATTAAATGCGAGGGAAAATTATTAGAATATTTTACAAATGAATAGGAGAGACATTTTTAGCACTGGGAGATGGGCCATGCAAATTTATATACTTGAGAAACAATGGCCGTTCCATGTGGAGAGATCGGCCTGTCAGTTTGAAAGTCACCCCTAGGACTCCTCTTCTTTGGGATTATCTTATTAAGAGCTCATGGGCAATGATTAATATTAAATTAATATATAAAAAAGTTTGAATTGTATATTAAATACTTAAATATCATTTTTGCCCCTTACCAAGCCTCCTTAGCTCACGTCTTTGCGGAAGAGCGTGAGCCAGTCACGAGCTGAGCTGGTAGCATGTCTGTTGTCTTGTTGTATATCTTGTCTTGCCTTTGGAGAATCTTTGACCATTTTTGCATAAGGACATGCATTTGGGAGGAGAGTCTTTGACCAGCAATATCTTCGAAAGGTAATATTTCTCTCTTTACTCTTTCGCTTTGAAGTCTTTGCTTTGGCAGAACAACTTAGAAAAAAATTAGCAGAAGTTGAGGTGAGTTCGTAGGGAGATGGGCCGTAGTGGGTGCGCCCAAGTGAGGAGAGATGAGATTTACAATTGGTGGAGGAGCGGCGGAGGTTGCACCACGAGGAGTGGGAAAGAGAGCGTACATTTAAGCAGCCTCTGTAAGATCACTGCAAGAGGCGCGCCCACTGTGGGAGTATTTATTTAGGTCAGTTAACCTTCGTGTTTGCTTATTACGTAACT